>CAJNDS010002790.1:536367-570996 GCA_905221605.1 Symbiodinium natans | reverse complement strand
ATCATGATTCCTCATTACAAGATGAACTATCGGATAGCCAGGCGTAGATCAACATGGGAGGCTGTAGTCGAGGCGGCCGAGGCGGGACAGAGTTGGATGATACACTCGGCGGATGGAGCTGTGATTAGAAACACATCATGGGTGACGTGGACGCGGGACGAAGGTGAAGGAATAGGCGCGACCGTGTTTAACCCCATTGATTATCTCACACAGACCAAGAAGGCGGCCATCAGGGCTATGGTAGAAAGGGACATGGCTGAGGGAGACTACCATCCGAACCTGTATACTGAGGAGGCGGCACGAGGGAGAACGCAGTACTTTCCAGCCCACGAGCTCGTGAACGCACTCATGGTGGATTCGCTGAGAGTGACACTTACGGATAGAGCGTCGAAGTTATGTGCGTCGGCGATATTCAAGAACTGGGTGCCACAGTTCGAACGGAGGGATAGGTTGATGGCTGAGCTGCACGCAGTGCAGGTACTGTTGGACGGAGTTGTGCGTAGTGCCAATCAGATGCCCATGGTCCACCCACATATGATGTACGGATTAGCAACGCTAACGAAGTTGAGGGATTTCTATGCGGCCATGAGAGAGGCGGCGGAATTCTACGGACTTGGCTCGCGACCTCTGGGGACAATAGTTGCTGATGCATCAATGAAGGAGCCGATGCACCCTCTGGAAAGGCCAGAAATGATGGCGACGAATGTCAGGGATGTAATGAGGTCGATGGCGTCTGCTCTGATCCTCACAGAGATGCCCGAAACGTGGGAGGGACTGACACTGGCGGAATATAGAGATAGACAGGAGAGGGCGGCTGTGGAGATGGATGAACAGGATAGACGAATGGGATGGGATAGAATGCGAGAAAGAGCGATGACAGGGCATGAGAGGAAGTACAACACCGCCGTCATACGACAGGATCCAGACGACTCCAAGGCCGTGATGCTGAACATGTCATTGGTGGCGGCGAACCCGATAACTGCTCATCGTGCTCCGACCGCAAACATCAGATCCGATAGAGTGGAACATGGCAGAGACGTGCCAGGCGAGTTGAGGGCCGATAGGTTTCTGACCGGCGACATTGAGGCGGAGCCCACCCACAGGCCTTTCATGATACAGGCCGATAGAATGAGAGCATCGATGGAGAGTGTGGTGACGAAAATCATAGACGGAACGCTGATCAGCACACAAAAGGGAAAGGAGAACATGACCGACAGAGAGAGGCTCCAGGAAGCGGAGGACAGGATCAAACAACTGAAGTTTAGACTGACGAACGTTGCGGTAAGACTGGTCATGGTGGGATTGATAGACGAGGACGAGGATGACCCGCTGTGCGAGGAGTTTGACGAAGACTACGAGCGGAGGAAATACTACTCAGATGAAGAGTGGAAGAATATCAAGGAGGCAGAAGTACAGCTGGGCGAAAGGGATATCCTAGTAATGAGGAGGAGAGATCTGCGAGGTATGCCGAGGGAGGAGGTGGTCGCCAGGATGATAGCAAAACTGGCCGACAAGGTGTCTGAGGTTGAGAAGTGCAAATGGGTGATAGGCCGAATGGCAGAGGAGAGAATGGACAAAGCAGGGATAGCGGCAGAGGTGCGGGCGCGGGCGATAGAAGACAAAGCAAAGATAGAGGACCTCAGCAGGCAGCTCGAAGATATGAAGGTTGAGCCCCGAGGGGGTGGACGGACCAATGTTGGATACAAGGGAATAGAAAGTATGCACGCTGAGAATGAAAATCACAAGCTGAAGGAGGAGCTCGCTGTAGCCGTTCATGAGCGTGATCGACTAGCACGAAGGGTCGGAGAGCTCGAGACGGCGGCGGAGAACAACGCGAAGCTAGTCGCAGAAGTCGAGGTACATTTGAGGGAAAGGAGAGAGGAACTGAGGAGAATCGGAGCCATCAACGAGATGAGAGACGAATTCAGGGCGCTCCGGGATAGAATGGAGAAGACAGCGCTGAGCGGAAGTGGAGCCACCAGTAGTGAAGGCACGAGCGAAGAGAGCAAGATTGCCGGTGATAGAAGAGTGAAAGAGTTGGAGTCCGAGCTGGAGGAGCTAAAGAAGGAATACAAGGCCACAAAGCAGGCTGGGCAAGAGCAGGGACAAGAGTTCTCGGAGTTAAAGAAGACGCTCCAGGAAACTGCCAAACTCAGGGATGACGAAGAGAAAGAGAGAGAAACAATGCGGAAGCAGGCCGAGGAGAACCTCAAGAAGTACCAGGACAAGGAGAGTGAGCTTAGGGATAGCCTGCAAAAGATAGAGGAGAGAGAGGCCGCGCTGAAGGATGCGAGGGACAAGTTGGAACAGGCCGAAGAGCGCCTCAGAGGTTACCAAACCATGGACGACGAGCTTAAGGAGAGCCGACGTCGTGCGCAGGAAAGCGAAGCGGCTATGAAGAAAGCGATGGATAGAATTAGGCAGCTTGAGGATCAGCTCCCGAAAACCGAGAAGGAGAAGGACACCGGAGACAAGGGAGCGGAGAAGGATAGCCAGAAAGGAGCGACAACGCCGGACGTGAAGACAGATCCGGATCCGACCAAGGATAGTCAGGAGCCCGACAAGATGGATGACGAGCATGCTGCAGCTGATGATAGTATGAACACCGTCGACCCGAAGACTAGTGCCGGGACGACGAACTATGTGGGTGCGGTTCCCGCGGGCGCGGGGGATTTTGGAGGTCCGATAGAGCAGTATTCGTTGGGAGGCCGTGCGGCCACGGTGGAGCTTGACAACCCGGTTAAAGGCGCCCGAATATACAAGGTGAAAGAAAACTTTGAGGTGGGCCGTGACACCAGCAGTACGGAGGAGCGGGGATACGGAATGGCAGCGTCGAAGAGTTTAAAAGGAATTAGACTCGGCCGGAATCAAACGAGAACAAGTCGAGAAGATCAAGGGTGACGAGGAGGCAGAGTGGAGATTCCAAGAGGACCTGATAAGGAGGGCCAAAGCAGACAAGAGGGACATCGAGGACAAACCCGGAATGAGCCGAATGAGTAGGAGTTTCCGAGAGACACAACGAAGGAATGCGGCAGTAATGGGGGAAATCAACAAGAAGGTCATGTTGCAGACGTCTAACACCGTGAAGGGGGATCCGGCTCATGGAAGGTGGGAGCTGACGTTGATTCCTACGGGCAATCGCGATGCAGACGGAAACGAGATGATGAGGAATAGTGACGAGGAGGTGGTGCTATTGCCGATAGTGGAGCAGACAACAAGGGTGGAGAATCTAGAGAAGTACAAGATGGTACTTGAGAGGATAGTCTCGCAGCTCGCAGATGAGACGAGGATGGTAATGGGGATAGAAAAGGGAAAGCCAGAGGAGCTAGTTACGGCGACGGGAGTATCTAATGACTCGGTAACGACATGGACAGGTGCCACGCTGAATGAGCTAGGAATCAAAGGAGAAGTGACCGAGATAGAAAAGCCGTACCCTGCGAATGTGTACATTGAGATGGCAAGAATAGTGGCGGAATTGGCAGCGTGGGGAGGAGATGCGTACCCGGTACAAAGGGGCGACAGGAGGAATATGAGAAGAAGCACGCAGGAGGCGATGCTAGATGGATCAGCGATTGATAGAGGAAACGGGATAGAGTATGCGCTGTGGGCGGAGCAACACCACGGAGGAGGGATAGCCTGGTCTAGGATCAGAAAAGAAGTCGACGAGAGATCTTCGTATAGGCTCAGGAGAGGCGACGAGTACAGAATCGCTTACTTGTCACAGTTTTACGGGATAGAAATCACCAGCAAAATATATAGATGTCCGAAGACCAAGGAGCTGAAGGTGGGCATCCCATTGGCAGTGAGGCCCACGAGTGGAATGAGGATGCCGAGGAACGTGGCGATGCTGAAGAGTTGGGCTGGAGAGAGAGTGGAGGGACAGAAAGAAGAGCGGGAATCTCTGTGGTTCAGGCTGCACCCGGCTGATCTTCCATGCACCGGATACATGGTGGTGGGTGACGCGCAGTGGCAAGAATACGCGAAGGACGGGATAGTTTGGCCAGAGGCAGGGCATAGCGGAGTGATAGTGGAAGGATGGCATCGGGACGACATGAGGAATCCTTTGCGAGGGTCGCAGATGACGCTCAAGGCACACTGGACGAAGTACTCTGTCGAGCCATCGGACGTGAGCAGCATACATGGGCTAGAATTTCCACAAGGAGGGATGCCAGAATGGCTATACGACTCGCTTAGATTGGCGGCTGTGCGAGGTAGGAAAATCGGAATAGCGATAGACATGAGGATGTTCACACTAATCGGAGGCGACGTGGTGGTAACAAGAAGTGGGCGCTTCATGCTCCTCGAGCCCGTACCAATGGCATGTTGGAAAGCAGTTTGGTTCGAGGACACATACACGGCTCTGTACATGCGCGATTGCGAGCTGGACATGTTAGCCGATGCAAGAGGAGACCCACAAGTGAACAGGGATAGACTGTCAAAGACATTGGGGACAGATGAATACCGTGATAGAGTGAGATGGATAATGTCGGAAATGACGGAGGAGTGCGTGCATTGCCTGGCATGCCACTGTAGAATGGCGAAAGGGATAGTGATCTGCCCGATGTGTTGCAAGCCTATGCCATCCTACCCGGACTACCTGATGGGGATGAATTTGTGGGAAATCACGGATAGAAACGCGACTATGGGAAGAAAGACGATGTGGAAGACCAAGCTACAGAAAGCCCTCGACCGCGCAGGGATTAAAATCCCGTTCAGAATGGTGGCCGAAAGGATAGACATGATAGAACGGGACGTGGTGGCAGGGATACTGGCGAGCTTGAACCCCGCAGAAGACTGGTACTTAGGTTTTAGGGCTGGATTGTGGCCTGAGTACGAGATCGCAGCGTCACGACCGGGGGTATACAGGTTCGCTATGGAAGAGGCGGCGATTCATGCGATGATGTTGGATAGAGAGCTGGCAACATCATTCGGGAAGATTCTGAACTTCGAGTACAAGCAGAGTGGCACAGATCACTCGGGAATAGTGGATGCGTCAGATTTCCAGCAAGCCCTTGAGACGGTTGCGGCACGCGCTGTAGTGACAGCGAGGCAGAGGTTCTTCTCCATGCATGCAGGGTGTCTGAGGAGAGGAGGACAGTTTATGAGTTATCAGCTGCTGATAGCTATGGCCGCAGGCTTTAACTCGCCGTTATGGGGGAACAACGCTTGGGCGAAAAGCACGAGGGACATGATGGTGCAGACTGCAAATGGTTGTCTGGAGATCATGGAGAGGATAGTTGCAGAAAAAAAGCGAGATCCCACTCAACCCATGGCGAAGCACATGAAGTTTGACACCGAAGGGATACCATTCAACGCGACATGGGGAGAGATTAAGGGGAAGAAGAACAAGCTTCATGGATATAGCCATGCCGCTGGATCTGCTATTCGGAACCTAGGGCTACGAAGGGAGAGATCGGAGACAGGGCCGGTGAATGAGGTATACTGGTGCTCAGTACCGATGGGAGGAATGATGATGAACTGGGCTTCGATGGGAGTAGCCGGACATTCTCGTGACGAGGCGCAGCCGGAGGCGCGTGCGGCTAATGCGGGCACGGCATATCCAATTGCCGGGGTAAGCCTAGTGGAGCTGAACGAGAAGGGGTGGCCAAGAAGGATAGAATCGAAAGGTACGAGAACCGTCGATGTGGAGCTTAAGGACGAGACGGGGAAGAGACAAGAGCCACTGACCAGGGCAGAAAGTTCGAGTCCAATCCAACTGAAAGAGAGAGGTGGGGCGAGAGCCGATGGTGCTGAGCCCAAAGCGAGGACCCGATCACCTCTGGATAGGGAGAGAAGGGATATCATCAGGTGGCCGAAGTACGCCATGAGTGATGATAGTTCGGTGAGAAGCTCATCACGCGGATGGGGAAAAGGGCGGGATAGGGATAGAGCCGATGATCGAGGAGGCAGATACGGATGGATGCCAACTGTACCCAGGTTTGCGGAAGGGACGAAGATGGCGGATAGAGGAAGAGGAAAGGGCTCTCTGCTAGAGAGAACTCGGGCACAAAGAGGTGGCCGCGTCACTGGTCCCGAAACAGAAGACGAGTCAGCGATGAGCGAAGCGCTCAACCCGGAATTCAGAGGCACTGAGACGACATCAACCAACCGGGCAAACATGGGCGTTGAGACGGGTGACGATGCAAGTGATGCATCTGCGGGTGATCCTGTGAAAGGAAAGGGAAAGCATGGAAGGCCGCTGATGTGGAGACCGCGACGTGATCGCCAAAGAGATGGAGCCTGATGAAATGGCGACAAGCGGGGATAGGATGAAAGCACAAAGCTGCCTAGTCACCAATGGATGGACGTGCAGGATAGAATGGGACATGCAAAGTCATGTGCCCGAGCTATGGCTGGTAGCGCGCGCGGGGGGGGATAGAGCGAATGGATGGCGAATGATGAGATAATGGATTGATGGCTGTCGTCAGACACTGGTGCAGGGCTTGGCTAGCCACCAATAAGACCCTGCGGCGGAAGCTTGTGGGAAGGCATGGCTCGCCACCAATAAGACCTTCACATGAAAGGATCAGAGAACGAAGTCGTGGAGAGGAGAAGAGATCAGAATGGGCATGGCTAACCACCAGTGAGTCCCCACGGAGAAGATCGCGTACAAGAATGAAGGAATAGAAACGTGGGAAACTACATTGACATCGAGGGGTACTAATCAAAAGTGAAGCCTTACCCAGGATAGTCATGGAGAAGATGAACTGAGTCGGACGACGAAAAGGATAGAAGCGACGCTTGATTTTCCAAGAATGCGACGGATAGACAATTTTTACTACGCGGAATAGACGTGAGGGCACGAAGTGTAGCCAAGAGCCACGGACTGGTGGTTTGTGCTACTGCGATGAATGTCGAGGTTAGCGGATGGCGGTGTTGCTTCCAAGGATAGCTGGAGTGATCGCCGTAATCGCGGGTGGTGGTGGGCACCCTAAAGGGGCTGGCGATCAGGTCGGCTATGCCTTCTGCGTTATTGTTTTGCCTGAAGCTAACCGGGATAGAAGTCGCGAATTCATCGATTTTCTGACCGCTGAGTGCGTCCCGAAAACGGGGGGTGTTTAGCACAAAGAGGTCAAGTTAATTCCATGGGGTGCTGATTTGATGTACATGTGACTTTTGGGTTCGGGCCCGGGATAGACATCGACTTCGTCGTGGACAAGCCTGGATAGTGGACATGATTTTATGTCCATTCGCAGCTGTAAGCTGCTCAAGAAGGGCCCTTCTAGTATTGTAGCAGCCGAACTTGTACAGTTTTCGCCCCCGTGGATAGTATTCCTGTACGTTGTGGACCTGACTGGCCAACTCGCATCCGGAGGAAAGAGGAGCCAAAAGGGTCGAGCGTCGACGAGGAATAGATCCTTTTCCCTAACCTCGGGATAGTTATCTGTTCTCTTTACAACTCATAGCCGGAGGCCGGAGGATACTGAGGGCAGGTGGCTGTTCAGGTGAATATCGGGATAGGTGTACAACACGCAGCCGGACGGCTAGTGGATACATCTAGAGCGATAGGTTACCACCCCCTGGAGATAGCAACTCTGGGGATCCTTCCGATAGTTAACGTCGGGAGTGGCTCGGAACGATTGGCTAGCTACCTTGAGTTCCCCGTTGACAGGGATACTGTTACTTCTGGTGCAACATTACAACCTACAACTGTAAATATACAACTTCTTTCTCCTCGTGTGGCCTGAGCTAGTTACTGGAACGGGTTGCGCAAGTTTTCATTGGTTTGGACACTTCGCACAAATCCTATCCCGTGATAGGGGGGGGGGGGCCCTGTTTAATATTAGGGGGAAGGGATTACTCTTGGGGTTTAGGAGTTTCGGGGTTTAGACTTTCGGGGTAAGGGTTTAGGGGTTTAGGGGTTTTGGGGTTTAGGGGTTTAGGGTTTAGGGGTTTAGTTTTAAGGGTTTAGGGGTGTTTAAGGGTCTAGGTGGTATTGGGGTTTAGGCTAAACGATTAAGGGTTTAGGGGTTTAGGGTGTGGGGTTTAGGAGTTTAGGATTTGAGGGTTAGGGTTTAGGGCTTATGGGAGGGGTTTAGGGTGTGGGGGGTCTAGGGTGTGGGGGGTTTAGGGGTTAGGGTGTGGGGGTTAAGGAGTTTAGTGTTTAAAGTTTAGGGGTTTAGGGGTTTTCGGGTTCGGGAGTTTTGGGGGTTGAGGAGTTTCGGAGTTTAGGGTTGAGGAGTTTAGGGTCTAGCAGCGTTTGGGCGTGTAGGGTTTAGGACTCCTAAACCCGGAGTTAATGGTCTGGCTGGGTTTAGGAGTTTAGGGTTCAGGAGGGTTTATGAGTTCAGGGTTTTGGAGTTTAAGGTTGAGGAGTTTAGGAGTTTGGGGTTTGGGAGTTTAGGGTCGGTATGGGGTTTGGGAGCTTCGGGTTGAGGGTTTAGGAGTTTCAGGTTTTGGGATGTCCACTTGCGCGGCCCAAAGCCATTCCCGAAAGGCTTCGTGGCTCGGGGTTCAGAAGGCTTAGGGTTTAGGGTGTAGGGTTTAAGGCTTCAGGGACTCAAAGAGTGACCCTTATAGGGGACCCCAAACCCTAAACCCTAAACCCTAAACCCTAAACCCTAAACCCTAAACCCTAAACCCTAAACCCTAAACCCTAAACCCTAAGCCCTACTTATTCCCCTCAAAAGGTTTAGAGGGTTCAGGGCAATCATTCAGATCAGGAGCCTGCGATCGGGCGGGCAGCGACCCTCACCGGCGTCCAGCCGCTTGCCTGCCATCGCCCCCCAAACCCTAAACCCTACCTTAGGGTTTAGGGTTTAGGTCTAGAGTTTAGGGTTTAGGGTTTTGGAGTATCTATACCTTAATACTCGTTTTTTGGGTCTGGGCTGCGTCTATAGCTACTTATTCCTAACAAGTATATACTGTTTTCCAGGGTCTACTCCAAAGCAGGGCCTACTTCCTGAAATCCACTCACCCAAACCCGAAATCAAACAAACATTGGGTATGTAAGGGGGTATAAGGGCCCATATTCAGGGACCATGTAACTACCCTAAGACTTAGCCCTAACCCAAAGGTCCTGTGGCAACGAAAAAGGAAGGGAAGGGCGGGAGGATTTGCTGTGAAATCCTACGCAGCCGCAGGACATCCACGCAACCACCCTAAACCCTAAACCCTAAACCCCAAACCTAAACCCTAAACCCTAAACCCTAAACCCTAAACCCTAAACCCTAAACCCTAAACCCTAAACCCTAAACCCTAAACCCTAAACCCTAAACCCTAAACCCTACCCTAAACCCAAAAACCCTAAACCCTAACCCTAACCCCTAAACCCTAAACCCTAACCCTAAACCCTAAACCCTAAACCCTAAACCCTCCTAAACCCTAAACCCTAAACCCTAAACCCTAAACCCTAAACCCTAAACCCTAAACCCTAAACCCTAAACCCTAAACCCTAAACCCTAAACCCTAAACCCTAAACCCTAAACCCTACACCCTAAACCCTAAACCCTAAACCCTCTACCCTCTAAACCCTAAACTCTCCTACAAAGTACGATGAAGCCCGCTGAAATCTTATGGTGCCCTCGGAACCCTGAGCCTGTTTGTATCCTACGAAAGTCTATATGCTTGGAGGTTCATGGTACTTACTAACCACTTATAACTGGGCTTATAGCCCCTATAAGGCCCTTTAGGGGGATTGTAAGTAGGGTTATAAGTACAGATATTCTGGGTTAGTAAGTACTATGAACCTCCAAGTATGCTTGGGTATTGACTCCCTGGGCTCCTAAGTACACTTAATTCGGTACTCCCCCAAGGGTTTAGGGTTTAGGGTTTAGGGTTTGCGGTTTAGGGTTTAGGGTTGAGGGTTTAGGGTTTAGGGGTACACCCTGAATGCAAATTTTGAAGACCCGGTTTCCAGGTTTACCCCCGGCCCGGACGAGCTTCTGGACTTGGTCGAGGATGATTGGGGGCTTGAGAGGGCTTGGGATATCTTAACTTGTATAATATAGCGATTTGCCAGATTCTGTTGTCATTGAAGCCCTAAACCCTAAACCCTAAGCCCTAAACCCTAAACCCTAAACCCTAAACCCTCCTAAACCCTAAACCCTAAACCCTAAACCCGAAACCCTAAACCCTAAACCCTAAACCCTAAACCCTAAACCCTAAACCCTAAACCCTAAACCCTAAACCCTAACCCCTAAACCCTAAACCCTAAACCCTAAACCCTAAACACCACTCAAATCACAAAAGCCATCTGCTGTGATTTCGTAAACGGCCTGCAAATATTTCATTTCGTTATTGGAGAAGTTTACGTTCTAGCTCAAATATGAACGTATCGATGTGGGTTGAGAATTTTATGTATCGACATAAAGCGATTTCAACAAGCCTTCAAATAACCACTTGGTAAGCAAATGAAGTGGTGTCAAACTGGTTATAACATCTTTCTTGTGAGGCCTTTCTGTGATCTTGGCAAGTATGTTTTGTGGAGTTGACATTCAGAGTTAAAGGTTCGAAATTTCGGCTCCTGGCTGCATCGATTTCGGGTGTCGGGGTATTCGCTTGTCAAGTTCAGGGTTGAAAGGGACTTTAGGTCCGGGGGCTTCATGGAACAAGATCTAGGCCTTGCGGACCCTGACCTCAGTTAGGATTTTCGACTTTCGCTGTTGTGTTTAGATTCCCTTAATCCTAAACCCTAAGCGCTAGGCAGCCTAAATCTTGCCGTCTAAAGGGTCTGGGATTGCTGGGAGGTTCATGGGTACTCCGAACCCCAATTATAACTGCACTTATCAGCCCCCTAAGTCCTCTAAGTAGGCTATAAGTATTTTCCATTGGGGTTATAAATGCCTACGAACCTCAGTATGGTTGGCTTCGGGGGGGGGCCTGTTGGCCTCATGCGTTGAGGGCGAGCTCATGGCTTTGAGGGTTATATAGTGCTTGCCCCAAACCCTAAACCCTAAACCCTTACCCTAAACCCTAAACCCTAATCCCTAAACCTTAGGGGGTTGGCTTGGGGTTGCGCCTTGGGATCCTGAGGATATGAACTCCCGTCAACACATGGCTCCAATTTCCAAAAAAGGAAGGCGCTAACTCAGAAACCCTGAACTCTGAAACCCTGAAACGCTAAACTCGCTCGCAAAAGGCCACGGGCCTCTCAAACACCACCCTAAACCCTAACCCCCCATGCTAACCCTGAACCTTGAAATCCTAACCTCTGAGAACCCTAGGCCCCTCAATGGAAGCACCGCGCCCTAATTAAACCCTAACCCCCATAGTAAACCCTCGGCCCTCGACCCGAAACCCTTGCCACCCAGCAGGATCGTTACGACCGGGGACTTCGAACCAGGCCCCTTCCTCTCTCAAATCAGGGGCTTTTGAAAGGTTTATAGGTTTATGGGTCGGCTTGGGGGTATAGGGTTTCGGGCTTAGGGGTTGGGGCTTGGGGGCTTAGGGCTTGGGGGCTTAGGGCTCTTAGGGCTTGGGGCTTGGGGCTTTGGGCTTTGGGCTTTGGGCTTAGGGCTTAGGGCTTAGGGTTCCTCTTGCCGCAAGCCAGAAATCATAGTTCCTGCTTTTTCTTGTGTCTGCCACGTCCTACAGGCATTTTCCAAAGCCCAAAACCCCAAACACCTAAAGTCTCAAAGCCCTTAAGACCCATAACAGACGAATCCTAAACCCGGTCTAGTAGACCCTAAACCCCCAACACCATAATCCACACCTGTGAGGCTCTTCCGGTTTGGCGAGGACAGCCTGGACTGCAGCAAGGACAGGAGGAGGTTTAAGGCTCAGGGTTGGGATGTTGCCCCCCTATACTAACAGTCCCTAATACTATATCCCCCTTGGGGAATCAGTTTTTTTTTTTTTTTAATGTCTGTTTATACAAAACCCAAGAGGGTGTTAAACATGTGATTTTGATTGAGGTTCTAAGGGGAGTATAGAATAGGGATTCTAGTACCCCCTATTCTAATCCCATTTCAGGACTGTTAGTATAAGGGGGAACATCCCAAGTTCAGGGTGTTTAGAGCTTTGGGGTTGTAGAGTTACCCGAGCCCGGTACCCGTGTATGTTTTTGTTCTGGTTGTGTGTTTTTTCTGTGGGTGTTTTTTTTTTTTTCGGGGGCCGCCTCGGTTAGTGACCGGGCAAGCGTCGCTCCCGCACCCTCATCAAGAAAAAAAGCCTCCGCACCCAGCAAAACGAAACGCTCCCGCGCACCCGCAGCAAGCACAAGCCCATCATGCGAGCATTCCCCGCTTTTGTTAAAGCCATGCCAGCTTGCTTCAAAGCATATGAATCCTTTCCGAAGCCATCATGCGAGCACTCGCGCAGCATATGAATCCTTTCCACAAGTTCAGGAAACCCTAAGCAATAAACACCTGAACGAGGGACGGTCTTGAATATGAAATGGGGCATACTACTAAACCTCAAACCCGTAACCCTAAAATCCCCAAACCCCAAAACCCCAAACACTAAACCCAAACCCAAAACCGTAAACCCCAAACCCCGAAACCCTGAGCCCCAAAACCCTAAACCCCAAACCCTAAAACCACAAACCCTAAACCCCAAACCCTAAACCCCAAGCCCCCAAACCCCAAACCCTAAATCCAAAACCCTAAATACGCCCAGCTAAACCCTAAACCCTAAACCCCAAACCCCAAACCCCAAACCCTAAACCCTAAACCCTAAACCCTAAACCCCAAACCCTAAACCCTAAACCCTAAACCCCAAACCCCCCTAAATCCGCCCGAGTTGCGAGGAGCTCCTGAACTCGATGATGCTGCGCGGAGCCCGGGGCGCAGACAGCCTGGAGATGCAGGCGCGGTTTGGGGTTTAGGGTTTAGGGTTTGGGGTTTAGGGATTGGGGTTTGGGGTTTAGGGTTTGGGGTTTGGGGTTTGGGGTTTAGGGTTTGGGGTTTAGGGTTTGGGGTTTAGGGTTTGGGGTTTAGGGTTTGGGGTTTAGGGTTTCGGGTTTGGGGTTTGGGGTTTAGGGTTCAAGGTTTAGGGTTTGGGGCTTAGGGTTTGGGGTTTGGGGTTTGGGGTTTAGGGTTTGGGGTTCGGGTTTAGGGTTTGGGGTTTGGGGTTTAGGGTTTAGGGTTTAGCTTGGGGGAGAGACGGTAATTACTGTAAGGTTTGGGGTTTGGGGTTTGGGGTTTAGGGTTTAGGGTTTGGGGTTTAGGGTTTAGGGTTTGGGGTTTAGGTTTAGGAGGGACGTTTAGGGTTCAGGGTTTAGGGTTTAGGGTTTGTGGTTTGTGGTTTAGGGTTTAGGGTTTGGCTTGGGGGAGAGACGGTAATGACTGCAAGGTTTGGGGTTTAGGGTTTGGGGTTTGGGATTTGGCGTTGAGGGTTTGGGGGTTTGGGTTTGGGGTTTGGGGTTTAGGGTTGGTATAGGTTCATAAACTCATTCCTTGTGAACTAACCTCTCAGAAACTCCCTCGCCTCAACCTTAAGACCCCAACATCAGGCTTGTTGTAACCGCCCCGTGAGCACCTTTAAGACACAGGAAATTGGCTCACGGATTGACCCTAGCCCCTTAAAGACCCCAACATCAGGTTCTCCAGCTATAACCGTGTCTCAGAAACCCCAGTATGAGTGCAACCGCCAGTGAAAGAGCAACCAAGAACGGTGTCATCCTGGACTTTCAAGTTCCTTACAAGCCCCCTTTGTGACCCCTAAACCATAAACCCTAAACCCTAAACCCTAAACCCTAAACCCTAAACCCTAAACCCTAAACCCTAAACCCTAAACCAACCCTTTATTGCCCGGTTACTTTTCGGGTCTAGGCTTTGTATTTCCTCGAGGCCCTCAACCCAGAAGCGCTTTAAGGTTTAGGGTTTAGATTTTAGGGGGTTTAGGGTTTAGGGTTTAGGATTTAGGGTGTAGATTTAGGGGGTGTAGGGTTTAGGATTTAGGGTGTCGGTTTTAGGTTTTTTGGGTTTAAGGGTTTCGGAGTTAGGGTTTTGGAACTTGGGGGTGCAGGTGCGTAGGGTTAAGGGTGGGTTTTGGGGTGTTGGGTTTAGGGAGGAGCTTCGGGTTTGATAAGAGGTGAATCCTAAAACCCTAAGCCCTCATAATGGCCAATGGCCCATGTCAACGCGATCGCGGAACTCTGCGCACTCGCCACGGTGTGGGCCACGGTGGACACGACCAGCCTGTGGCTGCTGGCTCACTGGGTGCGCCGACTGCGAAGGGCCGCAGATGCTAGCATCTTGAACCGTGGGGATGACCTCCTTCAATATCTGGAAAGTCCTGAGCAGCTGAGCAGCAGCTGCCCGCCCCTCCGTCGTGCAACAAAGAGCTCCTGCTGAGCAGGGACCTAGTCCCTTCTCGCCTGCTGGCGGGATGGCAGGCTCGACCCGTCAGGGTCTCGGCTTGCTAGCACTGAGTCTTCCCACGGTACCCGACATCGGGTTTAGGGTGTTAAAATTTAGGGTTTAGGGGATACCGCTCCGTCCGGTTTAGGGTTTAGGGCTATCACTCCTTTCTCCCCGTCTTCACTGGAAGCCACCCTTCCAAAGGCCTCAGGCCCCCATTCAATAATAGTCTTCTCCCGAAATTAAGCCCTGAGCCGAAAGCCCTAAGCCCTAAGCCCTAAGCCCTAAGCCCTAAGCCCAAAGCCCTAACCCCTAAGCCCTACAGCAAGCCCTAAACCCTTAGCCGAAGCCGTGAGCCGTAAGCCCTAAGCCCTGAGCCCGAAGCCCGAAGCCCGAAGCCCTGAGCCCTGACTAAGCCCTAAGCCTTAAGCCCTAAGTCCCAAGCCCTAGACCCTAAACCTAAACCCTAAGTCCCAAACCCTAAACCCTAAACCCTAAACCCTAAACCCTAAGTGAACCCTACGAGGCCCTCAGCTCCCAGACTTGACTCCCCGAGCCCCCCGAAGCCCCCACCCGCTTTGAAAGCGAGCTTCTGAAACCCTCAACCGTAAACCCTGAACCCGGAACCGGAAACCCTAAACCCTAAACCCTTAACCCCTAAACCCTAAACCCTAAACCCTTAAACCCTGAACCCTGAAAATACACCCTGAACCCTACAAGCCCTGTTGCCGCCAGGGCGGCCACCTGACGCCGGTGGTCGTGAACCTGGCAGACCTTGGCGCGACCGCCGCGGCAGGCGCCGCAGCGGGTTGAGGGTTTATAAGGGTTTAGTTGGGGTTTGGGGTGAGGGTTTAGGGTTTAGGGTTTAGGGTTTGGGTTTAGGGTTTAGGGTTTAGGGTTTAGGGTTTAGGGTTTAGGGTTTAGGGTTTAGGGTTTAGGCTTATAGGGTTTCGGGTTTAGGGGGGCTTTGGGCCTCGGGATGATACGCGGGTTTCAGGGTTTTAGGGTCTTAGGGTTTCAGAGCTTTGGAGTCTGGGGGTGTCAGGGCTTTAGGGCTTTAGGGCTTTAGGGCTTGTGCTTAGGGTTCTAAGGCTGAGGGATCAGGGTTTCAGGAGTTTGGGGCCTCCGGTTTAGGGCCCCAAGGTTCAAGGGTTTGTGGCTCTACGAGTCCAGGTTCATGTGGAAATTTTCTGAGGATCCAGACGGGTGTAAGGGAGGGGGGGGAGGGGGGGGTGTATGCACAGTTTGTTTTCTTTTGGGGGGTGCCCTAAACCCTAAACTTGAGCCTGCTCTTCCGCAGACTCATGTCCCTAAACTCCTGAACCCCTAGACTCCCAAACTCCTAAGCTCCTAAACACCTAGGCCTCTGAACCCTAACCTGTGAACCCTAACCCTAAACGCTAAACCCTAAACCCTAAACCCTAAACCCTAAACCCTAAGCCCCTCCCCAAGGCGCGAAGAACCCGGACCTCGCCTCGCGCCTCGGGGAGCGCCTGTCGGGAGCGCCGAAGCTCGGCAACCAGGAGAAGCTCGAGGCAACCCCAAACCCCAAGCCCTGAAACTTACGAACCCCAACATTTCGAATAAAATGCACACATACATGTACGTACAACTTATATGTATATGTAATATCCTTGCCTTGAACTATATATATAAGTATGCATTACGGTAAAACCCTATAAACCCTAAACCCTAAGCCGGAAACCCTAGACACTCAACCTCCCAACCCCTCAACCCCTCAACCCTAAAAACCCCTCAACCCTAAACCCCTGAACCCTAAACGCTACATCCTAAACCCCAAACCCTATAGACCCCTCAACCCTCAACCCTGAACCCTACACCCTAAATCCTATAGATGCTAAATCCTAAACCCTATACACGCTACAAACCCCAGTTTGGGGTTTAGGGTTTAGGGTTTGGGGTTTAGGGTTGAGGGTTTAGGGTTTGGGGCTTAGGGTTTAGGGTTGAGGGTTTAGGGTTTGGGGTTTAGGGTTTAGGGTTGAGGGTTCAGGGTTTAGGGTTTGGGGTTGAGGGTTTAGGGTTTAGGGTTTGGGGTTTAGGGTTGAGGGTTCAGGGTTGCGGGTTTGGGGTTTAGGGTAGAGGGTTTAGGGTTTAGGGTCTGGGGTTTAGGGTTTAGGGTTTAGGGTTTGGGGTTGAGGGTTTAGGGTTTAGGGTTTGGGGTTTAGGGCTTGGGGTTCCGGGTTGGGGTTTAGGGTTTAGGGTTGTGGCAGGGTTTTGGGTGTTTGCGGGTTTGGGGGGTTTCAGGGTTTAGGGCTACTTTCGGGTTTGAAGGTTCTTTTGGAATTTTGGGGTCGGGCCCTAACTTTGGCTGTGGGTCAGTACCCCTTAAACACGAAAACAACGCGCTCGACTATGGTGCTCTTCCGCCGAGTCTGCAGTCCCAACCCTAAACTAAGGACCCCCAGAACCATTGTTGTCCCGAACCACATAAAACCCCAAAGCCCAATAGGAGCCCTAACAGCCCTACTATAGACCCACAAGCCCTTTGAACCCTATAAAGGGGTTTTTGGGTTTGGGTTTTTGGGGGGGGTTATTGTTTGAGGGCTTACTTTTGCAGAATACTTGGAGTTTCATATCTCGCAGTGGAGCTACATGTGGGTCTAAACCCGACAAGCCCTAAGCTCAAGTCTCCCTGAACCTGAAACTCCCCAAGCCCTAGCCCGCAACCCTATGTTTACAGGGATTTCGGGAATGGAGAGCCCTAAGCCACCTAAACCGCATAAACTCTAAGACCTAAGCCCTAAGCCCTAAACCCTAAACCCTAAACCCTAAGCCCTAAACCCTAAACCCTAAACCCTAAACCCTAAACCTTAGAAGCCCTGAGAGCAGGCCCTCGTGCAGGCCCTGATGGATTGGGTGTCTGCCACCCGCTGAGCGGCCGCCCGTTTCGTTTCTCCCTTTTGGGCCCAGGTCTGTCTGATCCCTAAACCCTAAACCCTAAACCCTAAACCCTAAACCCTAAACCCTAAACCCTAAACCCTAAACCCTAAACCTTCAACCTTAAGCCCGAAATCCCAAACCCCAAACCTCAAACCCTAAACACTAATCCAAAGGATTTAGGGCCGAAGGGTGAAAAAGCGCTTTGGGCTTTTGTGTTTTCCCGGCCCTGGGCTTCGGGGCTTAGGGTGTTGTAGGATTAGGGTTGTTTAGGGCTGTAGGGTTTAGGGTCTAGGGTTTTGGGGTTTAGGGTTTTGGGGTTTAGGGTTTGGGGGTTTGGGGTTTAGGGAGGAAGTGGTTAGTTGCTTGGCCACGCGGCCATCTGCCTCAGGGGGTTCCTGAAAGGGGTTTCAAAGCCCAGAAAGTGCGACCTAACAGGGGCCCAAAGGGAGAGACCCTCCAAACGGCCACAAGAAGCCGAGCGCTTTGCGCAGGCACGCCTCTTTGGAACATGTGGAGGTTTCGATGCCCGGCACTGAAACCGGCCCTGAACTTAGATACTCTATACCCTAAACCCTGCACCCTAAACCCCAAACCCTAAACCCTAAACCCTAAACCCTAAACCCTAAACCCTAAACCCTATTTAGACTACACCCTAAGAAGGTGACCCTAACCCATAATTCGGGTTGGGGGAGTATCCAACCTAGAGCCTGGGCGTCCAGCCGAAGCTTCGCATTGGGCTTTCAGAGATGAGGGCCATCTTCCATGGGGCTTAGGGTTAAGGGTTTAGGGTTTAGGGAAACCTCCAGTACTTCCAGCTACAGACTTGCCAGCCAATTTTCAGGGAGAAAAGTCCGCAGAGTTCACCGACTCATTTTGGGAGCTAAACCCTAAACCCTAAACCCTAAACCCTAATTCCTAAACCCTAAACCTGAAGCCCTGGACCTTGAACGCTGAACCTTTCAAGCTTCTCACGCACCTGTAAGCACGAGACCCTCAAAGTTTAAAGCCACTAAACCCAGCACCTCTGAACCCATACCCTAAGCCTCCAACCTTAAACTCAAAACCTACTTACATCGCACCCCAGACTTTGAACCCCCAACCCTGCACCCCAAGCACCATCCCGTTCCACCAAGCCCTAAATTCAAAACTGCCCGAGTCCGAAACCGCAACGCTTGAACCCTAAACCCTAAACCCTGGCCCTTATTCCCAAACCGCAAGCCTCCATCTTAGAGCCCCTAGGTTCGTTGATTATCATGTTTTGTCCAGGAAAAAACCCAGAGGGAACACACACGCAGAGAGAATATATGCTATATGTTATATATATATATATATATACATATGGTACCCCCCCCCCCATTGACCTACGCCTTTTCTTTCTTTTCTGTCCTGCTCAGGTGTAGAATTTTCAGAAAAAGCTGGTTTTACCATATATATATATACATATATATATATATGGTACCCCCCCCCCCCAGTGACCTACCCTTTTTCGCCTTGCCTCAAGTCACCCAGCTGCACTGCAAGCAAACTCGGTGTGCAATATAGCGTATTTCCTAGGGCGTAGATTAAAATACAACTAAAATCGCATACACGGGACAGTAGAAGGACCAAAAATACCAAAACCAAAAAAACCAAAAAACCAAAACCAAAACCAAAAAAAACCAAAACCAAAAAAACCAAAAAAACCAAAAAAACCAAAACCAAAAAAACCAAAAAAACCAAAACCAAAAAAACAAAAAAAACCAAAACCAAAAAAACCAAAAATACCAAAAAAAACCAATTTTCCGGGACTCTCAGGAAATCCCTATGAGGCTTCTCCAAGAGTCCCGGAAAATTGGTTTTTTTGGTATTTTTGGTTTTTTTGGTTTTGGTTGTTTTGGTTTTTTTGGTTTTTTTTTTTTTTGGTTTTTTGGTTTTGGTATTTTGTCTTTTTGGTTCGCCTTCACGGTCACGAGGCAGCAACTACGCATTTTTAAGTGTGCTTATGCTAATTGTGCTTTTCAGAAATAGTATACAAGTGGTCTTTCTAGTGCTTCAGAACTATTTGTTTCGTTATTATGTAAGTAGAGCCGCTAGTGTTTAGTGCATCTTTTGGTTGTACTCAAGTGTAGTGGACCTTATTCAGCCATTACTTGGTGCTCTGGTAGCTCAATTCGCATGGATAATATTTGCCTGGTAAATGCGATTAAGTATCTAGAAGCAGCATTTGCAATACTTGTCTTGAGAAAAAGCATTTATTGCTTAGAATTGTTTGCTTAAAAAGTGACTCCTACTCGTCCAGGAATACCCCAAAACCCTATGATCCAAACTTTACCAGAGATTCTCCTGAAAAGCTTGCGCTTTTGGATGTTTTTATGTATTTGTGAATTTGCTTGTGTATGGCCTTCACTAAGTACTTTTCTAGGATTCTTGTGCATTTTTTAAGCCTGATTGTGCAAGTTGCGTTTTTCAAGCATAGTATATATGTGGCCTTTATTGAATACTTCAGACATCTTTGTTTCATCGTTATGTAAGTAGAACCGTTTCTATTTCCATTATTGTGCATTTTTAAGCTTGCTCATGCAAATTGTGCTTTCCAGACATAGTATATAAGTGGTCTTTAGTGAATACTTCAGCAATCTTTGTCTCATTGTTATGTAGGTAGAACCGTTTCCATTTCCGCAAGTGTTTATTTCGTATTTGGTTGAGTATGGTCCTTTAAATAGTATTCACTTCAGTCAAATTGGGCTATTTGCTTAAGAATTCCTCTAGTAGTTAAATTCGCATAGAATGAATACTTCAAACAAAATTGTTTCATGAATATGTAAACATAAGGTGTTTCATTTGACTTTGCAGATAGTACTTCAATAATACTTTGCCTGGTATAAACACAACTGTTTCAATGCATTAGTCGCTCAACAAAGCACTATTTGCCCTTTAAACCACACTTTGCCATATTTTGGTTGAATATGGTGCTTCTTTCGTATTGTGGTTGAGTATGGTCCTTTAAATGGTATTCACTTGAGTCAAATTGGGCTATTTGCTTAATAATTACTCTAGTAGCTAAATTCGCATAAAATGATTATTTCAAAATAAAAACGATTCATGAATATGTCAACATAAGGTATTTCAGTGGAATTTTCAGAGAGCATACTTTGCCTAGTACAAACACAATTGTATAAATACAGTATTTGCACTTTAAACGCACACTTTGCGGTTGAGAATGGTGTTTATTTCGTATCTTGGTTGAGTATGCTCCTTTAAATAGTATTCACTTGAGTCAAATTGGGCTCTTTGCTTAATAAGTACTCTAGTAGCTAAATTCGCATAGAACCAAGAAAAATGTTCCACTATTTGATTAATACTTTGCCTCGTACAAACACAATTGTATAACAAATTAGTTGCTCAACAAAACATTAATTGCCCTTGAAACGCACAACTTGCATAGAAAAACACTGATCTAAACATCTAAATACGGCATTGTCCGCTTCAGATTCAAAATGTAGATTCTTCCAATGCTGGCTTATCGGGGTCTGTGAGGTGGGTGTCCCAGTAACTGTCCTTCATTACCCTGTGATTAACTACGCGACTTTTGGGCCTTTTTTGTTATTTTTTGTTAAAAAGGCCTAAAAAGGCCTAAAAAGGGTAGGTCGCTGGGGGGGGGTAGCATATATATATATATATACATATTTGTGCACATATATATATTTGTATATATATATATATGTATATACATATAGATTATTGGGCCAAAAGGATAGCCTGCGCTGTTGGTGAACTATGCCTCTTCAGCCCTTCCTTAAGAACCCTAGGCCGACTTTTTGGCAGGTGAACCTACAAAAAGGTAGGTTTCGCGCTCTGAAGCCCTGAGCCCGAAGCCAAAGCCCGATTCCCGAAAAGTTTACCCTGAAAAAGGGAACCCTTCTCAATCCTCTTCTGGCTCTCTTCAACCGGGACCCTTATTGAGAGGGTCTATATCCCCAAGGGTTCCCTAATCCCTCGAAACCCTAAACCCTAAACCCCAAACCCCAATCCTCTCCCCTAGACTTCTCGAGTCCAGAATGAAACCTTAAACCCTAAACCCTAAACCCTAAACCCTAAACCCTAAACCCTAAACCCTAAACCCTAAACCCTAAACCCTAAACCCTAAACCCTAAACCCTAAACCCTAAACCCTAACCCCCTCGAGGCTGCGCTGGCACCGGCCCAGCTTCCCGAGAGGCACGGGGGCTTTAGGGTTTAGGGTTTAGGGTTTAGGGGGGCGTAGAGCGCAGAGGCTTTGGGCCTTTGGGGTTTCAGGGCTTTTGTAGGTTGGGATGTTCCCCCTTACACTAAGAGTTCTTACTACCGATTCAACTAGGGGGTACTAGAATCCCAATGGAGGACTGTTCTTTTTTGGGGGGAACATCCCAACTTGTGGGGCTTAGGGTGTAAGGGGTTTAGGGTTTGAGGGCTTCAAGCGGCTGAGGGTTTGCGGGGTTTAGGGTTTAGAGATTGGGGCTGGAAGGATGTGGGGTTTGGCTTTGGGCCAGGGCTTGCGGGTGTGAGGGTTTGGGCGATTTGGGGTCAAGGTTGGAGCTTGGGGTTTAGAGCTTAATGAGAACTTTGAACAAGGCTTGAGGTTCAGCAGTTGGGGTTTAACGGCTTCGGGCTAGAGCTTCCGTGCCTGAGGGCTTGAGTTTTGCTGGTTTTTGGGCTTCAACCGGTTTGGGATTGAAGGCTTCAGGGCAAAGGTATCGAGGCCTTCTTCGCCTGCAGCCAAGAAGCCCGTACACCCCAACATGCACCCCCCTTTCTTTGTTAAGTCCTAGACCCTCTCAATCCTAAACCCTCAACCCTTAGCCCTCAACCCTCAAAACCCTCAACCCTCAACCCCTTAAAACCCACCCCCCCCCAAAGCTCAAACACAAAACACCCTTGCAGGCATGAATCCGGGGATTGCCGCAGCCTCAAATTGAGGGACACTGGGGGTTTAGGGTTTAGGTTTAGGGTTTGGGGTTTAGGGTTTAGGGTTTAGGGCTTAGGGCTTAGGGCTTGGGGCTTGGGGCTTGGGGCTTTAGAGTTAAAGGGCTTGGCGGTTCCTTTTCAGGAGAGGCAGGTTCAAGCCGCTAAGTTGGGGACGGACTTCCCTGATTCCCGACTCGCAGGCAGTAGGTTTAGGGCTTGATGGTTGAGGGTTGAGGGTTAGGGTTTAGGGTTTAGGGTTTAGGGTTTAGGGGGCTACAGCCAAAACCCTACACCCTGAGTCCAAAAACCTAAGCCCGAGTACCTATCCACAAGGGCTTGTGCGCCTTGTGCTGGGCAAGGGCTTGTGCCAGTTTTCTATTGTGCGACCGGAAGAAGCCCTAAGCCCTGCAATGATGCCCAATGCCCCCAACCCCAAATCCACCAGTTGGGTGGTTGAGGTTTAGAGTTTAGGGTTTAGGGCTATGGGGTGGAGGGTGCACTATTGTTTACTTAGGCTATGTGGGAACCTGCCTGTCTGAGACTCGAAAAGACATAAAATGGAGTGGTGCAATCTCAAATCAGCGATCTTTTCGGGTTGGGTTTAGGGTGTTGAATGGGGAGAGCACGAGGGGGAGCAGGTGAGAACCTAAACCCTAAACCCCCTCTAAGCCCATAGACTCTACGAGTCCCTAAACCCTCTACAACCCTAGGACGGAGAGAAGGCCCCTGTTCCCTTTTTTGAGGGTTTGCGTTCCCTTACAAGCCCCTTAAAACCAAAAAAGGACACGCTTTCTTTTCCTAGTTTAGGGTTAGGGCTTAGGGGTTAGGGGTTAGGGTTTAGGGCTGGGTCTACGTAGAACCCCTGAACCTCCGAATCCTCCGAACCTGAAGCCTCCTTTGTTTCGTGGACAACCCTAAACCCTAAACCCTAAAGACTAAACCCTAGACCCTAGACCCTCAACCCTGAACCCTAAACCCTAAACTCTGAACCCTGAACCCTAAACCCTAAACCCTAAACCCTAAACCCTAAACCCTAAACCCTAAACCCTGAACCCTGAACCCTGAACCCTGAACCCGAAACATCCTTTGGTTTCGCAGTTTCAGCTTTTTGTGATCGGGGGGAGGTGCCATGAGAAAGCTGGAAGTCGAGGCGTGGCTGGGTTTAAAGGCTGAGTGTAATAGTTGCGCCAGGTGTTGCCAACATTCAGGTCATTTTGCAAATCAGGCGTCTTCGTGCGCGCATGCAAAGTTGACTTGCGCCTGCACTCTTCACATCATACATGGGCAGTACCTTTTTGCGAGTTTATGATGGATGGCTTGCGATAAACGATCTCTGCATCGTTAGTTTTGTAGTTGCGTTGTCATCAATAACAGGTTTATGGCTCGATTCGGCTGTGAGTTTAACTCATTCGGTCTGTTCATCATTTCGATATAGAGTTGTTGTGAAGCCAGCGGAACATCATCGCAACAGCTGTTTCTGGAGTCATATAGCGGTAGAGCATGTCCTTTAGAGCACTTTTCCACGCAAACCATACAGCTCCTGATGGGTTTAGCACGACAAGCGTACTCGAATATTGAACCCTAAACGCGAAACCCCAAACAATACTCCCAGTGAAGCACACACACAGAGACACGGAGATGCGAGCAACGACCTCACGAGACCTTGCTTCGTGGGTAAGCACAACTTGCTAGGTCGTAATGGGGCACTAGGGTGCTTGCTACCTTATATCCCCCTGAATAACCCTCAAGGGAGACCCAAACTAGGACCAAAAGTAGGCCCTTTTTGCCTTTTTTCGGGTTGGGCTTCCCTTATACTCCCCTCAAAACCAAAAAGGGCACCCTTTTTCTTCCTCGGTTACTCCCGGGTCTAGCAAGCGATCGAACTCCGAACGAGAACCCACCAGCCCGGGGCCGAGCTGCTCAGCCTCGAGCTCTACCTTGGGGGACGAACTGAACCCTAAAAGGGTTTGTGGTTCACATGCCTTAATAGGAATTCTAGTAGTATAGGATATATGACCCCAATTTTGAGGTTCATTTGGTCCCCAAGGTATGGCGCGGCGCATCCGCCACAGCAGCCGACCATCCCGGCCCTCAACAACTTGAATTCTCAAGCAGCCCAAAGCCTTAAACCCTAAACCTTCAACCCTAAACCCTAAACCCTAAACCCTAAACCCTAAACCCAGGACCTTAATTAAGCCCTGAGCCCCATGGGAGGCCGCGGACGAGCGACTGGGGGAGTCTCGCATGAAATCTGGCTGCCCAAACCCTTTCAAGGGAAACATTTTGGGCTTTTAGGACCCCGCCAATCTCTGGGGTTTCACCATTGAGGGCCTATTTGGCTCGTTAGAATGCTAGGACCCAGAGTAGGCCCTTGTTCCCCTTTTTTTCAGGTCTCGGTTCCCTTAGAAGCCCCTTAAGACCAAAGAAGGTACCCTTGTTATTCCTAGGTTACTCTTGGGTCTAGAAAGGGCGTTCTTGGTCGTTTCTGCTTTATACGAATATGGGGACTGTAGTCGGGGACGATCTCGGCAATTCGGCTTTTGGGTGAGGGTTTACGTAGGGTTTAGGGTTTGGGGTTTTTTGGGGTTTAGGGACCATCGTGGGACAGAATTTAGGCCCCAGGCCCAGACCTAAACCACACATATCAATGGTCACCATGACATGGCTAGCATTACTCCCTAGCATTCTTGTTCATGGCCTGCCAACATTGATGTTTGTTTTCTTTTATTCTTGAATGGGGGGGGGGGGGGCGGCGGTTGGTGTGGCTAGGCCAGGCTATAGAACCCAAACAATATTCCTGAAGTCTCATAAGGGGATCCCCTCTTCTCGTGCGAGGGGAATATGTTTGGGGTGTCTGGAGCATTCGTTGTATTATAGGGTTCTTAAGGGAGGGGGCTTCATGGGGGGTAGGCAGCTAGAGAACCTTAGGGAAGCTTAGGGAGCCTTCGGGAGTAGTGGGGAGTATGAGGGTACCTTGGGTTACATACCCCCCATGAGCGCTCCTCTCTTAAGAACCCTACACCTACTTCTTTTTGGGGTTCAGGGAGGGCCCCTAAATTCCTAAACTCCTAAACCCTAAACCCTAAGCTCCTCAACAAATCCTCCGCCCGAACCTCCTAATAGGCAACTTCCTGCTTGCGAACGCGCGTCTTGTAGCCTGAAGGGTTTAGACGGGTCGAGCTCCCGAGTCCTGCGATGACGAGAGTGATCAACCCTCTTTCCTAAACCCTAAACCCTAAACCCTAAACCCTAAACCCTAAACCCTAAACCCCAAACCCCAAACCCTAAACCAGCAAGAGCGCCGCCTGGCCAGTCTCTTCCCCACAGCGGGCCCTCCACCGCCCGACGTGGCGGCGGCCATCCACGGCGCACACTTTACGCGCACAGGCCTATCACGCGCCGCGCGCAACAGGGCGCGACGACGAGGAGACGGTGGCTTCAGGGCCGCGCTCTCCAAGGGTCTCGCGGCATGGCTGAGATGGCCGGTGTTGGCCGGCGGGGTCTTCTGCAGGCGGGACGCTGAAGCCCTGCAACGCTGGATCCCTACAATTCATTCAACCCCTTGCCATCGTTCCTCGTGCTGTCCCGGCTTTCTTGGGCTACAGGGGAACCCTAGACCCGAAACCCTAAACCCTAAACCCCAAACCCTAAACCCTAAAGTATGGTCCCTATAGTATGGTCAGACCGAAGCAGCCCATCCCAGATTTTCAGGTTTAGGATACAAAGGTTCTGTGGCAGGCATTCATTGTAGAGGAGAGGCGCTGTCCTGCAATCCTAAAACCTCATGGGTTTCCCTACTATATTATACCCAACTCTATACTACCCCCCCTGGGTTCCCCCTTGAATAACCTTAATTAGGCTTAATTATCCCTAAATGGCCTTAATGATGCGAGGAACCTAGGGGCGGCAGTGTAGAGGGGGGTAGTAGGAGAACCCATGAAAACCTAAAGCCTGAAACCTAAAGCTTGTAAACATGAAACCACCAAAACCTAAACTTTTACAAGCCCTGAACCCTGAACCCTGCACCCTATAATCCGTGTGATAGTATGTAAATACTTTATGCAGCCTATATCGACCCTAAGTAAAGCCTAAACCAACCCCAAATAAACCCTAAACTCATCCTATAAACCCCCAAAGCCCTCAATCCTACAAAGCCTTGAGACCTACGCCTTTATAAGAAAGCCTAAACCCTCAAAACCCGAAGCCCTTGAAAACCCTGAACCCTAAACCCTAAACCCTGAACCCTAAACCCTAAACCCTAAACCCTAAACCCTAAACCCCCAAACCCTATGTATTCTCAGAAGCCCAGGAGGTGCTCGAGGCCCTGGAGGGCCAGGCGGCTGTGGTTCAAGATCTCAGCGCCTTGGGGGGCAAGAAGCGAAGTAAGATGGGGTTTAGGGTTTAGGCTTTAGGGTGTAGGAGTTTAGGGTTTAGGGTTTGGGCTTTAGGGTGTAGGAGTTTAGGGTTTAGGGTTTGGGGTTTAGGGTTTCGCAACTAAACCCTAAACCCAGAACCCCCGAACCCTAAGCCCCAAACCCTAAACCCCTCAACCCCTAGACCCCTAAGCCGGTACCCCAAACCCTTAAACCCTTAAACCCTTAAGCCCTTAAACCCTTAAACCCTTAAACCCTTAAACCCTTAAGCCCTTAAGCCCTTAAGCCCTTAAGCCCTAAACCCTCGAACCCAAGAATATCTAAGCCCCGAGCAGTGCTATGGGTACTTATACCCTCTACTTAGAACCTACTTAGAGGACTTGGGTTTAGGGTTTAGGGTTTAGGGTTTAGGGTTTAGGGTTTAGGGTTTAGGGTTTAGGACTTCGGGGGCTTGTAAGTACAGGTATCATGGGATTCTAAGTACCCTGACTGAACCTCCAAGTGCGCGAGGCGAGGTGGTGCGGGCGGAGCTGTCTGAGGCCGACACCTGGGCGTGCTCGCGCAATTCGGGAGTTTCGGGTTTAGGGCTCAGGGTTCTACAACAGGTTGGGGTTTAGGGTTTAGGGTTTAAGGTTTAGGGTTTAGGGTTTGGGGTTTGGGGTCTAGGGTTTAGGGTCTAGGGTTCAGGGTTCAGGGTTTCAACCCAAGAGCCATACACCCATCAAGGCCTCAACCCCCAAACCCCGAAACCCCCCAAACCCCCAAACCCTAAACCCCAAGACCCGAAAGCCCTAAACCCTAAAACCCCCTCCCAACCCCTCCGCAAGATTATGGGACTCTACACCCTACACCCTAAGTCTACCCCCCCCCCCCCACCCCCCGGTCTCCCAAGCCCCCAAGCTCCAAAAAACTCGAAGGCTTATCGCTGTAGGCCTTCTAGAGTGCAGAGCCAGGTTTAGGGTTAGGGCTTCGGGCTTAGGATTTGGGATGTAGGATGGCTTAAGCTTGCATTCTTCTCCAAAACCTCTACTGAACCCTCAAGACTTTTTAAAAACCTACACCTAAAAATGTGAAAACCCAAACCCTGACTGCTAGCAACCCAAAGCTTGACGATGAGCCCTCTCAGGGTCCTTGTTGATTGAGGGGTGCCTTAAAAGGAGGTTTTTTTGGTGGGTATCGAATATATAGCCATAAACCGCCCTAGGACCCAGAGTAGGCCCTTGTTCCCCCGTTAAACCACAAAGGGTGCCCTTTTCATTCCTGCGATACTCTTGGGGCTAGTAACCCACTGATTCCCCAAGCCTCAAACCCCAAACCCTGAACTCTGAACCCTAAACCCTAAACTCTAAACCTTAAACCCTAAACCCTAAACCCTAAACCCTAAACCCTAAACCCTGAACCCTAGACCCTAAACCCTAAACCCTAAACCCTAAACCCTAAACCCTAAACCCTAAACCCTAAACCCTAAACCCCAACCTGTTGGCAGCTTGCCGCACAACGCGCGGAAGAGCAGCGTCAAGACCTGTCTGTGGGGGGCCTCAGGCAGCGGGTTGCAGATCTAGGGTTTAAGGCTCAGTTCAGTTTAGGGTTTAGGGTTTAGGGTTTAGGGTTTAGGGTTTAGGGTTTAGGGTTTATGTAGGGTTTGGAGTGGGGATGAGTACCCCCTATGATAATCCCGATTACAGACTGTTAGTTTAAGGGGAACATGAGGTTTGGAGTGTTTTTGGTACGCCTAAGCGCGGCCGGCTTGCCTGAAATTGGCCGGCACGCCCAAAGGGAGGCCGGCCTAAAGGAATTCTCTCGGCAGCGTCGCTGTTTTGAGGAGCCCTTTAAACTCTTCAAAATCCTTAAAAACATACATGCCAGCCCCATGCACTTTTTTTAAGTTTCTAAGCCTCAAAAACGAAAGGTTTTTCTGTAAACCCATATGTGTCCTAAACCTCGAAAACGACAGCTTGTTTGCAAACCCTGGCGAAACGTCAACCTCAAAAACGAAGGGTCTTCTGTAAACCCATGTGGGTCCTAAACCTCAAAGCGAAAGCTTGTTTGCAAACCCTGGCGAAACGTCAACCTCGAAAACGAAAGGTCTTGTAAACCCATGTGTGTCCTAAACCTCGAAAACGAAAGCCTGTTTGTAAACCTTGGCGTAACGTCAACCTCAAAAACGAAAGCCTGTTCGTAAAACCTAGCGTGGCCTCAAGATCAAATACGAAAGGTGTTTTGTAAACCCTAGCGTGCCTTCAACCTCAAAAACAAAAGGTTTTCTGTAACCTGCAGTGTGCAGCGCCCTGCCTCGCGGGCCAACTGTAAAGGCTGACGTCTGGAATCTAGATTCTGGATGAGGGCACCCCCTTTGTCGCATTTTGTCGCAAGAACTTGGAGCTAAACCCTAAGCCCCGAAGAAGCCAGAGCATTCCGGCTTGCCTTCTGCATGCCCAACATTGCCGGAACGTCGAAGACCAGATCCACGGAGAAAGGGAGAAAGGGAGAAAGGGAGAAAGGGAGAAAGGGAGAAATGGAGAAAGGGAGAAAGGGAGAAAGGGAGAAAGAGAGAAAGAGAGAAAGAGAGAAAGAGAGAAAGAGAGAAAGAGAGAAAGAGAGAGTGGGAGAGAGAGAGAGTGAGAGCAAAAACCTGACAGAGATAGATAAAGAGAAAGAGAAAACATTCGAAGCTTGCCGCCTTGCCAAAGGCACGTGACGTTGCGCAAGCCTCCGAAATTTCCGGGTCGCTGATACACACAGTGTCAGGAGACGACGATGTCACGATGGCCGAGCACATTTGCCATGAAACTCCAAGTAAGAGTCAAAGGGGCTAAGCCACAAGGATGATGCGAATCGGGCTGGTGAGCACGTGAGCCTCCTCCAACTATGGGTTTTACGACAATTTCTACTAGAAACCCCGGACTTTCAAGGGGTTTCGGGCCTCTAACTACGGGTTTTAGGACCCACCTCTTTTGCATTCAGGGATGATGGCGGTTGGCTGATTGCTGCGCCAGGTTTACACCGTGGTGGCGCGTACTGCCGACCGGAAGCTCTTGGAAGTAGTGCCTGGGCTCACAATCCAAAGGCCAGCGTGAGTGCGTGCGTGAGGGATGGGCAAGACCAAGTCTCGACGCAGGCGTCGTGGTTCTCTTTCGCGGAGAGCCTTGCGGTGGTAGGATGGTTTCTGGCGCAGTTGCTAAAGATCCAAGCAACGATGGCACCTCCACTCCCAAACATTTCTTAGGTGGTTTCACGTTCTGTGCGAGCCCAAACAAGCTACCTCGAGCCTCCCTACCACCTAATGCGGGAGCGCCGGCACAACATCATTACCCACTACCCCTGCCACAACTGCAGAAGTTGCTGGTCGTGTCGTGCCTTGGATGCATTTGCTGTTGTTTGGCATGTTTGCTGCTACTAAGCATTATCCTTGTTGTGGTTGGCGATGACCTGAGGAAGCCCACGAAGTAACGAATGCCAGAACCCCATTCCACGCGAGGACACACATACACATCGTTCATTGTGTCGCATGTTCGTGCTGCAAGTATGTGTTTCTTCGATGTTTGTTTCTTGCAAGGAGAAGGGCAAGGGCGAGGGCAAGGGCAAAGGCGACGGCAAGGGCAAGGGCAAGGGCGATGGCAAAAGTGACAAGGGCGGCCCAGGCAAGGGAAAGGGACAGTGAGCCATTTGAAATGCTCCTTCCCTTCTCCATTTTTCGAAGCAGCCTTACTCTGAGCATATATACATTCATATATGTGTTTTTGAAGACTGCTTGGAGCAGCGCTATACAAGTCTACATGTACACATACATATGTCAACGCCCTTGTTTTCTGCGCCAATCTTTGAGCCGTTTGAAGTGTTTGAACCATTTGAAGTGGTATTTTGCAAGGCTGCCTTGAGTGGCGCCATTTAAAGCTAAACCCTAAAACCTAAACCCTAAACCATTCCCACTCCGAATATATCACAAGAAAGCACAAGCCGTCACCAGTTCGGGTTGGGACGAAAGGAGCGGTTGCAAAGCCATATGTGTGCACGAAGTGTTTTTTTTACCCTTTCTAGGGGTATTTCCCAAATTAGGGTACCCCTATTTGGGGTACCCCCTTAATACCCCAACAAGAAAAAAGACCCCTGAAAGGGACCGCGAAGCGGGTAGCACCCCCCCAAAATGGTCACTTCTCTAATTTGTGGTTTTTTGGCGTTACCGTTCTAAGGGGCTCTTAGCAACCCGAAGCCCGAAGCCCTAAACTTTAAACCTTAAACCCTAAACTTAGGGTACGCCCCAAGGCCTCCGTGGAGAGTCTGGCAGTGCGCGTTCGCACTTTGGAGGCGCAGCCGTCGGTTTCAAGGTGTACGGGCTTGGGGGGTTTGGGTTTCGGATGTGTGTCTATGCCCCTAGTCTCCACTTTAGGGTTTAGGGTTTATAGAAGTTGTATAGGTTTGGGTCCCAATAACGTTTTGAACGAAACGTTTTGACCGAAAGTTTTGACCGAACGTTTTGACCGAACGTTTTGACTGAAACGTTTTGTTTTGGAGCTTAATTTTACTTTTTGTGAGGGGTAGTTTCTGGGTGCCTGCCCTGGGGCCAGGAAGCCTTTTGGTGCCTCCTGGGGCTTCTTGTGGCCTCCTGGCAAGCGGTTTGAACTAATTTACTTAAACTCGGCTTGTCAGCTCTTTAGACAAATAACCTGGGGAAATTCCGAGTGATATCACATACAATTTATACTTATGTCGTCTTGAGGGTTTAGGGTGTAGGGTTTGGGGTCCCGGGTTTGGGTTTAGGATGCGTGTCTGAGTCTCCACTTCGATGCTTCTTGAACAGTTGCAACTTCCAGTAGGTTCATGTTGGCCTCACAAGTGCTGCGCTCATATTTTTCGGATTTGGCGCCGCGTGAGTGAGTGAGCGAGCGAGTGGTTGCTGTGCGCAGGGGTGGGCAGCAGAGGCCCAGCAAAAGGGGAGCGCACTGAAGAGTTTGGGGGCTTGGGGGCTCTCATGAATCCAAACCTTGAACCCGAAACCCCAAAACCCCCTCGTCAAGCCTCAGCCCCAAACCCACAAGTGCCCAAACCCCACGCTACCCCGATTTGGTGAAAGTGGGCGGGTTGCGAGGTTTCCAGGCCGGTTTGGTTTGGGCTTAGGGTTTAGGGTTTGGGTTTGGATTTTAGGGTTTCTTTTGAAAGGGCATTTTGTGGGGGTTTGGGGTTGGTCTTCGTTTACGTCGTAATGATGGAGGGCTTGTAAGGGCATGATGATCTTGGTCATTGTCTTGTAGCAACTAGTAGTTACTGAGTACCAACCTTGGAAGAGCTTTTCGAATTACTTTTGGCTTGATGATGAAACCTGGCTATAGATAATCCCGAACCCGAAACTAAACTCTTCACCCCGAGAACTAGACGCGACCATGGACCTTAAACCCTGAGCCCCCAGCATAGGGGGCTAAGGGGTTTAATTACGGCTTGGGGTTTAGGGTGGGTCCCTGGGCTTGGGGCCTTGAACCCCAAACCCAGGGTTTGGGCCTTTAAAGTAGTTCACAGTTGATATTTGGTCTGCCAGCTACCACAATGTTGTAAACTACCCCCAAGGTACCCACAGGCTCGTAACACCCTAAACCCTACCCCCTACACCCCAAACCCTAAACCCCAAACCCCAAACCCTAAAGTGTAAACCCTAAACCCCAAACCCTAAACCCCAAACCCTGAACCCTAACCCCTAAACCCTAAACCCTGAACCCTAAACCCTAACCCTAAACCCTGAACCTTAGGCCCTAAACCCTAAACCCTGAACCCTACATCCAAACCCTAAACCCCAAACCCTAAGCCCCAAACCCTAAACCCCAAACCCTAAACCCCAAACCCTAGACCCTAAACCCTGAACCCCAAACCCTAAACCCTGAACCCTGAACCCTAGACCCTAAACCCTAAACCCCAGACCCTGAACCCTAAACCCTAAACCCTAAGTCCCTGGAGGGCGAGCTCGTCGCCGCGCGGGTCTCGGCGCTCGAGGCCGGTCGCTTCTTCGCTCGGGTTCAGGTTTAGGGTTTAGGGTTTAGGGTTTAGGGTTTAGGGTTTAGGTGTTTAGGTGTTTAGGTGTTTAGGTGTTTAGGGGTTTGGGGTTTGGGGTTCAGGGTTTAGGGGTTTGGGGTTTAGGGTTCAGGGTTCAGGGGTATGGGGTTTAGGGTTTAGGGTTTGGGGGTTAGGGTTTAGGGGTTTAATTTACGCGGTTTGGGGTTTAGGGTTTGGGGGGAGGGGTGGGGGGGGTTGTCAATCATGTTTCGCTCGCCTACATGCTTAACAAGCTCCCTTTTGTGGGTTCAACATTTCATGCTGCAAGCCATAGAATTGCACTTGGGGTTTGGGTCGTGTTGAGCGCTTGCTGGGCTGGATCTTGGGTTTGGACTCCATGGTTTGGGGCTCAATGGCGGTGAGGGTTCACGGTTCAGGGCTGCATGTGATGGCTGTAGAGTACATTCAGTCCAGCCTAGGTCAAACGACCTCATCCGCCCCTCAAACCCTAAAGCCACCTTCAGCCGCCCTTCCCGCAAACCAGGAAATGCGGGGGGGGGGGCGGGTCGGGGCCGAGGGGCGGGGGGTGGGTGTGTGGGTGGTTTTACCAACATGCTCACCCAGGTCCCATGGTCCGAGAAGTCGCACGCTGCGGGTATGTGCGGGGTTCCTCCACGAAAAAGTTGCCGCAGGACCCGCTGCCAGGCCTCAACCCTCAACCCTGCACCCTAAACCCTAAACCCCCACAAGCAGGCCCAAGGGGAAGCGGCGGCACGCCGTCTGGACGTGCTCGGGGATGTGCTGGGGCAGGCGCTGGGATTTAGGGTTTTAGGGCCTATAAGGGTTTGGGGCTTAGGGTGTATGGTTTGGGGCTTAACGGGTTTAGCAGGTTTAAGGGGTTAGGGTTTACGGTTTGGGGAGGGGTTTAAGGGGTTTTTAGGGGGTTTACGGGGTTTAGGGGGGGCTTCTCGGGTGTCTCTGTGATGGGCTAGCTCAGGAAGTTTCGCCGTCTTTTGGAAGCTGATTGTTCGGTTGTGAACCCTCAACCATAAACCCTGGAGGACCCGAAGCCAACTGTGAAACCATTGCAAATGTGGATGTTCCCCCTGATAGTAGGGTCCCTCTTCAGGACCGTTAGTAGAAGGGGGAACATCCTAAATTACAAACCATAAACAAGCCAGATCCCTGAATTGAGCCCTAATCAAAAACAGCAACTGCTAGGCCCCGAGCCTTGATCCATAGAAGCCTCAACCGCCGCAAGTAAGTGCGAAGCTGTATGGGCCTAAGCCCAAATCCCGAAACCCTAGGCTTCTAAACCGTAAACCAGGGTTGAAAGCTCGGGTGTTGTAGCGGTTATGATGCATCAATGGGCCTTGTGTTCAGCAGCCTGAGCCCTTGTATGAGGAACATGCTCCTAGAACGTCAAGACACAAAGGGTCGCAGAACTGGGCTCAGCGCCCTACCCGGAAGCTTTCAAGCCTCAAAGCCTTAAATCCCTCAACTCTGCAAACCCATGTCCGCCTCGTATTGAAAGCTCTAATCTCAACCGTAAGCTATAAACCCTCGAACCGGTGAAGGCGAAAGATCTGGAGACGCAGGCCACTGCCGCCGTCGAGGAGGTCGGGTTTATTGAGCCTCTGCTTGTTTTGGGGTCTTTAGGGTTTGGGTCCTGCGGGTTAGGATGTGGGGCATAGGGCTTCGGTTGCTTCGAAACCCAGCGCATGAGCTTCTCGCGCTTGCAAGAGCTAGACCGCTCTTTTTCATCCTTGGGGACGACGTGACATGGCGTGGGTTGAGCATAAACCCCAAACACTCCGCAGTCTAAAGTCGTTTAGGCCGGAACGAGGTTTTGGTGTCCTATGGTACCAAGCCCAGCCTAACAAGGGGTTCAGGGCTTTCGGATTTCTGCCGAAACCCTAAACCCCAATTGACCGCCACCCACCTCACCCTCAACCTTAAACCCTGAACCCTGAACCCTAACCCTAAACCCTAAACCCTAAACCCTAAACCCTAAACCCTAAACCCTAAACCCTAAGCCCTAAGCCCTAAGCCCTAAACCCTGATCTTGCAGGCCCTGAGCCGATCCGCACAGGGTTGAGGGTTCGGGGTTTTGGGATCGGATTGGTGCCTCAGGGGGTTTAGGGTTTAGGGTTTCGGGTTTAGGGTTTAGGGTTTAGGGTCTAGGGTTTTGTTGAGGGTTCAGGGGGTCTA
>CAJNDS010002790.1:413867-531367 GCA_905221605.1 Symbiodinium natans | reverse complement strand
GTTTAGGGTTTAGGGTTTAGTGGGCTTAGGGTTTAGGGGGCTTAGGGATGTAGATGGGTTTTCGGCTTAGGAGCTTTGATGTCATCAGAAGCTAGGCTTCCCTAGGGTAGAAGCCTAAGCGCTGAACTGAACCCTCACAACCTAAAGTTTGCGCAGTGCAGGAGTCGGAGCCCTCCTCCCTAAACCCTAAGCCCTGAATCCAAAGAAAGGTTTTTGGGGCTTAAGGCCACTGCACCCGCTTCAGCCCATCTCAAACCCTAAACCCTAAACCCTAAACCCTAAACCCTAAACCCTAAACCCTAAACCCTAAACCCTAAACCCTAAACCTCCAGCCCCAATAAAACCCTAAATCCCCAAAACCCCCGAAGCCCCGAAAGAAGTGGTTGCCAGATGGGCCCGGTGATTCCGCGAACTCCATGCAGCCGTCGATGACGCCTTGGCCTCAGCCCACTGGCTTGAGCCCAAAAGCCTTATTCAGGGTTTAGGGTTTAGGGTTTAGGGGGGTCCGGGTTTTTTTTTGCAAAGGTGTGGCTCGGCCCTGTCCCCTTGCAAAGGTGTGGCTTGGCTTGGCTTGGCTTGGCTGGGCGTGTCCTCTGACCTGGCTTGGCTTGGCTTTGGTTGGCTTGGCTTGGCTTTGGTTGGCTTGGCTCGGCTTGGCTTGGCTTGGCTCGGCTGGGCTTGGCTTGGCTTGGCTTGGCTCGGCTTATCCTCTGGCTTGGCTTGGCTCGGCTTGGCTTGGCTTTGGTTGGCTTGGCTCCTTGGCTTGGCTTGGCTCGGGTGGGCTCGGCTTGGCTTGGCTTGGCCTGGCTTGGCTTGGCTTGGCTCGGCGTGGCTTGGCTCGGCTTGGCCTGGCTTGGAAGCCGACTTCGTTTTGATTTCCCTGTTCTCCCCAGTCGCAAAGATTCTTTTTACCGCGATGTGCTGGTAGAAATACGTGGCAAGCATTGAGTTTCCAAATGGCTGCGCCCCCCCCAACCCCCCTTCTTTTTTAAGCCGTGCAAGCTTGCGTCAATGCATATGAGTCTTGTTGAAACCCATGATGCAAGCATTGAGTTTGCAAATGGGGGGGGCTGCGCCCCCCCCCAACCCCCCCGCTTTTTTTGAGCCGTGCAAGCTTGCGTCAAAGCATATGAGTCTTGTTGAAACCCATGATGCAAGCATTGAGTTTGCAAATGGGGGGGGGCTGCGCCCCCCCCAACCCCCCCGCTTTTTTTGAGCCGTGCAAGCTTGCGTCAAAGCATATGAGTCTTGTTGAAACCCATGATGCAAGCATTGAGTTTGCAAATGGGGGGGGCTGCGCCCCCCCCAACCCCCCCGCTTTTTTAAGCCGTGCAAGCTTGCGTCAAAGCATAAGAATTTTGTTGAAACCCATGATGCAAGCATTGAGTTTGCAAATGGGGGAAGGGGCTGCGCCCCCCCAACCCCCCCGCTTCTTAAAGCCGTGCAAGCTTGTTTCAAAGCATATGAATCTTTTTGAAACCTACAGGCAAGCATTGCAGCATGCAAGCATTGAGTTTGCAAATGGGGGGGGCTGCGCCCCCCCCAACCCCCCCGCTTTTTTGAGCCGTGCAAAGCTTGCTTCAAAATCATAAGAATCTTTTTGCAACCCATGATGCAAGCATTGAGTTTGCAAATGGGGGGGGCTGCGCCCCCCCCAACCCCCCCGCTTTTTTAAGCCGTGCAAGCTTGCGTCAAAGCATATGAGTCTTGTTGAAACCCATGATGCAAGCATTGAGTTTGCAAATGGCCCCCCCGTTGTTGAAACCCATGATGCAAGCATTGAGTTTGCAAATGGCGGGGGGCTGCGCCCCCCCCCAACCCCCCCGCTTTTTTAAGCCGTGCAAGCTTGCATCAAAGCATAAGAGTCTTTTTGAAACCCATGATGCAAGCATTGAGTTTTCAAATGGGGGGGGGCTGCGCCCCCCCCAACCCCCCCGCTTCTTAAAGCCGTGCAAGCTTGTTTCAAAGCATATGAGTTTGTTTGAAACCTAAAGGCAAGCTTTGGGTTTGCAAATAAGGGGGGGGCGGAGTCGGGGTGGTGAGAGTGGGGGGTGGGGGGGAGGGGGGTAGGGGGGGGCGGGGGGGGGGGGGGGGTGGGGGGGGGGGGGGGGGGGTGGGGGGGGGTGGGGGGGGGGGGGGTGGGGGGGGGTGGGGGGTGGGGGGGGGGGGTGGGGGGGGGGGGGGGGGTGGGGGGGTGGGGGGGGGGTGGGGGGGGGGGGGGGGGGTGGGTGGGAGTGGAGGGGAAGGGGGTTACCGAGCCACACCTTTGCAAGAGGACAGGGCCGAGCCACACCTTTGCAAAAAAAAAAACCCTCCGCCGGTTTAGGGTTTGGGGTAACCGGAGGGTGTATTTGGTTCTCCGCCCCCTATGAAACCGTAAACCCTATATACCCCAAACCCCATAGAACCTATAAATACTATAGACCCAAAACCCTACAAACCCTAAAGACCCTCTTATAAACCCTACAAACCCTGTAAACCCTAAGACTCGATAGACCCTAAACCCCATAAACCCAAAAGACCCTAGAAAGTCTAAACCCTACAAACCTCAAACCCTGAACCCTTCATATTGCTGCCAGCGCCAAGCCTTTTCCCCACCTGCGTGGCCACAAGGCGGCTGCTGCACCTGCTTGCCGAGCTGCGCGAGTGCTCCGCCCAAGAGTTGGTTCCGGAATTGTGGAAGTTCTGAACCCTAAGCCCTAAAACCCTAACACCCCACACCCCAAACCCTAAACCCTAAACCTTAAGGACTATAAGGTCTCAACCGAAACCCTGTAAACCCTAAGCCCCCCCCCCCCTAAACCCCTAGACCCCAGACCACCAGCAATGGTCATGACTGTAGACCCACAACCCGAAACCCTAAACCCTCAACCCTACACCCCAAGCCCTAAACCCTAAACCTTAAACCCTATATACCCTACACACACCCTATATACCCTATCTACCCTATATACCCTATATTCCCTATATTCCCTATATTCCCTATATTCCCTATATTATATACCCTTTTTTTCCTTATATACCCTATATACCCTGTATACCTTGTATACCCTATACCCTATATACCCCATTTATTCCCTATACACCCTATATGCCCCACATGCCCTATATACCCCTAGACAGCCCATCTACCCTACATATATCCTAAAGCGCCATATGCCCTATATACCCCTATACAGCCCATCTACCCTACATATATCCTAAAGCGCCATATGCCCTTATACCCCTATACAGCCCATCTACCCTATCTACCCGAAAGCGCCAGAAGAGCAGGTACCAGGTCTCTTCCGCCCAGGAGCAGTCGGAAGTGGAGTTCGAGCAGGCGGAGCAGAATGGAAGGCAGGGCTCTTTGGGGGCATGCTTTTTTTTTTGTTTAAGGGGTTTAGGGTTTAAGGGTTAAGGGTTAAGGGTTTAGGGTTTAGGATTAGGGTTCAGGTTTAGGGTTTAGGGTTTAGGTTTAGAGGTTTCCAGTATATCAAAGAAAAGAATTGGTAGACTACTATTTTTTTCTATACTTTTGGGTTTTTTTGGGGAAGGGGGGGGGGGGGGTTCTTGGGGTTTTAGAGCTTGGGCAAATTTAGGCTTTACAGGTTTCGTTTTTGTTTTTTTTGTACATGAAAGGTTCTAGTAATGTATATATATATATGTATATATACATATATGTAAATACATGCATATGTATTTTTTGTTTGTGGTGTGTGTGTGTGTGTGTGTGTGTGTGTGTGTGTGTGTGTGTGTGTGTGTGTGTGTGTGTGTGTGTGTGTGTGTGTGTGTGTGTGTGTGTGTGTGGGGTGGGTTTTGGGTTTGGCCTTTTGGGGGTTTGGGCCCGGTTTGGGGTTGAGGCCCGACATGGGCCGGGCTAGAGCCCAATCAGCCCCACGCAGCCCCCACTCTCAGACGACTCTTTTGAAGAGGGCTTTTTGTGGGGTTGTTTGTCGGGCTTATGGGGTTTGTGTTGTGGGCTTGTGGTTTGTGGCGTTTTTTTTTTCTCAGTCGCCAGCTTCATGTTTCCTGGGCGGAGATTTTCATGCAAGTCAGCGGGGGATGGTCCGACGTATGTGAGCCTTCAGACTTGCGCTGCGCCAATCTGGGTTTAGGGTTTAGGTTTAGGGTTTAGGGTTCAGGGTTTAGGGTTTAGGGTTCAGGGTTTAGAGTTTAGGGTTTAGGGTTTAGGGTTTGGGGTCCATGAGGGGTTTCCCCAATCAGGGCTGTACTCATGTCGGGGGTTCGAATAATCAGGATTCTTGAATTTGGGGGTAAGGGGCGGCCTTATTGGGAGAAATGCCACATCACCACTACAATACAGCAATACAGGAATCAGGTGACCAGCTTGCCCCCTCGCCCCCCCCTACACCTTCTGGTAGCTTGCCGCAAGAACCCTAAACCCGGAACCCTGAACCTTAAACCCTAAACCCCCATCGTCGCAAGAACGCCGGCTCGCAAATTTCGTGCATGCGTCCCATCATGCCGAGCGTGGTGCAACCTAAGGCCTCCTGAAACCCCAAACCCGAAACCCTCTTCAAAGGAAATCCCTGCTAGCTAAGATCCCCACGCTCATCTAAGCACCCAGCACATAGCGTCCCCTGTCCTGAACCCTGAGTTTAGGTGGTTGAAGGGGTTTAGGTCCTTGCTTTTGTCTTGGGGGCTGGGGGGCCGTTGTAAGAGGCATAAATAGATGTGTCGGATGAGGCGCCACAGACGCGGGGAGGAGAAGACGCCCAGGCGGTCGTAGGCCACTACCCGCGTGCCTCTGGGCGGGTTTAGGGTTTAGGAATGGCAACACCTCGCTGCCTGCCGAGCTCCGACAGACATTCCAAAGCCGATTGGCCGCTCGGACCCGCGACGCAGGACCAATGTTTAGGAGCAGCTGCAAAGCGCAGTGCAGATGGTTGACGGCAAACAAAAGAGAGCGGATCCAGCTCAAGGCATCGGTAAGCTACCTGCAGGGAGCCTTGCAGGTGGCGCGAAGGGATTCTTGCTGTGCCGATTGATCACGACTGGCTTCTCAACCTTGGCAAAGTCCAGGACCCATGGGGCCAACGGTTCGTAGGAGAGCACTCCCTGGTGTATTGGTCTTTCTCGCGCTTCACCTCGCCACTGTCATCGTGTTCCCGTCAATGTGTGAATTGCAGCGATGGACAAGCAGGCCCAAGAACCGCCCCCCCCCCCCCCCCTTCCTTAAGAACCTAATGATCACTAAACTGGCCAGTACCCTACTTTAAGAGCCCAAAACCTACTTCTTGTATAGGTTCCCCACAAAGGGTTTCGGGTAACCCTAAACAACCCTAAAACACTGAACCCCAAACCCCCACAAAAAACAACTCAACGTATCGCCTCCTTGAGCACCCCCGACCGCATCTCAGCTCAGCTTCTGGGCTTCTTAAGGGAACCTTAAGAACCCCAAAACCTACCTTACAAGGTAGGTTACCTAAGAGACGTGAAAGATGCATGGTGCATAAGTTTGGTCATGGTGGACCAAGAGACAAAGTTTGTCCATGCAATTCCAGTCCAGAGCGAGGAAGTGACAAGCTATCTGGTGGAAGAAGTTTGTAGAGTACTGATGCTAATGCAGCCGAAAGTGATCCTGAGAACGGACACCGAACCAGCGATGATTGCGTTGAGAAAGAAGGTGCAGACGATAAGGAAAATGCAGAAGCTTGAGACAGAGATTCAAGATGTTGCACCAGACACACACCAAGGAGCACAAGTTGAAAGATGGGTACAAACAGTGAGAAACCTATCGAAGACTTTGGTGTATGGAGTAGAGAAAGAAGCGAAGGTAAAGATCACAAGCGAGAGTATGCAATACCGTTGGTGAACCTGCCCGCGCACGGCAGGCGCAGCAGTGAGTTCCGATTTAAGCGGCGCTTGCAAGTGTTCACGTCAATATCGGGATGTTTTATCGTGAAATGTGGGCACCTTCTTGAAAATGCGCGCCTGTGGTTCAGGGTTTAGGGTTACCCTAAACCCTAAAATCCTAAACCCTAAACCCTAAGCCCAAATAGTATTGGGCTCTCTGGGCCTCCACGAGCCCCGGCTGAGAGGCTCATACGCCTGGAGCAGCAGCTGTTGGCCGAGGACGCGGGCCTCCCCAAAGCATAAGGTGTGGGGTTTAGGGTTTAGGGTTTAGGGTTTAGGGCTATAAAAGGTGTGGGGGTTCAGGGTTTGGGGTTTACCTAGGATACCTGTCCTATGAAGTATATACTTGGCCCTTAAAGAGGTTCCGATGGCGAAGGTGATAAAGTGTGATTCAGGGTTTGGGGGTTTAGGGATAGGGTTCAGGGGTTTAGGGGCTTAGGGGTTTGGGGTTTAGGGTTCAGTGGTTCAGGGGTTTAGGGGTTCAAAGGTTTAGGTTCAAGTCTTTGGGTTTAAAGCCCGAGGTCTTACGACGTGAAATTGGTGCGTGCATTCCTATTGCTTTAGCGGCGGTGAACTGCGTATCACCGCAACAGGATTGTCCACCCTCTTCCTCCGAAACCACGCGAACTGCCGAACTCTTCAGCCCTTAAAGCCCCTCCTAAGCTCCACGGTATCTACCCTCGGACCCCTCACAAAGCCCCAACCCCATAACCCTAAACCCTAAACCCTAAACCCTAAACCCTAAACCCTAAACCCTAAACCCCAAACCCTAAACCCTAAACCCTAAACCCTAAACCCTAAACCCTAAACCCTAAACCCTAAACCCCATGGGAGGCCCTCAGTTCCTTTTAAGAGCATAAGGAGCAGATCAGCCTTGACCTGGAGCGCCGGGTGCAGACTTTGGAGGAGGGGTTTAGGGTGTATAGGGTTTAGGGTTTGGGGTTTAGGGGTGGGTGTTTAGGGGTTTAGGGTGTATAGAGATTAGGGTTTAGGGGTCTAGGGGTTTAGGGGTCTAGGGGTTTAGGGGTTTGGGGGTTTAGGGGTTTAGGGGTTGAGGGGTTGAGGGGTTGAGGGGTTTAGGGGTTTAGGGGTTTAGGGGTTTAGGGCGTCCCCTAAGCTTCCCGGAGCTCGAAATTCTAAACTCAACTCTCTCAACACTAATACCCTTCTCTGCTGGCGAACGCTGCTCTGGAGACACTTTGGCGTTTGCATTAGGGGGTACCTTATTGGGGTCCTTATGTTTAGGGGATCCTACTACTTGGGGTCTGAATTGAGGGGTCCCTTATTCTCGTAAACCACCAAATTTCCCGGATGTTTTCGGGTGTTTCAACGCGACAAGGACAGTTGCCACCCTCATGGTATCCGAGCGAATCTTTTGTTTTACCTCCCAGGTTTGAGTTAAGCCCAGGAGGAGTCAGATAGTTCCCTTGGAGATCCAGTGGCACCCCTTCTGCCTTTTTTCATTGCGAGGTTCCCTTGCGCCCCACTGAAGCATGGGTTACCCTACTACCCCCCTCTATACGACCCCTGGTGTGTCAATGCAGCTCGAACACGCCCTTGGCGAAGCTCAGCGCGCGCCATGCTTTGGACACTTAAGGTCTCTCGTGCTCGTTACGCTTGATTGGTGCACAAGCGGTGCCTTAATTACGAGTAGCAGCGACTTGGGACCACTTCCAACAGCCTGGCTTCACCGGCTACACCAGCACGTATTGTGAGGACCTGTCTCAACACGCGGGCGTGATGAGTCTTGCCGCTGGTTGCTGCACGTGGCTGCTTGGCAGTTCCTCTACACTACAGCTTTGCCTCCGGGGGTTCTCCCCTTACATAACCTTAATTAGGCTTAATTTTAATTAATTCTCCCTTCATAAGCCTTAATAATGGAGGGAGCCTAGGGGAGTATGAAACATTTTAACCAGGGACTCCTTGAACAGCTGTCTCGAGATCGGGCACTTCGCGTACATCCCCTACGCGCCCTGAGCCCCGAATCCCTCTCTACACCCGAACTGAGTAGGTTTATGGTGAATCTGGCAGCTAGACTCTAGCTGGGTTTTTAGGTCATGACGCTCATGACTGCTTTCCCCTAAACCCCTCAACCGCCCAGGCCCCCAAGCAGCAAGCCTGCACCCCAAAGCACGTTAGCCCCAGGGCTAGGAGGGCTTTATATGGCGTGACGTTTCGTTTTGGGCCGATCCTGCACCCGGCCACTCAAAAATTTCCGGGCCGAAACGTCGAAGCGAAAACCTTAGGATGTTCCCTGAAATGTTAGCAGTCCTTACTAGGGAGTATAGTGTCCCCCCCCCCCCCTATTCTAATCCCTAAGAAGGACTGTTGAACATCAACGAAAGCCCTATGCCGGGCCAGAGAGTTCAGGACGCCATCCGCCAGGAGCGCCGCTTGTCCGAGAAGCTCTCCCAGGCCCCTTCTTGCCCCCCCCCCAGGAGGCTTCTACAGCGCCGCAAGCTCTTTCTAGGGTTTAGGGTTAGGGTTTAGGGTTTAGGGTTTAGGGTTTAGGGTTTAGGGTTTAGGGTTTAGGGTTTAGGGTTTAGGGTTTAGGTTTATAGGGTTTACGAACATAGGGGGCTTGAGCTTCGGGAATCAGGGTGCGGGGTTTCGGGACTTGGGGCTTCAGGGAGCAGCCCAGGGTTCGGGATGCAAAATTTAGCCTGTAGGGTTCATGTTGCGCAGTGGTAGGAGGGTCGGCCTATGCAATAAAAGCATGTGTTGTTTTGAGAGGTCACCGCAGCGGTTGTCAGGGGGGGGGGGAAGGCGAAAAAATGATAGTTGATCGTCGGTTGCACCCTACCCCAAGCCCAAAACTGGGACGATAATTTCGGGCTTTACGGCCCGAGTTTGGGGTTTAGCTGGGTTGGGGTTTCGGGTTTCGGGTTTCGGGTTTAGCTGGGTTAGGGGTTTGGTGTTTTGGGTTTGTTTGGGTTTAGGGTTCCCCACGGACCCCGAGCCCTAAGCCAACTTTAAGCCAAATTTAGACCCCCAAATAGCAGGATTCCCTGATAATGAGGACCCCGATAAGGTACCCCTAATTTCGGAAACTCCCATCTTGAGGTTTAGGCTTTGGGGTTTCTGTTGTTGACTTGTCGCGCTGGAGGTTTTAGGTGTAGGTTTCAAGGGCTTCGGATTGGGGATGGTTGGGGTGTATAGGAGTAGGGCTGTAAAGATTTAAGCGTTTAGGGGTTTAGGCGCTTGCTGCTTTGGGAAGGTGGGGGCTATGGAGGTTCGGATGCCTCTCATGGCCTTTCAATGTGTTTTGGTTGGGGTTATGCAGGTAGGGTCGGGTTCAGGGGAGGAAGGGGTGGGGTGTGTTCAGGGCCCGGGAGAAACCCCCAAATCCAAAACCCCAAAACCCTAAAACCCTGACCCCTGACCAACAATCCCCACTTCCAAAACCCCCTAAACCCCTATAGGCCCTTGAGAAACCCCTATTAAACCCCAAACCCCTAAGCCCGAAACCGAAACCCGATATTGTCCTAAAGCCGCGTTGCCAGAAGAGAAGCCCCCAACCCCATCGGGGTTGAGGATTGGAGGGTTTGGGGTGCTTGGGGTTTCCGGGTTTAGGGGCTTTAGGGGTTTTAGGGGTTTTAAGGGTGTTAGCGGTTTTAGGGGTTTAGGGCCTTTAGGGATGTAGGGGTTTTAGGGGTTTTAGGGGTTTTAGGGGTTTTAGGGGTTTTAGGGGTTTTAGGGGTTTTAGGGGTTTAGGGGTTTAGGGGTACGGGAGCACATCGGAGCCGTCTTCCATTCCATGGGCAGCAGCTGTCGCAGCACAGAAGCAGACACAAGAAGTCCTAGACTCAAAATCTTCTCGAGGTTTTGGGGGGGTGCTATAAGGTTTCGAGACGTTTTCGGTGCGACATGCTCAAAACACCTAGTTCTTGTTACTTGATCAGGTTCAGAGCCATTGCAAGCGCGTAGGACGGTGCCCAGTCTTCCCACAGAAGTCTCCGTGAGCTCCTACATCCCGAGATCCTGCGCCCCGAACTGTAACCCCAATTCCCTACAGTTCAGTAGTAAACTACCCCTTAATAAAGAGGCAGAGCCCCTAAAAAACTGTAGGTAAAGGGGTAAAGTAGCCCCCACCAGAAATCCCGAAAGCACGCGCGGAAGCAGCACCTTGTGGCCCCCCCCGTAGTCCCACGCGTGTTTTCCTGTCCGGTGCGGCCGCCTCCTGCCACGCTTTGCCAGCGCTTTGCGGCGGCGCAGGGTCGTCCCTCAGCTTAAGACGGCACCCTAAACCCTAAACCCAAAACCCAAAACCCTTAACCCTAAACCCTAAAGCCTATAAACCCAAAACCCTAAACCCTTAACCCTAAACCCTAAAGTTGGTCAGGCCTAGGGTTTGAGGTTTGGGTCTGGGGCTCAGGGTTTCTTTTAAAATGTCATCCTTTCGTGCGCGGCAGCCGTGCGTTCATCCTATGGCGTTCAGAGTGCCCTGGGTGATTCGTTGGGGGAGGGGGGGGGAAAGGTTCTTGAAGGGCCAGGGAACTTAGCAAGTAGCTTTCAAGTCGGGGTAGAAGGTCATAAGTATGGTATGTTGGGTATACCCCATACCCTAAACCCTGCATTATCCCAGTTGTAGCTTGATGTATAGCCGAGCTGCCAGGTTCTCTGAAAAGCCAGCCCCTCAAACATCCTCAAACCAAGAAGGCTTTAGGTTTCTCTTGGGTCAAGGGAAGCCTCAAAAGAAATCCTGGCTGTTTCGTCCCCCCCCAATTCCTGGTTTTGGGCCTCCTGGGCAGGGCTTGTGGGGGTTGGGGTTTTGATTTTGGGCGTATGGCTTTAGTGCAGACTTAGGGGGCATTCGAAATACGGCTACATGATCCGTAACGTGGTCTCTTACCTTCTTCAAGGGTTCTGAAGTATGGGCTCTTGGGCATTGGGTCTTTATAGGGCATAGAAGAGGTCCCCATTTGAGGCATCTCAGGGCCCAGATGGAGGGACCGTGGAACTACCCGAAGAGAAATGGAGGTTTGGAGTTTTTAGGGCTTACGCACCTTTGCCTCTGAGGCCAAAGCCAGACGAAGGCTCTCTTCCTCAGTTGGCAATGGGGCCGCCCAGGCCCATGAAAGGGTTTAGGGTCTTTAGGGTTAAGGGTTTAGGGTTTAGGGTTTAGGGTTTAGGGTTTAGGGTTTAGGGTTTAGGAAATTACGGGTACCTTATTGGGGGTCCTTATTTTCAGGGAATCCTACCATGTGGGGGTCTATCTTCAGGGTCCTTTATGTTCGTAAACCCCCATGTGGGCGACTCCCTTGCCCTTGAGTCCACCCGACCCACAAACTTCAGAACCTTACATCCCAAACCCGTTTGCTTGAACTCGTGACGTGACAGGGTTTAGGGCCCCCCCCCCCCCCCCCCCAGGAAGTTTCTGAGCAGGGCCTGCAGCCTAAACCCTAAACCACTCCACAAGGTTTCGGGGTTTAGGATTGATTCAGTTGGCCCCTAAATGAAGAGGATGATGGAAGTGGGGCATTTTTTGAACATAGCTATTCGTGTCAGTTAGTTGTTGTCATTGTTAGAACTGCCATCAGCTCGGTTTTAAGGAGACTCTTGCCACACAGCCCGCTTGGTGGGTCGGATGTTTGGGGGTGTCAAATCGGGTTTTACCCTTTGGAGTAGGAGTAGGAGCAGGAGTAAGAGTAGGAGTGTTCCTCAGGAGCAAGGGCTCCACTCTGTACTGCACTTTTAGGGCTTATGGTTTAGGATCTCAGACTGGCTACGCAGCTTCCCATTACGGAAGATGAGCGCCTTCGCTCTCCTGGAGTACTCTCAAGCCCCCCTGAAGCCCCGAACCCTAGCGGCCCTAAACTGCGAAAGGCCCGAAGACTAAAACCCTCCAAGGCCTTGCGTGACGAAACCAGGACCTAGACTCAGAACTCATAAGCCCTAAATGCCAAAACTTAGACCGCAACCCCGAAACTCGAAACCCCAAGAAACCATGAAATTCTAAACCCTAAACCCTAAACCCTAAACCCCCACCACCCAACCCCCCACCCAGATGGGCCGCGGGCATCGATGCCTTTCGCACGGTGCCCAAGGACCTTGCGGAGGCCAACCTTCCAGGTTTCCAGTTTAGGGTTTAGGGATGTTTAGGGTTTATAAGGGTTTAGGGTTCAGGTTTGGGGTTGAGGGTTTCGGGTTTAGGGATGTTTAGGGTTTAGGGTTTAGGTTTGGGGTTTAGGGTTTCGGGTTTAGGTTTGGGGTTAGGGTTTAGGGTTTAGGGTTTGGGGTTTAGGTTTGGGGTCTTAAGGTTTCGGTTGCCCCAGAACTTGGCAGCTTGGTGGAGTTGTGCTCCCTTTTTCTGCCTTTTTAGGTTCCGGGTTTTCTGAATAAAAAGACGTAGCCAGCCCCAAGCTTTCATTTTGTTAATGGAAAGGCTGTAGTTTCTCCTGTATGTACGGTTCGGGCTTTGGGGGGTTGAGGGTTGGAGTTTTCAGGGTTTAGGATTAGGATTTAGGGTTTAGGGTTTTAGGTTTAAGTTTCGGGCTTAGGCCGGCGTAGGGTCGCCATGGTAGGGTTTATATAGTTACCCTAAACCCTCAACCCTAAACCCTAAACCCTAGACCCTAAACCCTAAACCCTGAACCCTAAACCCTAAACCGGGCCGTTTGGGTTCCGCGCCCCCTGGGCAGGCCAGCGCCACCGGCGCGGTGATGACGCTGGTGGCAGTGGTGACGTGCGCGGGGGCACCCAGGAGGGCTGTTTTCCGGTGGCTGCGGGGTTTGGGGCTTGGGGTTTAGGGTTTAGGATTTAGGGTTTAGGGTTTAGGGTGTAGGGTGTAGGGTTTAGACGATTTAGGATTTGGGGTTTGGGGCTTAGGGCTTAGGATGTAGGGTTTAGGGCTAGGGTTTGGGATTCCGGGTAGATCGACAGATGGATGCGAAAGTAGGCAGAGAGAGAAGCACGTATGCAAGAATGTGTGTGCATACATACAGCACACCAGACACACGCCACGCCCTACTGTTATCCCCAAACCGTAATTAATTGGGGTTGGCATTTTTGATGCCCGTGGGCATCCCTAAGCCCGAAACCCTACACCCTAAGCCCCAAAACCCTAAACCCCAAACCCCAAACCCTCCTCCCCCTCTTCTAACACCATCCTTCGACAAGCCCCCAAGCAAATGACCTCCAAAAGCTGACTCTAAACCCAAAACCCTAAACCCTAAACCCCAAACCCTAAGCCCCAAACCCCAAACCCACACCTTGAACCCCAACCCCCCCCCCCCCCTTCTCAACCCGAACCAGGTGGTCTTGTTCATTTGCGAGACCAACGCCTTCCTCCGGTCTGAGCGGCGGACAGACGTATCACTGGACAGCAACCAGGACAACCCTCTAAAGGGCTCAGGGTTTAGGGTTTAAGGTTTAGGGTTTAGGGGTTTAGGGTGAAGGGTTTAGGGTTTAAGGTTTAGGGTTTAGGGGGCTCTAGACCCTAACCGGGACCTTAAGGGCCCCGAAAGAGCCCTAAGGCCTTCCCAACGGTTCCAGGTAAATGGTTATTGGGAATACGGGATGCCCTTGGGAAAAACTCTTCAAAAAGCATGGTTTGCCTTTGGCCATGCCTGTCCAAAGTAGACCCAGGACAACCCAGGATGCAGATTTTTACATGGTTTAGGGTTTAGGGTTTAGGGTTTAGGGTTTAGGGTTTAGGGTTTAGAGATGTGAGGCAAGCCCCTATCTCCCAAAAAGACGTTTTCCTAAGGTGCTATAGGCCAACTGTTCCATCTTGCAGTTATAAGCTCATGATGTAGGCATATAAGGGGCTTTCCAGGTTTGATTTTGGGTTTAAAGTAGGTGTTTTTTTGGGTCTAGGGTTTAAAGGTTTTGGATGGTTTTGGGTCGAGGGTTAGAACCTTAAGGTTTGCAGAGTTTAGGGTTCTTGGGTCCAGAGGGGTTGCGGTCTTTTGGCTTTTAGGGTGGGGCCCTTGATTGACCCTAAGAAGCAGATTCTTCCGCCCCACGCCCCAACCATTTCACTTCTGCAGGACTCAATGCTGACCATCAACTTCGATGTGACCATGCTTCTCGACAAGGGATCAGCCCCCCAGCCCTAACCCCCAAACCCCAAACCCTAAACCCCACACCCTAAACCCCAAACCCTAAACCCCAAACCCGAAACCCCAAACCCTAAACCCCAAACCCGAAACCCCACCCCCTAGCCCCCGAAACGGCCATGTTTACGGGTTGTAGCTTGGGATGCTCCCCCTTAGACGAACAGTCCTTAATGGGGATGATAATTAGGGGGTACTATCATCCCTACTCAGGACTGTTAGTTTCAGGCGGAACATCCCAAGTTTAGGGTTTGGGGCTTGGGGCAGTTTCGGTTTAGGATAGTTAGCTAGGCCACCCCCATCCTCACCCCCCGGCGCCAAATCTCGAACCCTGCAGTAGAAGCCCTTGAGGCTGTAGACACCATCGGAAGCCTAGTTTCAGCCCTCTTTTAAGCAAGCTTTTTCAAGCCGAAGCCCTTTCTCAACGAAACCCTTCAAATCCCTTCATAAAATGGGTTTTTTTAGTAATACTTTAGTGTTTTTGGTCCTGGGTTCCTATTCTAGCTACTTATACCAAAAAAGTATATACCCTTTTTCCAGGGTCTACAAAGTAGGGTAATGCTCTGTAAACCTTCAAGGTCTGAAAAGCCCCAACCCTTCACTTCCCTTGACAAAAAACAGGCCGTAAACCTCCTACGCCCGAAGATCCCCCTTTTCGGGTTGAAGGCTTAGGGTTTAGGGTTTTGGCTTTAGGCTTTAGGTTTTAGGGTTTAGGGTTTAGGGATTCCCAAGTCTCGAAGCATGGCTTGCTGTGGTTAAGGGGCTTGCGCCTTGTTCACAGGGAGGAGGAGGAGGAGTATCTCAACTATGCTTCACTCCCTCCGAAGACCTGGGAGGACCTGGACGAGGATCAAGGTACCTCTCTCACCGGAGCGTCAGGTGGCAATCGAAAGGGTTTCTGGTCCACCCTAAACCCTAAACCCTAAACCCTAAACCCTAAACCCTAAACCCTAAACCCTGCTATACAAGCAACTGGTACACCAAAGCAAATGGCCAGCGGCGAGGATCGCATCGTGTGGCCATGTTGCCTGGAGACGTGTGCGAAGGATCACCAAGTTGTGCTTCCCAGCACTATCCCGTGGGGCCAGGTTCTCCTGCATGGCCACGTGGCCATTCTTTACCTAAACCCTAAACCCTAAACCCTAAACCCTAAACCCTAAACCCTAAACCCTAAACCCGAAACCCTAATTCCATTTTGTTTCAGGGCCCCCCACCCCAGTAAGGGTCTAGGAGCCTCATCCTTACACCCCGAGGCGGATCCAAAACCCCCCTGCTCGTAACCTGGCAAGCAAGCCTGCTCTTAGAGTCCTACCCGAAATCGTAAAACCCTAAGCCCTGTGAACCCCTAAACCCTAAACCCCTAAACACGAATCCCTAGTCCCTAAACTTCAAAAACCCTGTTCTCTAAGTCCGAATGCCTAGACCCGAACCCCTAAACTCAAGTCCCGAATCCCTAGCCGCTAAACCCTCCGCCCTAAACCCTAATTCATCCCTACACCTTCATCCCTACACCCCACAGCTCCCCTTTCTCCTCCCGCCCCCGGAGAACAGTTCCCAGGCTCGATATGGCCTGCGATCACGTGACTGTGGGGGTGTGGGATGCGCGCCTTGGCCCAGCCCAGGCTTGGGGTCTGAGGAGCTTTGGGACTTAGGGTTTAGGGTTAGGGTTTAGGGCTTAGGGCTTAGGGTTAAGGTAGGGGTTTAGGGTTGTGCAGGCCGAGAGTCCCCTCCAGGAATCCCGCAGAGTATCTTTGTTGCACCTTTACATGGCAGGAGGTTGGGTCCCTAAACCAGTTCGAACCCTAAAGCCCAATCTCGAACCACTCCCACATGGGGGCCAGTGTAAGTAGGTAGGCGCCGGGCGCCAGGTAATCCCGAATTTTTTTGGGGGTTTACGAACCCTAAACCCTAAACCCTAGACCCTAAACCCTAAACCCTAAACCCTAAACCCTAAACCCCAAGCCCCAGAGCCCAGGTTCGGCAGCGATCGAATGAACATCACCAAGAACATCCAAAAGCAACGGATCGATCACAAGGGGCCCCTCTGGCTTTAGGGTTTAGGGTTTAGGGTTTAGGGTTTGGGACAAGGGGCCCCTCTGGCTATCCCGTTTTGTTTTACGGGCGTGCAGGGTTGAGGGTTTAGGGTTCTAGGGTTTTAGGGTTGAGGGTTTAGGGTTGAGGGTTAAGGTTTAAGGGCGTGCAGGGTTGAGGGTTGAGGGTTTTAGGGTTTTATGGTTTTAGGGTTTTAGGGTTTTAGGGTTTTAGGATTTTTGGGTTTTTGGGTTTTAGGGTTTCAGGGTTTCAGGGTTTTTGGGTTTTAGGGTTTTAGGGTTTTAGGGTTTTAGGGTTTTAGGGTTTAGGGTTTAGGGTTTTGGGGTTTGGGGTTTAGGGTTAAAGGGCTCAGGGCTTAGGGTTTAGGCGTGGGCAGCCAGGATCATGCGGGAAGCACCATGGGTTAAGGGGCTCAAGGGTTGCAGGGTTGAGCCCGTAATTCACACCCCCTCCCCCCCTTCCTCGAACTGAGTTGAGGATTTGGCGATTCAGGGATGACCCAGGTCAGTTTTTTACATGGGGTTGCCGAAACCAGGGGTACCTCTTTTTGGGTGTTTAACCTCACACCCTGCCCTAAACCATAAACTCTAAACCCTAAACCGTCAACCCTAAACAAAAACCACACCCAAACGACCTGGGAGCCCGCTGCCAGGGCCGAGAAAGGGCACGCGTACACCGACGACGAGCTGTTGGAGCTCGACTACTCCGATAAGTCCGGCGCTCAATTTAGGGGCCCTAAACCCTAAACCCTATACTCTAAACCCTAAACCCTAAACCCTATACCCTAAACCCTAAACCCTAGACCCTAGACCCTAAACCCTAAACCCTAAACCTAAACCCTGAACCCTATAAACCCTAAACCCTGAACCCTAAATCCTAAACCCTAACCTAGGGCAGGGTAGAAGGGTTCAGCGTTCGGGCCCCAGGGTTGAGGATTGAGGGTTTTAGTTCTGCGCTGAGGGGTGTTGGGTTTGCAGCTTAGGGTTCGGTCTGTGGGGTTCAGGGTTCGAAAGTTTGGGGTTTAGGGTTTGGGGTTTAGGGTTTAGGGTTTAGGGTTTGGGGTTCAGGGTTCAGGGTTTAGTGTTTGAGCCTGTACGGTGAGGTTCCATCGTTCAGAGTACGGGGGCGCGGGAGTTCTGCGGCTCTCGTCTAGGGGTCCCTGAACCCTAAGCCCTAAACTAACCCCTGCACCCTAAACCTTGAACCTTTAACCCTACACCCTAGATCCTAAACCCTGAACCCTCCTAAACCCTAAACCCTGAACCCTCTTAAACCCTAAACCCTGAACCCTCTTAAACCCTAAACCCTGAACCCTCCTAAACCCTAAAACCGCGTTGCGAGACGCGGCAGGGAAATACAACCTTGCCTCCCGGGCTCTTGGTTCATACGCCGTTCCAAGCAAAATCTCTCTACGCCCTCCTAGAAGCCCTGAACTAGGACCCAGCCAGAAAGGGTACCCTTTTATTCGTAGGTTACGCTTGGGTCTAGCTTAGTAAAACCCTGAACCCCCTCAACCCACAGCCTCTCAACTCCACGATTGGTTAGGTGCTTGGGATACGATATATCCTCCCAGTCTTGCGTTGAAGAGGATCCTATTCAGGTTTAGGGTTTAAAGAATTTGAAAAGATCCGGTTTCGGGGTTTACGAAAATAGGGGACCCCGAAAATAGACCCCCCCAAATAGTAGTATTCCCTAAAAATGAGGACCCCCAACAAGACACCCCTAATTCCGGAAACCACCATGTCGGATGTTTTTTCAGAGGGTTCAGGGTTCAGGGTTTAGGGTTTAGGGCTAAGGGTTTAGGGTTTAGGGTTTAGGGCTTAGGGTTTCGGGTTTCGGGGGCCAACCGAGTCACGGGGCGCAGGACGCTGACCGCCGAGGACAAGGCAGAGCTGGACTCGGATTGGCCCCGGCCTTGGCCGGGCGTAGGGTTTGGGGTTCAGTTTTTTTTTTGCTTTTTGTTAACTGGGGGTGGTTTTAGGGTTTTAAGGGTTTTAGGGTTTTTTAGGGTTTGCAGGGTTTTTAGTGTTTTTTGGGGTGTTTGGGCTGTTCAAGGTTTAGGGTTTGGGCTGGCTTTGGGCCCCGGCCTTGGCATGGTTTGTCTTTAGCTGGGCTTTGGAGTACTATACTTTAATACTTTTTTTGTTCTGGGTTATATACTTTTTTCCAGGGTCTACTCCAAAGCTAAGTTAGGCTTCGGGCTCTTGGGTTGTTTCGGGTGTCAGGGGTGTTTCGGGGGTAGGGGGTTGAAGGTTCGAAAGGTTTCTTTGGGGGGTCTAGGGTTTAGGGTTTGTAAGGTTTGTAGGGTTTTTGGGGTCTAGGCTTTAGGGTTTATAGGTTTTGCAGGGTTTATCTGGTTTAGGGGTTAGGGTATAAGGGTATCGGGTTCAGGGTTAAATGCCAAGCTTCAAAGCCTTTCTTGACTCCAGCGGAACCTCCCTGGCCCAGGACCCAAGCCCCGAAGCACGCAAGCCTTAACCCGAGGCTCGGTTTTGGGGTTTTGGGGATTTAGGGGTTACATGGGTTCAAGTTTACCCTGTTCGGCTAAAGTTTACCCTAAGCCTTTCAGGGTTTTGCGGTTCAGGGGTCGAAACCCAAATATTCTTCCTTGGGTTATTTTCTGTAGGGCCATTAAGCAAACTCATTGTTTACTTTTTCGGGGGCCCTGGTTAAGCAGACGGTAGTAAAAGGGGCCCTAAACCCTAAACCCTAAACCCTAAACCCTAAACCCTAAACCCTAAAACCCTAAAACCCTAAAACCCTAAACCCTAAACCCTGGGCGCCTCAGAAGTGGCCCGAGGAGCTCTTCCAGCGATCAGTTCAAGCACGACAGCTTCGAGTCGGTCCCCAGCCTCAGCGCTGTTTTTGCACCCCTTCTCCAGGGCTTCCCTAAACCCTAAACCCTAAACCCTAAACCCGAAACCCTAAACCCTAAACCTCAAACCCAACCCCAAACCATACACCCTAAACCCTAAACCCTCTATGCCTACAAAAGGTCTAGGGTTTTGTTTAGTTGGGGCTTGGGGTTGTGAGGCTTTAGGATAAGCCCCCCCGAAGCCAAAGGTACCCCCTCCCTCCCCTCTGCCCGCCACCAGAACCTCCAGAGCCAGCCGCCCGCGGGGCCGAGATTAGGGTTTAGGGTTTGGGGTTTAGGGTTTGGGGTTTAGGGTTTATCAGGTTTAGGGTTATGGCTTAGGGCTTAGGGCATGGGGGTTAATCTGCCCAAAATGCCAGACAGAGTATCGGTCTTGTGACCTGCCGCAGCAGCAACCGGATTGTCGGGGCCCGGGCAATCTCAACAGGCTCTGCAAAATACTGCAGCAAGGAATTGGGCTCCGTCCTGGCGCGGAAGAATCATGAGAGATATTCACATGCGGAGGAGGCTTAGATCGAAGAAACGTGTCGGCAAATGATACGGGTGGAGTCGTTGTTCGACGTATGCAGATGTCATGTTCCAGGGGTAGGTTTTGGGTCACTAGGGACGTAGGCGAACAACCCTCCAAAAGCCTGTGGCTCCATCTACCCCAAGCCCTACTTGGAGGTTCATGGTACTTACTAACCAATTAGAACTGTACTTATAACCCTACTTATAATACCCCTAAAGGGCCTTATAGGGGTTATCCCAATTATAAGTAGGGTTATAAGCCCAGTTATAAGTGGTTATTAAGTCCCATGAAGCTTCAAGTAAACCCTAAACCGCAGCTCTGGGTTGTGTCAGTTTCCATGCTCCAACCGGACACTTCAGTTCAGGGCGTCTCCAGGAGCTGGCTAGAAGCTCGCGGTGGGTGTTTAGGGTTTTAGGGAAGAGGCAAGAGGTGCGGGGAGGGGGGGCAGTAGAGTCTAGGGCATCGGGTTTCTGAGAGGGTTCATGGGGTGTTTTGCGGTGCATAGGCCCTTTTAGCTATACCACGACTTGCAGCTACACGGGGTTTAGGACTTGGGTTTACTGTTTACATCAGATTTTACGGTTTTCAGCCACAAGTACCCTGAGATGGGTTTTCGTAGTCATATCCCGACATAGAACTTCCTCTAAGTTGGGCCCTGAGGCAAGATGCCCCCTAAACCCTGAATACCAAACCCTAAGCCCTAAACCCTAAACCCTAAAGCCCCAAACCCTAAAACCCTAAGACCCTAAGACCCTAAGACCCTAAGACCCTAAGACCCTAAGACCCTAAGACTCTAAGACCCTAGGACCCTAGGACCCTAAGACCCTAACACCCTAACACCCTCAAACCTAAAGCCCTAAAGCCCTAAAGCCATTTGAGCTGCGTGGCCGAAGCCGCAGGTGGTCGATGCCCACGACTACACCTTCGAAACTCGGCTGATGTTGTGGGTCACGTTCCCCGGATGAAGGGTAGGGTTCAGGGTTCAGGGTTCAGGGTCCAGGGTTCAGAGTTTAGGGTTTCGGATGCAGGAGCTTAGGTGTGTAGGGGCTTCAGGGTGTGTGACTTTAGGCCTCGGGAGCTTCGGGCCTATCTAAGGGTAGTTACCTAGGAAACCCTACCTTAAGAACCCGAAACCTACCGTTTTGTAGGTTATCACTAGAAAACCCCTCTATAGGATTCCGAGCTAGCTTGGGATTCCTAAGTCTACGGGTAGCTACATGGTCCCCGAATTTGGTCCCTTACCTCATCCAGCGGGTTCTGAAGTAGGGGCCCGTGGGTATAAGGGGTATATAAGGAGTCCCCATGTAAGGGCCCCTGCATGTGGGAATGTACGAACACAGGGGATCCCCTAAAATAGACCCCCAAAGAGTCGGATTCCCTGAAAAGGAGGACCCCAATAAGGTACCCCGACTCTCGGAAGCCCCCAGGTCGCTGCCCTAAGAGGCGTACAGACCCCAAACCCTAAACCCTAAACCCTAAACCCTAAACCCTAAACCCTAAACCCGAAACCCTAAACCCTAAACCCTAAACCCTAAACCCTAAACCCTAAACCCTACAGGATGTTGGGAGACCCCTTCAGAGGTTCGGGGGTCGATGTGCTGGAATTCGTCGTTGGGGCGTCGAAATCTCCGAAGTCTGCTGCGTTGCACCCCAACACCTATCAAACCCCTGAGCCCACCCTAAACCCCTAAGCCCCAAAATCCAATCAGCCAAAACCCTAAATGCCAACTCTATACCATGTACTCCCTTTTTCCCCAGTTTCCGAGTGTCCAACAAGCTCAAACGCCCGAGATCCCTCGACCCTACTGTTGCCTCGCTTTCCAATACCTCTTGGTACGTACTCGCAGACTGTTTGCCAGGTTGTTCCCTAAACCCTAAACCCTAAACCTTAAACCCTAAACCCTAAACCCTAAACCCTTAACCCTTGTCCAGAAGAAGAAAGGGGCACCTAGCAGTTCACCGACGAAGCGCGTCGAAAGCGCAGATCCAGCCTCCTGCTGTGGACGGGGAGAAGCCGAGCCGCAGAGACCATCCAGGCTAGCCTAGTTGCAGTGCCTGGCGCTTCCCCTGCTGGCGCGTGCCGCGCGGGAGGTGCGCGGAAGCACCTCCATGAGGCAACCCTAAACCCTAAACCCTAAACCCTAAACCCTAAACCCTAAATCCTAAACCCTAAACCCTAAACCCGAAATGAAAGAGGGGCTCAAAGCAATCTTGGGAAGTGAAGGTGCCTGTTGACGGCATCGGATGGCCCTTGTCGCAGCACTCTCGCCTGGATCTGCCTGAGCTTCAGAACCCTAAGCCCCTGACCCCTAAACCCTAAATCCTAAACCCTAAATCCTAAACCCTAAATCCTAAACCCTAAACCCTAAGCCCTAAGCCCTAGACCCCTGCCTAAAGAACCCATGACCTACTTTTCTGTATTATCGGATTCTTCGGCAACCTATACAAAAGTAGGCTTTGGGGTTCTTCAGGGAAGCCCTAAGCTCTCTCTCAACTGGCGGGAAAAGGTAGAAGCACTTCTGGCGGGATGTGTTCATCATCAGGGAACCTGAAGCAGACCTAGGCAGTTCTCGCAAATCTGGTCCTTTCTGGGTACAAGCAGGCTCTACCAGAAGGACATTCATTTAGGGAACCCTAAACCCTAAACTTTAAACCCTAAACCCTAAACCCCTAAGCCCTAAACCCTAAACCCCAAACGGAGAATAAATCGCTCCAAGCCCGAGGTCAACTTCTACGCCGACTGGTGTCCACACTGCAGGCCTTGGGACCTAAACCCCAAACCCTAAGCCCAAAGCCCTAAGCATTTAACCCTAAACCCTAAACCCTAAACCCTAAACCCTAAACCCTAAACCCTAAACCCTAAACCCTAAACCCTAAACCCTAAACCCTAAACCCTAAACCCTAAACCCTAAACCCCGACTTCAGGGGCTTCAGCAAAGTACTTCCGGGCTTGTTGGGGTTTAGATTTTAGCCCTGAGGGTCCATGTACCTTAATAGGGAATACTTGGGGCTTAAAGCCTATATACGTACTGAGCCCTAAACCCTAAATCCAATTTTAAGGGCCCATACTTGGACCCCTAGACTCGAGCCCTGGAGGATGTTTGGCCCGACCTGGGATCAGCCGCGAGCTCGGTTCTCGCACTGGAGCTTGGGATCTTTGAGGAAGGTTTAGGGTTTAGGGTTTAGGGTTTAGGGTTTAGGGTTTAGGGTTTATCCCCCCCCCCCCACTCAAGGCCTAATCCCTAACTTTGACAAGGGCTTAGGGCTTAGGGTTTTAGGGTTTAGGGTGTAGGCCCCCCCCCCCCCCCCCACCCCTTTCAAGACCGAATCCCTAACTTTGACAAGGGTGTGGGCTTAGGGTTTAGGGCTTAGGGCTTAGGGCTTGGGGTTTGGGGTCTAGGGTCTAGGGTTTAGGGTTTAGGGTAACCCCGAAGCAGAACCCCCAGGCTGTCGCTCTGGAACGTGGTGTGGTTTTTGAGGGGTTTAGGGATTGCAGTGTGTGCGTTCTCCTCCTTGGGGCCATGGTATCCTGAACCTTATGAAGCCAGCCCTGGATCCCAAACTTTCCTACACACTTACTTAGGTGTAAAGTTTAGGGTGTAGGGATGAGGGTTTAGGGTTTAACGCTATACAACGCCTGCATGCTACCGGTCGCACGGTTGGCAAGCATGATGCGGCTTCCGAGCCATGCCGAGCCCGAAAACCCGAGTTCCTCAGGCTCCGAACCCTGTAAGCCTTCATCCCTTGATACCCTGAACCCGGAACTCCCCCCCCACCCTAAACCCCCAAGGTTCGAGAAGCAGCTGAACTCGGAGGCAGCCGCAACCTCAGCCGCAGAGTTTCGGGTTCGGTTTTAGAGTTTTGGGTGTAGAGTTTCGGGTTTAGGGTCTAGGGTGTACGGAATCGTAGGGAACCGGTTTGCGGGTTTAAGAAGCTTGCGGGTTTTGGGGGAGGGTTTAGGGTTTAGGGTTTATGGTTTAGGGCTTAGGGTTTAGGGTTTAGGGTTTAGGGTTGGGGGGGGGGGGGGATTCTGGGTCGGCGGAGAGCTTGAGTCTTCTTAAGGCGGGCGTTTAGAGGGATTTCAGAATTCAGGGTCTCACCCTGAAACCCCACAAGACCCTAACGACCCAAAAGACCCAAGAACCCTAACGACCCTGAAACCCTAGATAGTCCCCTAAGACCCTAAAACCCCAAGGCCCGCAGATCCAAAACCCCAAGGCACTGAAACCCAAAACACCAAAACCCTTGCACCTTGGAGCCCCCCCAAACCCCAAACCCCAAACCCCAAACCCCAAACCCCAAACCCCAAACCCCAAACCCTAAACCCTAAACCCTAAACCCTAAACCCTAAACCCCAAACCCCAAACCCTTAACCCTTAAAACCCCAAACCCCAAACCCTAAACCCTTAACCCTTAAAACCCCAAACCCTTAACCCTTAAAACCCCAAACCCTTAACCCTTAACCCTTAACACCCCAAACCCTGAACCCCAAACCCTGTCCTAAGTGCGTCCTTCCTTGAACCCTAAACCCCTCAAAAGCTTCTCTGCTTTGTGGTACTTTACCGTAACTTGAGATCCTTACCTTTTTTTGGGCTTATTGGGTTTCTTAGTAGGCAGCTAAAAAAGTTTAATTTACTTACTTTCCACTTTCCACTTTCCACTTTGCGAGCACCGTATCCGCGAGGATGCAGCTCTTTACTGCAATTAATTAAGATGAAACAAGTCAGCCAACCAAGCCTGTTCCGGGTTCCGGGGGGTGTTGGAAATTATCCATCCTCCCTTGACCTCTCCAATGATGATCTGGTCACAACGGGCGAGGGCGTGGCAGGGTTGGCGGGCGGAGCGCGGCAACGTAAGAAGAAACGGATGGCCAATGACCCACAACTGTGCAGCGACGAGAACCACATCGCAGACCTGTTGCCGTTGCAGGTGCTCTTGCTTGAGCTTCTTCACTGTTGCCGGAAGACGGAGGCTGGGGTAGGTCAAGTCTTGAAAACAGAGAGCAACGAGACCCTGTGGGTGCTGCTTCACAAATGAAAAGAGGCACCCTGTCCACTGGTCTGCTTGCATGTCTTGTTTCCAAACATGGCATTCTATACTACCGGGCCATCGAGCGGCTAGGTAGCCTCCCAACCTGGCAGGGGCAGTGACAAATGAGCAAGGACCCACTGGTGTAACCAGTGCTTTTTGGATGGGGCGCATGTCCAAGGTCCTCAAGCATTCCACACCCTGGGAGAAAGTACAGAGGGAGGCCGTCTCCTGTCGCGGCTGGCCTCCTACTATCCAAGTCGGGGAAAGGCCCTCCCTAAGCCAGAGGGTAGCCTTGCGGTGTGCTGCGAGGATGGTCAGCGGCAGTTCCTCTCCAATGTCTCCCTCTAGGTCAATTGTCCACGCGTCCAAGGTGGTCCGCATGTCTTTGATGCTGTAGCATCCGGATGAGAGGATGCACCTATATTCGTCAAGAAGCAAAGGCATATCCGGAGCAACCCCATCCCTGAAAACTCCCCTCAGAGTGTCAAGAAGTTGTTGGTTCACATGTGGCCTTAAGGCAGTTGGACGCACTGGCCAATCCGGTTGGGGCCCCTGCGCGATGCTGGCAACCCCCAGAGAATCGCACCCTGTGTTGGCTTTGGTGCTACCGATGCCTGGCTGCTTGTCAGCTACAAATCCCGCAGCGATCAATGCCTCTCTACACGCAACTGAATGTCGCAGGTGATTGCACAGCCGAGTGTGGCACGCAAAGGTTTTCAGGCACTTGGGGCACGCGGAGCCCGTGGTAAGGAGACGTTCTGGCCGGACTCGGCCATGGACTTTGAAGGCGTGCACTGACCAAGCCTGGAAGGATGCAAAAGTCTTCCTGCATACACCGCAGGCCTCCTCTGTTCCTGAGTAGGCATCGCTGGGCTTCGGAATGGCTCCTGCGTCGATGAAGCATCGGGAGAGGATGCCATGGTACTGCTGCGCCTGGTCCGCAGCAGAGTCTTTCCAAAAGGAGACATGTAGAGCCCGTGCGATCAGAGCCTTCCATTTGCCCGGAGATGTCGCCAAAGTGCCGCGCCACTCCTGCCATGCATCCTGCCAAACCTTGTGGCGGCTGCCACCGTCCATCAGCCCCCATAGCCAACTTACGGACCCTTGGAGAAGTTGGAGCCACCCTCCCTCTGCGTGCAAAAGCGCCCAAAGCTGGTCCGGGCCCTCCCGACAGAGCGAAGCCGCATACCTCAAGCGTTCTGCATGAATGAGGGACGGGATGGAAGGGAGTTGCAAAAGGAAGAGCAGGTGGTCTCGACCGATGTGGTTAGCGTCGAAGTCTAGATGTTTACGGAGCATGATCTTCCCCATGGCGAGGTAGGCTTCCGTGAGCGTGGCAACCGCCTTGCCGGAAACTTGGGTCCACGTGCCAACCCCAAAAAGGAGGACTGAACTGACTACCGACCCAAAAACTACAGTCTTGTCTCGGACACAGATGTCTCCACGTGAGAAGAGTTTACGTCGGTATTTGCCGAAGGCCTGCCAAGCCGCACCGGCCCTGATCCTGGCCTCTTGTTGGCAGCCCCCCTTGTGGTGGAGCACGCCTCCAAGATGCTTGTACCGCGGAACTACCCTGATCCTCCAGTCGGGCCTGCACTGCGAGTTGATTTGGATGGATGGGGCCTGGCCATTAAGGTGTTGCAACCGCACCTTTCTGGATCCTGGGCCGCAGACCGAACATATGACCTCAGTCTTATTTGGCGCCATGTTTGGTATCATACCATGCTCCAGACAGGTGTCGACAAGGACCCCGCACGCATAAGAGACCTCCGAAATGGCCAATTCTGCTGAGGGATGAAGGAGGAGAAGGGCTAGGTCATCCGCCCAGATGGCGTCAGAGAGAGTGAGGTCTCCGGTCGGCTGTATGCCTGACGTGACAATCGAGCCTTGCATGGCATCGCTCCATGGCAAAGTGAAGTTGATGCCGCTCGCCGCCAAGGTGCACGAGACCTTGTTCACGATGACCGAGAACAAGAAAAAGAAGACTATGTCTGCAAGCGCGTCTCCCGGCCGCGAGCCTATTGTTGTGCGTACAATATCCTCCTGTCCGTTCAGGCAAAACCATGTATCCGTGAGCGTCTCCTCTAGAAAGGCCCGAGTCCACGGAGTAGCTTCGGCCTGCTGCAGAGCCGGCCTACGGACGGCCTCCGCCAGTTCTGCCGCAGCCTTGGGCGGCAGAGCAAGTTCGGCGACGACCCTTTCGAGAAAGGAGCTTTGATCCAGGCGCCCCGTCAGTAGGGGCCGAAGTACTCGATGAAACGCTTCACGTAGGTCGAGGAAAAGGATCGAATGCGGGCGCCCTTTCGCAAAGGACTGGAACGTTCGCACTGCGTGCGCCGGCATAGTCACAGGAAAGAAAGGGAGGCCGCCCACTTGAAGCGGCCTGGAGATGCGCCGTGCCGCCGTTAGGCATTTCGCCCTAACTGCCGCGTGCATCGTTTTGCTCACCACTGATGATATCAGGATCCCTCTGTGCGAGGTGCAAAGATTTTGAGGACCTTTTTGTTTATAGATTTGGAAGAGAGTGCCTCCCTTGGCTTGGAGAGGCTCCTGCACACGCAAGTATGCCTTAAGAGCAAGCTGGTAAAGCTGGGGCCCCAGCTCTCCAGCGGCAAAGTGAAGGAGCTCGCCCGGTATGCCGTCGTTTCCGCAGGCCTTCCGGGGCTTCGTCCTCCGCGCACACGCTTCCAGATCTGAACGAGTTGGGAGCTCGGTGGGTCCTATGGACAGAGGCGCCGACTCGGTGACTTGTCTGGTGAGGCAGATCGCAGCAGCTTCTTGCTTGGAAAGTCTCATGCCCCCTTCAACCGAAGCAAAATGTTCTATCCAAGCATCTCTGACCTCCTCTTTGGACTCAGCAAGGTTGCCGTCGGGTCGGCAGACCGCAGGGAGGGGTTGTGTACCCCTGTCCAGGCGCTTAGGGGGACCTAAAAGCGGTCGTAGCTTCGCTAGCACATCCTTGGATCCCGATGTGTAGGCAGTGGCAACCGCCTGGGAAATTTGCTGTCGACGGTCTGCCTTGATGGACTTTTTGAGTGCCTTGTGAGTGCCACGTAGCTCTGTCAAGAGTTCTCGGGCCTTAAGCTCCCAGCAGACTGCCTTGACAATTTCTCTCGCGCAGGCATCTCTCCAAGTGGCCCCATGGGCCCAACTGGCAAAGGCTCCACGTACATCCAGAGCGTTGGCTAGTTTTCGAGCCTGCTGGACTTGACGTCTCAACCAAATCCGTTGCGAGCGAAGAGCCCAAGTCGCGTCGGAAAGGAAGGATTTGGCCTTGGACCTGGGAATTGGTGGAAAAGCTTCCGCCAAACTGTGCCGAAAATACGCGCTGAACTGTTCACAGTGCGTGTGCACGTCCACTGCCCATGGGATCGCTGGCGCTGCTGAACAAATTCGCCGCAGCTCAAGCTGTCCTGCCGGTGTTGCCATAGCGGCTCTGTCCAGGGCTGGCTTGCGAGTGGCCCCCTGTCCGCCGCAACGTCCCTGGAAGGAAGCTATTACACAAACCCCAAAATGGTCAAGCGACTTCTGGCCAAAGTCGAGGCCGTCTAGCACATAGGCACAGCATCCTCGGAAGCCATTGGGCACCGCGATGTAGTCGATGCGGGATGGCTTGCCACCTCCTGGCGGGTACCATGTAGCATGAGGCCCGGACTGCACTCCTTCAAACGTGGAGGGTACCCAAAGGTCATGTCGCTCGAGAATGTCGTAGATGGCTGCCGGCACTTTGTGTATGGAGGGCCACACGTAGCTCCCGATACGTCCTTCAACTTCTGTGTCCAGACGGGCATTGAAGTCCCCCAAAAGGATGACACGAAGATTGCCGGCTATCTGGCGAAGCTTTCGATCCAGACTGGACCACCAGGCTTCCCTTTGTCCATCTGTTGCGGTGGGTCCGTGCACGACAGCGACTAAACATTTCAGGAGAGGGTGCTGGACTTTGACAATCAGGAGCCTCGGATCCGCCTGGAGAACAGTAAGGTCTGTTAGGGAGAAGGAAGGTCGCACTTCGCCTCCTTGTGGCGGGAAAGTCCTTGAACCCTGCCTAGCAAACCAACATTCAACTCCTAAATGGCCCTGAGGGGTGCGACCGGCACACAATCGGATGTAGTCATGTGCTGTGATGGTCTCCGCCCGTGGAGTTCTGGCTTCCTGTATGGCAACGATGGAGGCTCCTATATAGGCAAGCTGCTCTCTGAGGTAAGCGGACCTGCCCGCAAATTCAGAGGGGTTCCGGTCTTCTAAAGACTGCACATTGCATGAGACCAGCACCATCTTGCATTGCCCGCACGACCCTGAAGGTGCCGCAGCATTGACGTGGCCGAACCAACGTTGGCAATTCGCGAGGTCGGGAAGCTGCCTGCAGATGGGTTCACGCACTTGGCTGCCATCAAAAACAGGCCATTGCTCCGGTTTCTGCCTTGCAGCCAGAAGAAGCCAAAGATGTTGGATTGATTGATCTTTAACCCAGGCTGCTATGTCCCAGGGGGGTGTCAGAGCTGGCTGTTGCTCCTGCAAGGCCCATTTTGCCAAGGAGTCCGCCAATTCATTCCACGGGTCCCCTTCATGGGAACGAACGTGTGCTGCCGCCAGGGTGGAAAGCCGGTTCGTCGTGGCCGCCGCCTGATAGAGACTGCGGGCTGTGGCTGCTGCAAGGTCGGACTCTTTCGCACTCCATATTCCAATGGACTGCTGCAAAGCCACCAGCGAATCAGATCGGATCTCGATGGCTCTTTCTGCTGGGGCCTGGAGTGCGTACAGGGCTGTAAAAGCGATGGCCGCTTTTTCGCCGGCCGGCGCCGAGTGGGCAGAAGTTCCCAACCAGCCTTTGTTCGAGGGTTGGCATTCAACAAGAGCAGCTGCCCATCCCACACTTTGTACAAAGCCTTGTGAGATGAAAAGTACCACTACTGCCCATGAGGAGAGCTGGCCGTTATAGGAACCGTCCGTGAAAACCCTGACCCTGTCCACCGAGTGTGGGGCGCCAAAGATGTGAGGCACCAAACAGAGCGCCGCTCTGGTGTTAGGATGGAGGGTAATCCCAGGGGGGAGAGCTGAGGACAAAGACATCCAAGAGCGCAGGAAGGGCTCAACCTCAGCTACGCTACGCCCTATCTTCCAAACGATGTCGGCCTCGAGATTCTTCGTTGCGTCCCCATTACCCTGAACAGTCTCGATCAGGGCCGTTGCTTGGAGGAAAGCTCTTTCTTTCTCCGCAGGTGTGGTGGTATCCAGTAACGTGCTGAGCTGCAGACCATCATGGCACGCGACTTGGGCGTCCTGTGGCGAGCGCATTGCCTCATTAGTTACCCACGGTCCTAAGGGGGATCCACCTCTGCAGGGTGTAGGGATGGGCCTTTGGCGGTCGGAAGCCATATCCTTTTCGGGCGCAAGAGCGGGCTCCATTGAAGCCTTCTTCCCTTCCGGCGCAAAGTGCTCCGCAAGTGTGTCAATCAGTGTAGCTGCGAGGAAAAATGCGCGTTGCCGTGCTGCCGGTTCAATGGCGTCGATGAGGGTGGCCCCTTGCAAAGAATGGCTGCCACTATGCTCTGGACCTGGGTGGTCAGCCTCTCCGAAGCGGAAGGCGAAGCGACACCATCTCTTTGTAACATCCCTAAAGAAACCGAAAGGGGACTGAAGGTTAGGGCCGGGCAGAGCACCTGTCACCTGGGCGGCTGTGCCAGGTAGGGAGAGGCTATTCCCAAAAACCGGAACAAGACCCAATGGAGCAGAGGTGGGAAGCTGCAAGGAATGCTCCGTCGAGAGCCAGGTTGTATAGAAACCTTCATGCTGCCACATGCTGGGGGTCTTATGGTAGGGGTAATCCCAGGGAATAACTTCAACAGGACAAGTACCGCATACTTGGAGCTGTAAGAGGCAGACAATTCCGAGACATGCAGGCATGCATATCCATGGAATCACTCCCTTCCCTGCGCTTCGACGCCGGCCCCCTACGGAGGAAGCGTCTTGCTTCTTTGGAGGGGGCACAAAAGCCGGCGGTGAGGCAGTTGTGTGGCTCGGAGCATCAGCTGGCTGAGTCCGACGCTCATCAGCAGAGGTGGGAAACCACGAAGGTAGACCGCAGGAGGTCTGTGCATGTGTAATCCTTCCACGTCCCCACTTGCTAAGAGTTGCGAAACGCTGGTTGTCAGGCTGTCCTCTCGATTGAGATGCTGCATTTGCACAAGTCTCGGTGGGTGGGACCGAGCTGCCAGAAACTCGCATTCCTTGAACTGCCAAAAGCATCGAGAGGTGCTGCCCCGTTAAAGTTCTGAGGAGACGAATGACGCAATTACGTCGACCTCCCTTCCACAGCAACAAGCGGGCAATTGTGGCTGTGACCAGGGCAAGCCACGAGAGAAGTAGACCTTGGGCGGTCTCTGCTGCTGCCTCCAAAAGAGTCGCAAGCCTTTCAGCAAAGGTTCCGTCCTCGGTTTGAGGATGAGTAGCTTGAGGATGGGTCAGTGTGCTTCCTACAACATGTGGGTGCGAGCAGAACTCATTGCGCTGCAGAGCCTCAGAAGAGAGAGCTGTTGCCGGGGAGACATGCTCTGGCGGTATCAGGTGTGCATAAGGCCCTTGAGGGTCTACGCAAGGTACAGTGTTGTAAGAGGTAAGGTCCTCGAGGGAAGGGCCTAAGGGGGTCAGGGGTTGAACCTTATCCCTAAGAAAGGTGTCGCCGTGCCCAAGCTTCCGGCCGCCAAATACGGCGCCTTGGTGAATCTTAGGACTTACATGGCACCACTCCTGGCGTCCCACTGCAAGGTCGGTATGAAAGACTTGTCGCGAACAACTGGCAGTGCGTCGGGGCAGCCTTAAAAGATGCGCCCACAACGTACAACCACTAGAACCTCCTAAACCTAGGTCCTCGGAAAGTCCTGGGTTGCAGTTTACGGGGTCTGGGGTGGCGCGAAAGGAGTGCCGCAAAGCGCATAACCTTATCAACCTGCCCACAAATCCCCGTAGAGCTTCACATGTTGGAGGGTGAGGAGAACGCCGATGCCTTGAAAAGACTTTGATGACAGAGAAGCACCAAGTGAGGCGCCCGCATCGAAGGTTGTCGGGAAGATAGCCCTGACAAGGGCCACACAACATAGAGCCAGCTGTACACCCCAGGACTGTGCGAATTCTCACCATAGATCGCTGCGACAGAGCCGGAAGAAATGAAGAAAGGAAACCTCTGGGCCAGTGGGGGAACCTGAAGGGATGGCAAAAGTCAAGCCCAAGGACTGCGCGAACTCTCATCAAGGATCGCTGCGACAAGGCCGAAGGATGTTGAAGGGACAAGAAGCGGGGCTGGAGAACAGGCCTGAGCGAAGAGCCACCGTGGAACGCCAGGACTACGCTATCTCTCACGGGAAATTGCTGCGACAAGGCCGACAAAAGAGAAGAGAGACCTCCGGGCCAGCCGAGGAGCCTGAAGAGATTGCCGGAGTCAGCCCCCAGGACAGTGCGAACTCTCGCTGGAGATCGCTGCGACAAGGCTGAAGGGTGTGTAGGGAACAGGCAGCAGGGTCGGAGAAGAGGCCTGAGCGAACACCCACAGCAGAACCCCAGGACAGTATAATCTCTCACGGGAGATCGTTGCGACAGGGCCGACGGAAGAGAAGAAAAGCCTCTAAGCCAGCGGAGGAGCCTGAAGAGATGGCACGCGTCAAACCCCAGGACGGTGCGAACTCTCATTAGAGATCGCTGCGACAAGGCCGAAGACAGACAGCGAGGCTGGAGAGGAAGCCTGAGCGAGGAGCCACAGCAGAACCCCAGGACAGTGCGATCTCTCACGGGAGATCGCTGCGACAAGGCCGACAAAAGAAAAGAGAGACTTCGAGGCCAGCGGAAGAACCTGAAGGCATGGCAGGACTCAAGCACCAAGGCAGTGCGGACACGCGATAGGGTCGCAGGGTGTTTCGGGAATAGGCACCGGGGGTGAAGAAGAGAAGAGCCACAGCAGAACCCCAGGACCGTGCGATCTCTCACGGGAGATCGCTGCGACTGGGCCGACGCAAGAGAAGAAAAGCCTCTAAGCCAGCGGAGGAGCCTGAAAGGATGGCACGAGTCAAACCCCAGGACGGTGCGAACTCTCATTAGAGATCGCTGCGACAAGGCCGAAGACAGACAGCAAGGCTGGAGAGGAAGCCTGAGCGCAGAGCCACAGCAGAACCCCAGGACAGTGCGATCTCTCACGGGAGATCGCTGCGACAAGGCCGACAAACGAAAAGAGAGTCTACGGGGCCAGCGTAAGAGCCTGAAGGCATGGCAGGACTCAAGCACCGGGGCAGCGCGGACACGCGACAGGGTCGCAGGGTGTATAGGGAACAGGCACCGGGGGTGGAGAAGAGAAGAGCCACAGCAGAACCCCAGGACAGTGCGATCCCTCAAGGGAGATCGCTGCGACAGGGCCGGCGAAAGAGAAGAAAAGTCTCTAAGCCCGCGGAGGAGCCTGAAGGGATGGCACAAGTCATACCCCAGGACGGTGCGAACTCTCATCAGAGATCGCTGCGACAAGGCCGAAGGGTGTGTAGGCGACAGGCAGCGAGGCTGGAGAGAAAGCCTGAGAGAAGAGCTACAGCAGAACCCCAGGACAGTGCGATCTCTCACGGGAGATCGCTGCGACAGGGCCAACGAAACGGAAGAAAAGCCTCTAAGCCCGCGGAGGAGCCTGTAGGGATGGCACGAGTCAAACCCCAGGTCGATGCGAACTTTCACTAGAGATCGCTGCGACAAGGCCGAAGGGTGTGTAGGCGACAGACAGCGGGGCTGGAGAGACAGTCTGAGCGAAGAGCCACAGCAGAACTTCAGGACAGTGCGATCTCTCACGGGAGATCGCTGCGACAGGGCCGACAAAAGAAAAGAGAGACCTCGGGGCCAGCTGAAGGGCCTGAAGGCATGGCAAGACTCAAGCACCAGGGCTGTGCAAACACGCGAAAGGGCCGCAGATTGAATAGGGAACAGGCAGCGGGAGTGGAGAAGAGGCCTGACCGAAGAGCCAAAGCAGAACGCCAGGACGGTACGATCTCTCACGGGAGATCGCTGCGACAAGACCGACAGGGAGGCGACGGGAGGACCTGCGCGGTCTTTCACGGGAGATCGCTGCGGTAAGGCTGCCAGGGATGCGGAAGGATGAGAACGAGGTACCGAGGGCAAGGGGGGGATAAGGAGAAACTCCGTTGGCTGGCTGGCCACGCAAGCAGCTTTACATACAAGTAGAACGACTGTACAACACCCTGGTGAGACCCTACAACCGCCAAACTTTTGCGACGTGTGGATCTCTACCGAAAAACCCCCTGCTTCACACTCAGCAGAGCCCTTCGAAACTTCAAACCTTTGCACACCCTCTAGCCCGCAGAGATCAACGTGAGCCGGCCCATCACGGCTCGCGGTTCTCGTGCAGGCCCAAAAGTGTGCAAAGTAGCCACGTTCTACTCCATGCGCTCCAGACTTGCATGTCTGGCACCATCTTGCTCCATGTCGCTGATGTCGTCGTCGATCACCGCCGGAACTGTCACAGTCGAAGGTTGCGAAACCAGCCCATTTGGGTCCAAAGCCTGCCGACGTGCATCCAGCTTGGCCGCTAGGTCGATGCCTCCAGCCGTCCGCGTGGGCGAGAACTGCATTGACGCAGCCTTGACAGAGGCTCTCGGGGCATCGGGTGGACCAGTAACACGGCCAGTGGGAAGATCCTTCTTTCTGCCCGAGTGTGGGGATCGCCGACCTAGAGGACCGTAAGTGGGATTGTGGAGCCCAGAAGGCTCTGCCGTCATCCCACCAACATGCAAGTGAGTCGCAGCATCTCCCTGATAGGGATCGCTGGCTGCCACTGTCGGGGAGGTGGAGACATACTTCGAAACTGCAGCTGCTGTTGCCAGATCCTGCTCTGTCGGGCCTGGCTTCTTGGCTGCGGCCGGCGTCATCTGTGGCACTCGGGTTGTCCTGCGGTCTGGGGTGGCAAAACCATGTCCGGCAAGATGCAGAGAGGAAGCATCCACTTGTGGAGTCCTCGCCGAAGACTCCCCCACGCTGGATCTCTCCCCAAGGTTTCCCACCAGGCGCTGCATCTTCTCTTCCCACGACAATCCCGTGGAACTCTGTAGCATTCGTGCCACCTCCGCCTCGCTGACATCCTCTTCTTCCATCTGTGACAGAGTGAGCAGATCTCTCCAGGCCGCCGCCTCTTCGGCTGTTACTGTCGGTTCTGGCTTGGCTTCGATGGTTTTGCCATGACTGGCCAAGGTACGTATGTTGATCATCGCCGTATCTCTCTGTCTTTCTGCCTCCACATACTCCCGCTCTATCTTGGCCATGTCTGCTTCGAAGGCCTTCTTCTGTGAGATGAAGTTCTTCCGTAGCTCGGCCTGAAAGGCATCCCACTGGCTGGTCTTCATCTGTCTGTCCTGGCTGAGCTTTTGGAGCTTGCTCGTCAACTTGCGAGAATCGTTGATGGCCTTCTGCAAGTGCTTGATGAAGTCGTCTGTCCCCGCACCACCAAGTGAGCTCGCTTGGGCATCTTGGTTTCCAGAGGCTCCGGCAATCGCCATCTTGGTATACGTCGGGAAGGGTTGCTCCTTGCCGGTGTTCTGGTTGCCATCGGACTTCCAGCTGTGCCAGGGGGCTTGTCCTCTGTGCTTCGGAGAGGCCGCCGCCCACGAGCCAGACCAGTAGGCCCACTTGCCATTTCCACTGTTTGCTTTCCATGGTTTTCCCATAGAGGTGCGGAGTTCTCGATACCGTGGCTGGCTGTGATGAGCTGCAAGAAGTTGCAGGTCACGTTTCCACGGCACAAGGCCTCGAAGTCTTTGGTCACGGACCCGGTTTCTGGCCTTGGCTCTCTGCTGTCGCTGGCGTCGATGCCAGACAGGTGAGCCTCTTATCGGAATGGCTCAAAGTCGTCCCGCGGGACTGGGGCTGTCGGCAATGCTACTACTGGGGCAGCTCGATCCGAAACCCTTAATTTACTTACTAACCAAATATAACTGTACTTATAACCCTACTTATAACACCCCTAAAGTGCCTTATAGGGGTTATCCCAATTATAAGTAGGGTTATAAGTACAGTTATAATTGGTTACCCCCCCTGAGTGCAGCCAAGTCTGAGTCTGGGGATTCCAAAGACCCACAAAAGCTCCAAACCGGGGCCTGGCGCGCATGGAGGGGCCCTCGCTTCCTTCTGACTACATCTCCAAGGGTTTAGGGTTTGGGGTTTAGGGTTTCGGGTTTAGGGTTTGGGGAATATAGGGGCCACCTTGGGGGTATATTAAGGTAACCTCTTCGGGGTAGATCCTTAAGGGTCCAAGCTTGAGAACAGCTGAAGGGGTCTCGAGTCTGAATTGAGGTGGGGTTTCCTTGTAAACCGCGGCGTAGTCCGAGCCCAAACCCTTTTAAACCCTATATAAACTCTAAACCCTATACCCTATAAAGCCTAAACCCTCGTCCTCGGCTCGGCTATTGGTACTTGGCGCCCCTTTTTGTGCGGTGCCCGCGCGCCGAGGACCCCGTCGTGGACGCCGACGGCGTCCGGGCCAACGTCCGTGCGTTGAAGATCAACTGCGTCGACTTCGAGGAGTCTTGTGTGATTTTTGGGACATTTTGTATTTCCGTTGTTGGGGTTTATACTTACAAGGGACCCTATATATAAATATTTGTCAGGGTGTTTAAAGGCCAACCCAGTAAAGTCTGGGGGGGTTTAGGGTTTAGGGGTGCAGGGGTTTAGGAGTTCAGGGGTGTAGGTTAGGGGTCTAGGGGTTTAGGGTTTAGGGCTTTAGGAGTTTGGGGTGTTGGGGTTCGGGGTTTAGGGGTTAGGGGTTAGGGATTTAGGGGTTTTGGGCTTTCGGGGCTTATACAGGGCGTAGGATTAAAGGGTCTGGGGTTTATGAAGGGTTTATGGTTAAGGGTACGCGCAACCCGAACCCAAATGTCCAACACCCTGAGCCTGTTACGTTTTTCCCTTTCAGACTCACCAACCTTACCCGCCCCGTGCTGAGTTATCCCACCGTAGACCTCAATGGTTTCTGCAAGGAATCCTTGAGTTTTTAAGGCCCTCCGTATGCCCTAATCCCTAAGAAACCCCCAAACCCCCTTCAAGCGTCTGACCCCCCGAAACCCGAAGCCCTTAACCTTGAACCCGAACCCTAAATCCTAAACCTTAAACCCTAAACCCTAAACTTGTGCAGTCGCCTCTCTGCAGGAGACGTGCCAGCAGCAGAAGGTGCAGGCGTTTCCAACGATTAGGCCGGGGAAAGCGTGTGCCCTTGGGGCTTACGGTTTGGGGCGTAGGGCGGTGTGCTGCAGGAGCCGAGACAATTTCCTAGTGTTTCGCTGTGTTCTTAAAGTATACTTGGAGGTTCATGTGTACTCATGACCTCAAGTATAAGTCAGTACAGCTAGAATTGGGGTTATAAAGTACCCATGAACCTCCAACCAAGTACGGTGCCCCAAATCCCCAGGGCCTAAACCCTAAAACCCTAAACCCTCAAATGGGGGTTTACGATTAGGGGACCCTAAAATACCCCCCCCCCCCCCCCAAGAAGTAAGTAGGATTCCCTTAGAATAAGGACCCCAATAGGGTACCCCTAATTTCGGAACCCCCTTGTTTGAGGTTTGTGAGTACCCCATCTATACCCTGGAAGGGTAGACATGGGGGCCCTCATTCCCTCATTCCTTACTCAGAACCAGGGGTCCTCACCCAGCTCCTGCGGGCCCACCCACGAGCTTGCGATCACAGAAGTGAACAGGGAAGCCACCGAGGGTTTAGGGTTTAGGGTTTAGGGTTTAGGGTTCTAAACCCTCAGCCCATGGCCCCTTCCCTAAGTTCTGAACTCTAAGCTCGGATTCTCTAAGGGGAACTCAAGCCGCAACCCCATTGCCCTAAACCCCAAACCCCAAACCCTAAACCCTCAACCCCAAGCCCCCTTCGACCCAAACGGCAGGTCTTGTGATGGGTTAGGGTTTAGGGTTTAGGGTTTAGGGTTTTGGGGTATGGGGTGTAGCATTTAGGCAAGCAATAAGGGTTCCCTGTTTATTCCAAGCGGGGGGCTTTAGGCTCTGGGCCGCATGCCTAAACCCCAAACCTTAAACCCTAAACCCTGGACCCTAAACCCTGAACCCTGAACCCCCATGAAGGCTCTATCGCAGAGGAAGTGCTGGCAAAAACTGGGCGCCTCCTGTCGCGCTTGCTATCGGGAGAGGGGTAGGGGTTGGGCAGTAAGACCTTAAAGACCCAGCCTAAAGCCCTAAAGGCTTAAAACCCTGAGCGCCACGCAAGCTTTTGACAATAAGAATTCAGGCTTTTACTTCGTTCATGCGCAAGTTAATTTCGTGCACTAACAAATTAGCTTTGCTCACTCCCGTCGTCCCTTCAATCTATTTTACATGTATGCGCGAACCGTGAATAGAATGAATCCTGCGTTCTAGCTCTGAATGACCTCAACTTTTGGTACCTTATTTAATTTTACACCTTTCTATGCCAGGTTATTTACATCCTAAAGCATCTGTCATTTCGTATTAACGTACACCCTTCACCGAGTGACCCTTGATGTCGTCTTCATAGTGGCTTTTCCACTCTGTTTCCACCCTTTTAGAAGCGTTCTCTGTGCCAGGCAATAAGACGTCCAAGAATAACCTTTCTAATCGTGCCATCTTGGATCTTTGCGACGTGAATATAGTATTACCATCACCAGCTAGTATCTTTCAATGATGACAGTTAAGTTTCACCCCAAGCCCCAAACCCCAAACCCCAAACCCCAAACCCTAAACCCTAAACCCTAAACACTAAAGCCTAAACCCTAAACCCTGAACCCTAAACCCTAAACCCTAAACCCTAAGCCCCAGCCCAACTGGCTTCTCAAAGCCGCGGCAGGCCGACTTCCGCGGACAGCGGCAGATGGATGTCACGTTCCCGGAGGAAGGGTTTAGGGTTTAGGGTTTAGGGTTTAGGGTTTAGGGTTTAGGGTTTAGGGTTTAGGGTTTAGGGTTTAGGGTTTAGGGTTTAGGGTTTAGGGTATTGGGTTTAGGGTTTGGGTTTAGGGTTTAGGGTCTAGGGTTTAGGGTTTGGGGTTTAAGGGCGAACACGAGAGACTAAAGGTTCGGGCGATGTAGGCGGGCGGGCAATGGACACTGCTTCGGGTGCGGGCTTTAGGTCTTGGGCTTGGGGCTGTGGGTCCCTCAACCCTAAACCCTAAGCCCTAAGCCCTAAGCCCTAAGCCCTAAGCCCTAAGCCCTAAGCCCTAAGCCCTAAGCCCTAAGCCCTAAGCCCTAAGCCCTAAGCCCTAAACCCTACCTAAACCCTAAGCCCTAAGGCTAAACGGCTCTGGAGTTAGGGTCGTTGAGTCTCTGTTTGTCTCTCCAGAAGGAAATGCCAACGGAAGGATGCTGAAAAGGGGGACTTTGGTGTTACAAAGGGGGCCACAGGTGTGTATTGGGGCTTTAGGGCAGTACAAGTAGGATCAAGGATCCCTTCTTGGGGGCCCTGGTGGGTTTGAAATCTCAAAAACCCGAAGCCCAGAACAACCTCCTCTACCCGTTAATAGGAAATAGCTAGGGTGAAGTTGCTTGCATGTGTGCGGACGCGCGTGCATGCATGCAGGCTGCGCAAAATATCTTTAGAGCGGTGGGCTTAAGACCCCCCTCGTTATTTCAAGAACGGCTTTCGCCTGTTCGTATATTAGCTCAACCCCCAGTCGTTCGGGTTATGACTCATAAGTTGCCTCTGGCTGACCAGTGCATCAGTTCTTGACACCAACTGACTTACCTTGTGGCTTGCGCATGGTGCGCCTCGTTGTCAGCATGCTGAGCAGACAGAGGAATCCTTTACCCCGCCGTTGTCCAGCGCCGAATCTCGAAACCCTAAACCCTAAACCCTAAACCCTAAACCGTGGCTCTGGCCGAGGCATTGTTGGTCTTCGCGCGGGAGGAGGTGAAGAAGCGCCACATCCACACAGGTGGGTTTAGGTTTAGGGTTTAGGGTTTAGGGTTTAGGGTTTAGGGTTTAGGGTTTAGAATTAGGGTTTAGGGCGGAGTTTGGCTATGTAGTTTTGATGTGTTGTCGTCTGCCTAAATCCCTCCGACCTAAACCCTAAACCCTAGACCTAGGGTTTCCGGGGTCTCCAGCAGAAAGCCGTGCCAACCTTCAGGAACGCGGGTTCCTGAGCATAGAATTCAGAGACGGAGTCGGCGAGGTGTTGGTAGTTCTCTCGCAATTTCTGCGAAACAACAGCCTTTGTATATATTATGGCACCCTGATAATAAGAACCCACTAAGGGGCCCTAATTTGGAAAACTACCCTAGTCATTGAGCGATCTGTAGGTTTGCCTAGTTGTAAGCTCTACAAGCCCTAAACCCGCAAACGCATCGGAGCAACTGTTGTCGCTGTTCTTGAGCACAAAATCGTTTACATTTTTTTTGAAGTTGTTGAGTGTACCATGTGGAAAAAGTAAAGCCCTAATTCCTACAGTGACCGAAGCCGTAATGCACCAAAAGCCCTGAACCCGAAGCCCGTAGAGAAGTGACTATATAAGGTTGTTTGGTTCGAGCAGTACCGAAGCCTGAGTTGTGATCAACATTCTCCCGATAGAAGCCTCAGCATAAGAGCTACCGCACCGCGCAAACACCCACTCTAGCTAGACTAGCTCCTAGACGCTTATTCCCTACTTGGGTGATAAGGGTGCTTCTAGCCCCAATCATAACAGTACTTATGCCCCCTAAGTCCTCAAGTAGGTTACAAGTATGCTTGTAGCTGGGCTCATACCTACACCCTAAGCCCTGAACCCTCATTTGGGGGGTACCCATAAACCTCCAAGCAAACCCTCAATTCGGAGAGCCTGAAGATTGCTGTGTGGAGCTTTACTGCAAGTTTAGATCCTTGGCCTTTTTTGAGTTTATTGGGATTCTTAATAAGGCAGCCCTAAACCCAAAACCCAAAAACCCAAAAGCCCAAAAGCCCTAAACCCTAAACCCTAAACCCTAAACCCTAAACCCTCCTAAGCGCAGCCAAGATTGAAGCCCACGAAGCCAGGAGCGCACTACCATGACATCTTCGCGGAGAGCTGCCGCATCAAGGCCGAGGGCTTAGGGCTTATAGGGCTTATAGGGCTTATAGGGCTTATAGGGCTTATAGGGCTTATAGGGCTTATAGGGCTTATAGGGCTTATAGGGCTTAGGGTTTAGGGTTTAGGGTTTAGGCTTTAGGGTTTAGGGTTTAGGCTTTAGGGTTTAGGGCTTAGGGCTTAGGGCTTAGGGTTTAGGGTTTAGGGTTTAGGGTTTAGGGTTTAGGGTTTAGGGTTTAGGGTTTAGGGGTTTAGGGTTGGGATTGTAGGGTTTGAGCTTTATAGCTTGGCCTTTTTGCATTCTAAGCCACAGCCTTCCTTTAAGGCCCCAACGTCTAGACTCTAGACCCTAAACCTTAAACCCTAAACCCTAAACCCCCAAACCCCATATAAACCTTAAACCCTTCTTGTTCAATCCTATTGGGTCCGTTTTGTGGTCAAGAACTCGCGCCCTCAATGGACCCTTTCTTGAACTCCCGGGACCCAGCAACCGTCTAAGACCCGGAGCTTTGTTGCCAAGGGCGAAGAAACCCCAAAACTTAGCATCCCAACAACCCAAGAACGCGAAACCCTAAACCCTAACAGAGGCTTCTCGGCAGAGCCCCTGAAGTTTTGGACCCCTTATACAAAGCCCTAAGCTCCTGTGTCCCTGAACCCGAAGCTCCTAAACCCATAAGCCCTGAGCCCCTACTACCCGAAAACCCCCAAAACCCATCAACCCTAAACCCTAACCTCCAACCGCTAAAGATTGTAGCCCTAAAGTGTTCCCCGAACATGGCCCTTACATTCCCTTCAAAGGGTTCTTGACAATAGCCCTAAACCCCAAACCTAAACCCCAAGCCCCAAGCCCTGAACCTTACACCCTAAACCCCCAAAACCCCAGACCCCAACCCACAAACCCGAAGCCCTAAACCCTAACCCACAAACCCGAAGCCCCACACCCTAAACCCTAAACCCTAAACTCCCCTAAACCCTAAACCCCCCGAAACCCCAATCCCTAATCCCTAATCCCTAAACCCTAAACCCTAAACCCTAAACCCTAAACCCTAAACCCTAAACCCTAAACCCTAAACCCTAAACCCTACACCCCCGAAAAGCTCTTTAGGGTTGTCGTTCTCTCCTCCAGGGCGCGGTCGAGGTGGCGAGGGTGCCGGGCACCCTCCACTTCCAGGCTCCCAGAGTTTAGGGGTTTAGGGTTTAGGGCTAGGGTTTAGGGTTTAGGGTTTAGGGTTTAGGGTTTAGGGTTTAGGGTTTGGGGTTTGGGGTGTAGGGTTAGTTAGGGTTTAGGGTGTAGGGTTGAGGGTTTAGGGTTTAGGGTTCATGGGTACTTGGAGAACCTCGGTGGCTTTGAGCCTACTTGGGGGGGGGGGGGGGCTTACAAGTACAGTTATAATTGGGTTAGAAGTACCCCGAACCTGGAACTGGGTTTAGTGAGAGTAGGCGTAGAGGTTTAGCGGGTTTCGGGTTGGGGTTTGCTGAGATTAGGGTTTAGGGGTTTAGGGTTGAGGGTTTGCTGAGATTAGGGTTTAGGGGTTTAGCGGTTTAAGTGCCAAGTTTAGGAGTTCTTGAGATTGGGGGCTGAAGGTTTAGGTGTTCAGGGGGTTAGGGGACTGAAGGTTTGTCGTTAAGGGGTTTACAGACTGAAGGGCTTGGTCTGGGTTTTGTGTGCGATTTAGGACTTGTCAGGAGTTAGGACGCTGGACGTGGGGTCCTAAACCTTCCAAACCCTACACCCTAAGCCCTAAATGCCTGTCCCTACAGCCCTACACCCTCAACCCTAAACCCTCTTGTGACCCTCGCGGTCACAGTCATGAAAGAGCCGATGAGGTATCAGCGGTGACAGCGGAGCCCGACGTCTTTGCAAGGCGCCCCAGGAGCTGAGAAGGCAGGGAATGCTGCGGCGCGGATCTTGCTGCCGAACATGTGGGCGCCAAGGAGAAGACCACGACCCCCAGGATTTTTACAAGTTTGCCAGTGGCACTGTCGGAGAGACGGAAGAATCGGATCAGGCATCGGCGCCTGCAAAGGGTTTAGGGTTTGGGGTTTAGGGTTTAGGGTTTAGGGTTAGCCCTAGAACCGCAACAAAAGCCCTATAGCCAAATGACCCTATAGCCTATGACCCAAAAACGCTGCGAACCCTGATGTGGCCACAACCAAGCGCCTGTCTTAGCCCTTACTTTCGCCCTAACCCTAAACCCTCAAACGATTTGCGCTGCAGCGCCCCCTCCCCCCGCCCGAACACTAAACTCTAAACTCCGAGAAGACCCAAATGTCTCGACCCTCAACCTTAAATCCCAAGAAGCTCCGAATTTCTTGAACTTGCCGGCCCAGAGGCCACGCACAACAAGGAGCGCACGCTGAACTTGGCATACACCAACGCAGCCCGCAGAAGTTTGGATCTTTACTTCGGGCTTCTGGGCCTTCGGGGGGCTTTTTAGGGTTCAGGGTATTTTGTAGGCCGTGACGTGACCTACTAAACCCTAAATGTTGGGATGGGCTTGGGGCGGCCAATCCCTAGGTTTGAGAGCTTTGGAGGTTGAGATGTCTCAGTTTAAAGGCCTCTGGATTCAGGCCTAGACCTTCATCGGCAGTGGCACATAAACCCTAAACCCTAAACCCTAAACCCTAAACCCTAAACCCTAAACCCTAAACCCTAAACCCTAAACCCTAAACCCTAAACCCTAAACCCTAAACCCTAAACCCTAGGCCCTAGACCCTAGACCCTAGACCCTAGACCCCAAACCTGCTCGACAGGGGGAGGGTTTGTTTCTGGAGGCCTCAAGCGCCAGCATCCTAAGCCCCTTCTTGTACTAAGCCCCCTGCCCCTAAGCCTTTCGGGTGGCCTAGTCAAACCCTTTAGGGTTTAGGGTTTAGGTTTAGGGTTTAGGGTTTAGGGTTTAGGGGAAAAGGGTTTCGGGCTATTCCAAGACCCCAAAGCCCAGGCCCCCGAACCCTTTTCAAACTGCCTTTTGGAAACCACTCCGACACCTCAAGCTTGGTAGTCCAATGGTACCCTTTACCTTTTTTTGGTTATGCGTTTCCCTTGTAAAGTAACCAACCCCAAAAATGGTTACTGGGCAGTTTTTAGTGTTTTTGCTGTGTTTTTAGAATCATTTTTTCCCGGGCTTGGCTTCTGAAACCCCCAAGAAGTTGTGTCTTTATAGAGTTTTTTGTTACCCCGGGCCTTGGCTTCTGAAACCCCAATAAATTGCCCCACAGCTCCAGCTCCTCAGGTGTCGCACACGGTGCACTCCATGATCTTCGGCAACCCTGCGCGAAGCCCGGCACCGGCGGCCGCGCATGATGAGGGTTGGCGGTGGAAGGTCCGGAGGGTGTGGCACAGCCTGGGTTTGGGGTTTTGTGTGTGTTTAGTTTTTGGGTTTAGGGTGTAGGGTACCCTAGACCCTAAACCCTAAACTCTAAACCCTAAACCCTAAACCCAAGCAGGGTTCCAGACTTCAAGTTCAGGGCTCAGGGCTTAGATCCCCAAGCCCTAAACTGTGTAAGCCCCCAAAAGGCTTCAGGGTCCAGGAACTGAGATGGCAGAGCTGCGGGTTTAGGGTGTAACCTCTCGCTTTCCCAAGATTTAGGGGGGGGGGGGGGGTTGGTTACTGGCTTCTTAGTAGGGGTTGTTAAAGTACCCCCTAGTTATTTATAATCCCTATGAAGGACTGTTAGTATCAGGATGAACATCCCAAAAGAGGACCCTGTTTAGAGAAAGACCGATTCAGTGCTCGGGGATATCTCATGACGCGCGACTCTCCGGCAGAGTAACCCCAAACCCTAAGCCCTAAACAACCCTAAACCCCAAACCACTCAGCAGAGTAACCCTAAGCCCTAACAACCCTAAACCCCAAACCACTCAGCAGAGTAACCCTAAGCCCTAAACAACCCAAAACCCCCAACCACTCAGCAGAGTAGCCCTAAACCCTAAACAACCCTAAGCCCCAAACCACCCAAACCGGCACCCCGTTCTTGTTTAGTGCCCTTAGGATGTCTTGCCCTCGTCAGTCTCAGAGGCTTGGGGGATACTCCCCTCCCCGCAACTTTGACCTCCCCTCCTCACAAGTCGTATTCAGTATTCCCCAGGGTTTAGGGTTTAGGGTTTAGTGTTTAGGGTTCAGGGTTTAGGGTTTAGGGCTTGGACCATGATAGGGGGTTAATAAATACTAGGGAAGGGGACCGAGAATCAAAACGCCCTAAACCCTCCGCCCTCACCGAAACCCGAGCGGCTCTGTTTGTACTCGGGCTTGCGCTCACGAAGTGAATCAGCTGGAGGCCACCGTCAGAAACGATTGAATAGAATGGCGTGGGGCGGAAGTAGCTTCTTCAAGTCCTAGTTTCTGCGCCGGTTCGCGAAGGTAACCCTAAACCCTAAACCCTAAACCCTAAACCCTAAACCCTAAACCCTAAACCCTAAACCCTAAACCCTAAACCCTAAACCCTAAACCCTAAAGTCAACTCCGCACACCCTCGTGTGGCTATTGCGCGGGCCGGAAGGCTGTGGCGTCGGCCCGCACAGGCATCCGAACCCTCTCATATGGGAGTTTACGACAAATAGGGGGCCTGTTTGGGTCCTTTTTATGAGGGAATCCCTAAACCCTAAACCCTAAACCCTAAACCCTAAACCCTAAACCCTAAACCCTAAACCCCGATTTTCCTAAACCCCCACATGCCGAGATCTCGGCGATGGTGCTCACGGCTTTCTTGCCACCGGAGCGCCTTGGTTGCACCTGCGTGACGCGTCGAAGACACCAAGCCCTAAGCCCTAAGCCCTAAACCTCAACCCTAAACCCTATACCCCAAACCCTAAACCCTAAACCCTAAGCCTTTAACCCCAGACTTGAAGACCCCAGAAGCTATAGGGTTTGGGGCTTAGGGCATGTCTCAGGGTAAACCTCCTTTCAAGGGTTCTGATGTAGGGGGCCTGAATTTGTATAGGGTATATGCGGGGTATATAAGGGGTTCCCTTCTGGAAGTCCCTCCTCGTATCCCTTAGTCCGTAGAGTTCTCATGATTCGGGGTTGAGGGTTTTGGGTTCTTGTAAGACTTAGGATTTAGGGGTGATTGGGTTTTGGGTTCAGGGTTCAGGGGTTTCGGTTCCTCGTGGGTTTTCGCGTTCGCAGGCTGCATAGGCATCAGGGCCTTACCTGCGAACCCCTTCTACGGGTAGATACATGGTCCCTTAATATGGTCCCTTACCTCCCGTTTAAGGGGTTCTGAAGTGTGGGGCCTTGGGCCCCTACTGGGTTTTATAGGGTATACAGCGGGTACCTCAGAGCAAGAAGGCACTTGAATTTTGGGGACTACATGATCCCTACAAGCTAGGATGCCCAGGTTTAGGGTTTAGGGTTTAGGGTTCAGGGTTCAGGGTTTAGGGTTTAGGGTTTTGAACCCTTATTCCTTATTTTTTTTTTGGGGGGGGGGGGGGGGGGTTAGGTTCTCTTGTACACCCCTTTAAAACAAGGAAGGGCACCCTTTTCCATACCAGGTTACTGGGCAGCCTAGGAAGGGTTTATGGTCCACAATGCCTTAATAGGGGTTGCAAAAGCCGTGGGTACATGATCCCAATGTTGGAGTTCATCTGGTTTGCCAGGTAGACTCTGAGTGTTTGAAACCTACACCCCAAAACCCTAAACCCTAAAACCCTAAGCCCTGACCCCTAAACCCTCATCGCAAGGCTCACGAGGCACAGGGACCCCCTGGCCGGTCGGAGCTTCACGGTCAGCAGGCCTGGCCTGGCCCGGGTTTAGGGTTTAGGGTTTCGGTTCTTGCTTTGAGGTTTTGCGGCTTAGGGCTCGAGGTTTAGGCTTTGGGGTTCATTGTGTGTAAGAAAAGTGTAAGAGTGTGTGTGTGTGTGTGTGTGTGTGTGTGTGTGTCGTTGGTTGGTGTTTAGGGTTTAAGGGCCTTTGCGCTTTGGGGTTGGATTTTTTTCGGGGTGGGTCCTTTAAAAATGATTTCGAGGTTCGCCACCTGAGAAACGAGGTCTTACCGGCCTGTACAGAGGATTCTGCAAGAAACGGGCCCTTCTGGGGTGCGTATTTCAACTGGAACCCCAAATACATCTTCTAAGAGCTTCCCGCCTACTTGGAGGTTCATGGTACTCATTAACCAATGATGACTGTACTTATACTCATAACCATTTTAGAGGCACTTAAGGGGCTTATGAGTGGGTTATAAGTACAGATATACCTGGTTAATAAGTACCATGAACCTCCATGTAGCGGCCCACACCCAAAAACCCCTACTGCGAAACCCGACCTGGAAGAGCCCAAATTCCCCCCCCTTGTGGCCTTGTGGCTGACGCTTTCTCACGCTCTGCTCATCTGGCTGGTTCTTAGTGTTTAAGGGATTGTATGGGGCCCTCATTCCCTCCTTCCCTACTAAGAACCCAGGGGGTCATGTTTGGAACTGGGCCTGATCAAGCTTTGGAGCAAAGATGCCCTCAACCCTAAACCCTAAGCTTTGGGCCCTGAACCCTAAACCCTAAACCCTAAACCCTAAACCCTAAACCCTAAACCCTAAACCCTAAACCCGAAGCCAGTGAGGTTTCATCAGGCGCCACACCACTACCTCAAGGCGGGACTTGAGGTTCTAGAACTTCGGGCCTAGGACTCCCAACCACTAAAGCTTAGGGTCTGGGGTTCATAGGGTTTAGGGTTTAGGGTTTAGGGTTGAGGGTTGAGGGTTTAGGGTTAGGGTTTAGGGTTTAGGGTTTAGGGTTTAGGGTTAGGGTTTAGGGTTTAGGGTTTAGGGTTCAGGGTTCAGGGTTCAGGGTTCAGGGTTTCGGGTTTAGGGTTTAGGGTTTAGGGTTTAGGGTTTGGGGTTTGGGGTTTGGAGTTCAGGGCTTAAGGGACTAAAGGCGAGACCTTTATATGGGACCTTAGGGTTATTTCGGGGTTGCTTGGGGGGCTGCCTAGGTAGCGGGGGGTCCCCCCCTTCGACCCCTTTTGAAGGGTTCAGGGTTTTGGCCCAAAACCCTCGAACCATCCTTCGGCCTTCGGCACTTGGGCCCCCTTTTTGGGCTCTTTTTTTTTTTTTTTGGGGGGGGGGGGTTTAGGGTTTAGGGTTTAGGGCTTAGGTCTTAGGGTTTAGGGTTTAGGCTTTGGGGTTTAGGGTTTAGGTCCTGGGCTTGGAACCGGCAAGGGGCTTTTAGTCCTAGGTAGGATAAGGGGGACCCTTAAAAGGGAACCCTTCTTAAGGCTCTCTTGGACAGGGACCTTATTCTGAGGGTCTATATCCCCAAGGGTTGGGGTTTTCAGGGTTTAAAGTTTTAGGGCGTTGGGGGGTGTGGAGAGGGTGGGCGGTTTAGGGCGTAGTTGGACGATTGTGGGCTCGAGTTTTTGCGTGTAGAGGGCTTTGGGGTGTCAACTGGTTAAGGGCTTAGGATTTAGGACCAGGGTGCAGGGACTTCGTGTTACAGGTTAGGGCTTCTTTCAAGGGCCGGAAAGGCTGCCTAAGCCCTAAACCCTAAACCCTAAACCCTAAACTCCTAAACCCTAAACCCTAAACCCTAAACCCTAAACCCTAAACCCATCCTAAGACCTGTGCGGCTCCTGCATAGTTCGAGGCTGCACCGTCATCGACCCGACCGAAACTCGTGGAGCAAGCTGCCTGGACGGATTGCAATCACCGCAGCGACTTCCTGTACAATGATCAGAACATCCAGCTTAGCTTGAGATGGGTCTGCCAGAGGGGGCTCCTGGCAGATAAACTGGAGACTGCCAAGACCCAACTGAGCGCCAACAAGACCCTAGCGGTTTTCCATAGCCAGAGGAGTCAACCCGAAACCCCTAAACCCTAAAACCCCAAACCCTAAACCCATCCCTCAGACCCTAAACCCGAAGAAGCTCAAAAAAAATCCTGAGACCTACTTGTAAGACTCTCCAAAACCTAGGCCCCAAGCCCCGAGGCCTGAACCCCAAGCCCCCTCAATGTGGGTTTAGGGGTTTAGGGTTTAGGGTTTGGGGTTTAGGGTTTAGGGTTTAGGGTTTAGGGAGACATGGAAGGTCGTCCACACCAGGTTTGGCAACGCCGCCCTGCCACGTGAATAGGGTTTGGGGCGTAGGGTGCTCAGTGAGCGTCAGTTTTTGGACCTACATTCGCGACAGGAAGTGAGAAGGGGTTAGGTTTCCGAGATAAGCCCGGTCCTGTGGATGTGGGTTAGGGTTTAGGGTGAAAGATTTAGGGCTTGGGGTTTAGGGTAGAAGTTCTCTAAACACAGTCATTCTTTGGGCGCCTGTTTGTTGTGGAACCTTCTATTCGGGATGCCCGAAAAGAGAAGTGGAGTCAGTGTGCTGGAGGTCTGGTTTTTTTGGTTCCACCCAGGAAAACTTGCTCTGACCTCTGAGCTTTTCTGAGCTTTTCCTCTTTTTTTTTTAAACTTAGGGTTTAGGGTTTAGGGTTTACGGTTTAGGGTTTAGGGTTTAGGGTTTAGGGTTTAGGGTTTAGGGCCCAACAACACCCCCGCCTTTCTCAACTTGGTGGCTTAGTCGTAGCCTTTGCCCGGTTTTTGGTTCTGGGTTCCCTTGTAAAACCAAGAAAGGGTAACCTTGTTGGAATACGGTTACTGGGCTACCAAGTCAAGTGATCAGAAGGGATCCTGGCGTGATTTCAGCGGTCTGTATTGAGAGAGTCATTGCGTTTGTAATTTTAACGCTACGCGACCCGCCTCGGCCCGGCCCAGCGCATCCGCGTGAGCATGGTGACTGGACCCCAAGCAATAAGGGTTGGGTTGAGGGTTTAGGGTTCCGGGTTTATGGTTTATGGTTTGGGGTTTAGGGTTGAGGGTGAGTTTAGGATTGAGGGCTTAGGGCTCAAGATTCACGCTGTTGGGGTTTAGGGTTTTCAAGGTTCAAGGCGCAAGGGTGAGGGTTGAGACGGTTCGGCTTGGATTGATCGTAGGGTTCGCCAGGCGGGGGGGGGGGCAGGCAAGGCTTTGGTGCTTCGGGTGCGTTTTGTCAGGCCGGGTGGGGGGGGTGGGGGGGTGGGGGGTGGGGGGGGGGGGGGGGGGGGGGGGGGTGGGTGTAGGGGGGGGGAGGGGGGGGGTAGGGGGGGGGGGGGGTAGGGGGGGGGGGTCGGGGGGGGGGTGGGGGGGGGTTAGGGGGGGGGGTAGGGGGGTGGGTAGGGGGGGGGTAGGGGGGAGTGGGGTGACCTGAAAAGCGAAAAACTGGGGGCGCGCTGCTGGGGTGGGCTGCAACTGCCTCTGGTCCTGGCGAGACATCCGCTTGCGGACCCTCCTCTCCGGGGGGTACCCATTTGAAGCAAAAAAAAGGGGGCCGAAAAGTGGCTTTCGCTGGGGGGAGGATTTGGAGGGGGGTGCCCTTCGGCCCGAGGCCTCGGCGGATTCGTCATTATAGGGCTTTGTCGCGGACCATGCATCTTCACACTCATCTTTTGAGTGAGAACAAGCCCAATGTTTCGAAGTCAGAAGTGGTCAAAGTCACAACTAAGGTAAGCGCACTATAAACCCTAAACCCTAAACCCTAAACCCTAAACCCTAAACCCTAAACCCTAAACCCTAAACCCTAAACCCTAAACCCTAAACCCTAAACCCTAAACCCCAAACCCTAAACCCTAAACCCTAGCAGACCCTGAACCTCTGAAAGCAAACAGAACCCGAAACCAGGCCCTGACTCTCACAAGCAGCAAACCCCTCCTCTTGCGTTACCCTCTTCATGTCTAGGGTTCAGGGTTCAGGGTTCAGGGTTCAGGGTTTAGGGTTTGGGGTTTAGGGTTTAGGGTTTAGGGTTTGGGGTTTAGGGTTCGGGGTTTAGGGTTTAGGGTTTAGGGTTTAGGGCTACTAGGAAAAAGCCCAGTCTCCTGGTGCCAGTCCAAGATGTACCAGCAGACGCACCAGTGGAGTGCGCGGAACGTGCCTCGGCATGCAGCGCGAGCCTCAGCGACCTTCGCCGGTAGCTGCCGCATACCTTGGGGACCAAATGAATCCTAAAACGGTTTATGGCTCACATACATGATTCATAGGAGCTATGGTAGTATAGGTATATGACCCCAATTTTAGGATTCATTTTTGGTCCCCAAGGTACCCCCTCAATCAGAAAACATATACCGACATGGCGGGAGGTCCTTTCAAGGGAAACAAAAGTGAGGGCTGAGGGGACCTAGTAAGCAGGAGAAGAGGCAATGGTTTTGGTTTCTGAAGACACTACGTCGCGTGATCCGAACTGCCCTTTCCAGTTCCCAAAGTTTCTTGAGCGAGCGTCGGCCCATGTACCCTCTCCGTAAGGGTATCATCCTAAGCCAGTGCCCCCACCTTCCCCCCCCCTGTCCTCCTTCAAGCTTGCGCGGTGCGGGTTCCGTGGAGGAAAAAAATCGCCGCCGGCCCCCACTATCACGCGGGGTGTAAGGAGGGGAGAAGGGAGCCTTTCAGCTCCCAAAGCCCATCCAAGACGCCGCCAGGGTCGGCGGACACTAAGCAAGACCTTTAATCGCTCATAAAAACAACCTAAACCCGAAACCCTGAACCCCAAACCCTAAACCCTGAACCCCAAACCCCAAACCCTGAATCCTAAACCCCAAACCCCGAACCCTAAACCCCAAACCCCAAAACCCTGAACCCTGAACCCTGAACCCTGCGCAGTCCGGCCTTCAAGGTCCCCCAGGCCAAGTTCTCCTACGACCTCTCCCCGGTCGAGGTCACGCTGTCGCTATCGCGGCGCAGGCCCCCCCCCCCACCGGTTTAAGGTTTAGGGTTTAGGGCTTAGGGTTTATAGAGTTTAGGGTTTAGGGTTTAGGGTTTAGAGTCTAGAGGGTTTAGGGTTTCGGGGTGAAAAGACAGAGATATAGGAAAAGTCGACAGACGTACATGCGCACGCACACACACACACATGGCATACAGAAAAATGCCATATGTGTATACGTCAGGGTTGTTTTGGATTGGGGTTCCCCTTCAGAAAATTCGCCACCCCCGAAACCCTCAACCCTAAACCCCAAACCCTAGACCCTAAACCCTAAACATTAAACCCACCGTAAACCCTAAACCTTAAACCCTAAAACCTAAACCCCAAAAGCTTGCGGGTCACGTGGCCTTGAGGTGGTATGACTACGTCACCTCGGTGTTTGCGATCATTGCGCCGCCCTCAAGGATGTACGCGGGGGGGGCGGGGGGGGGGGGGGGGGGGGGGGGGGCAGGGTTTGGTTTAGGGAGTGGAGGGCTGTTGAGGGTTGAGGGGTTGAGGGTACTAGATGAATATTGCATTCATATTCTATTAGCATTATATTCATATATTCATATTATATGCAAAAAATCCATTGCTATGTGATGATGATGATCATCATCATCATCATGATCATGATCATGATTACGACTATGCTATGTTAGATGGACCAGGGCAAAGTGGCCGACTGCTGCAGTATATGCAAGACCCTAAACCCTAAACCCTCAACCCTCAACCCTCAACCCTAAACCCTAAACCCTAAACCCTAAACCCTAAACCCTAAACCCTAAACCCTAAACATGAGCAATGACATGCCAGCCGGCCGTGGAGACCTGCTCCAATCCCCTCAAACAGACCTCTAAGCTTTGTGGTGCTTTACTGTAACTTTACATCTTTAGCCTTTTTGGGTTTATTGGGTTTCTTCATATGGCAGCTAAAAGTATAGTTTTTTGCTACCCTCCTAAGTGCAGCCAAGTGAGCGACCACTTTTATTACGTTGCAGGAGGTCTCTTGTGGCGGAGATAAAAACCTTATGTCATGCCTGAAACCTCGGAAAGCGATAAGCCCCCCCCAAAAGCGATACCCTGAATCTTGAATCTAGAAGTCGTTCTGCAACAATGTGGGGTTGGGTGTTATTCCAGAGCGATACTCAAAGCGATAACCCTACGATACCCATTTGGCCACCCGAAGAGCTGGGCAAAGGCCCTGGCCCAGGTTGAGGGTTCGAGGTTTAGGATATGGATTTAGTTTATAGGCCCTGAAGAAAGGAACGGGTTTAGGAATTCAGGAGTTTTCACGGTAGGGTTGCAGGTATCGGGTCCCACATGCAGTAAAGCGATAGGTTTCGTAGCAGCATTGAGCTAAAGCCCCATAAAGCGATAGGGCCCCCCCCCAAAAGCGATACCACATGATTTTTTAATTAGCATTTACATAAGATTTTTTGCGGCTGCTCAAGTAACCTTCGGCAACTCCCCTACGCCATAAACCCCATACTCTTAGCCAATAGTTGAACTTTACACTTTTTTTGGGCTTCCTTATTTAGTTGGAATATCAAAGTTTAAGTTAACCTTTTTTTCCTTCCTTGTCTTTTTGGAGAAGTGTGTACTGCGGACAAGGTTCCCAAAGCAAAGAAAAAGTCTGTGGCACTGCCGTGGCACCCCAAATGCTAGCGCACTGCCGACCCAAAGGCCCAGAGACTTTCTAGGGTTTAGTCAGGGTCTAGGCTTTGGGGTTTAGGGTTTGACCCCACCCCCTCCCCACCCCCCGCCCCCTCCCTCCCCCCCCGTCCTCCCCCACCCCCCATCCCCCCTCCCCCCCCCAACAACCCGAAACCCCAAGAATCCGAGGGCGGCGCCTTCACGTTTATGTCCATGACGTCCTCCGTGCTCAACCTCGCCTCCTCCAAGTTCAAGGTTTCTTGGTTTTTTTTTTCTTTTTTTTTTTTTGGGGGGGGGGGGGGGTGGTAGGGGTTTAGGGTTTAGGGTTCGGGGTTTCGGGTATTTAGGGCATTTAGGAGCTAGGGGTTTAGGGGTTTAGGGTTTAGGGCTTGGGGTTTCGGTTTTTTTTTGGGGTTCTAGGGCTGAGGGCGGTTTTCGGGCGTTTGGGGTGTTGGGGCCGATTCGTTCGGGGTCGAGGTGGGTGATCACGCAACAGCATGTCCCGAAGGCATCTCCGTTACGGGCCCATTGCGCCTTTACAGGGTTCAGGGCCTAGGGTTTAGGGTTAGGGTTCTGGAGTACTCTACTTTAATACTTTTTTTGGTTCCGGGTTCCTATTATTTCTACCTATCCCGAAAAAGTATATAGGTCTTTTGTTCCAGGGTCTACTCCAAAGTGGGGTTTGGGCAGAGGGTAGTCCCCACATGTCGAAATTCATGGTGCGAAAGGTTTCCGACATTAGCTAGGTAGGAGTTCAATGCGTCCGGCAAGGCACAGTCGCCAAGGGCCAAGGGCTAAGAGCGCAACCCTAAACCCTAAACCCTAAACCCTAAACCCTAAACCCTAAACCCTAAACAGCTCCCACATGGATGGAAAAAAGTTGAGTCCAGTTCAGTTCAAACCCACCGAGCCCACAAGCTAAACTCCGAAGCGCCCCCTGTCGCCGAGCTCCCAACATGCTTGGAACGTGCTGGGTTTAGGGTTTAGGGTTTAGGGTTTAGGGTTTAGGGTTTAGGGTTTAGGGTTTAGGGTTTAGGGTTTAGGGTTTAGGGTTTAGGGTTTAGGGTCATGGTCAGAAATCCAGATTTGTGGTACTTTCGGTCGCCTACAGAAGGAAGGGTGGGTGGGTGGGGGGCTTCTGAAAAAGTCATCCCAAACACTAAACCCTAAACCCTAGACACTATAAACCGTAAACCCACTCACTGCAGGCTTCCATCAACAAGCTGGGGTGAGCTCCCAGACCCCTTGGGAGGATCCAGAAGGCAGCCTCTCCTCTGAACACTAAACCCTAAACCCTAAACCCTGTACCCTAAACCCTGTACCCTAAACCCTGTACCCTAAACCCTAAACCCTAAACCCTCAACCCTAAACCCTAAACCCTAAACCCTACATCAGCTTGCCCTACGCCCTAGACCCGCTCAGCCTTGAGACCCTTGAGGCCCAGGGGTCTGGGCTTCCCGCCGTGGCGTCTCGGCCACAACATCGGTTTTATATGGCAAAAACTAACCAGCACCGCAGTGCGGAGGCTTGTCTTTTGGGGGGTTTAGGGTTTATAGGGTTTAGGGTTTAGGGTTGAGGGTTCCTAAGAGGGGTGGCGACCTGGCGCTGACAAACCTCCGTGCTCGTTGCTCAGCGCACGTGGCGTGCAGAAGAGTTTCTGCAAGCTACCGCAAGGGCTAAAGCGTCCTTCGCCACCTCCTTGCTTGGCAAGACACGAAAAAGGCATCCGCCGCGAGCAGCCTCATCAGCCTACCTCTGGCCTCACATCGCACTCAACCCCAACCCCCAAACCCTAAACCTGCCCCAAACCCCAAAAGCATGAATGACCCCCACGCCCCCCCCCCCCCTCCCGCGCAAAAAAAAACAGAAGTAACAACAATATGATACCAAATAAGAGAAGATCTGAATAATAATGCAGAAGACAAAAAAAAACACAGAAGCAAAAGAACAATCGACTACATAAAATACGCCGATCCTGGGCTCGCAGCCTCCAATCTGACTCGCGGTCCCTGCGGCTCCGCGGTTCGCTCCCAACGCCTCTCGGCCTGGGGGTTCGTTCGGGGTTTAGGGTTTAGGGTTTTGGGGTTTCGGGTTTAGGGTTTAGGGTTAGGGTTTTGGGGTTTTGGGGTTTTGGGGTTTTGGGGTTTAGGGTTTAGTGTTTAGGGTTTAGGGTTTAGGGTTTAGGGTTTAGGGTTTAGGGTTTAGGGTTTAGGGTTTAGGGTTTAGGGTTTAGGGCGTATAGGGTTTAGGGTGAGGGGGAGCTTGGGGTTTAGGGTCGGGTTTTGGTTTTCAAATTTGTCTCAAACTGCTGAGTCGGTTTAGGGCCGTTTTAGGGTTTGGGGTTTGGGGTTTAGGGTTTAGGGTTTAGGGTTTAGGGTTTAGGGTTTAGGGTTTAGGGTTTAGGGTTTAGGGTTTGGGTTTGGGGTTAGAGGGTTTAAGGTTTTTGGGTTTAGGGACTGGGGTTTAGGGTTTGGGGTTGTGCGTGTAGGTTTTAGGGTTTAGGGATGTTTAGGTATTAGGTCGGGTGTCCGGTTGTTTGTTGTTCAGGGTGTTTTGCGTCGCAGTTGGTCGCAGTTGGTCGCAGTTGGTTTTTGTTCACACTGGACTGCTCACATGACTATCACTTTCATAGGTCTTGCTTTGTCCCTAAACCCTGCACTCCAAACCTTAAACCCTAAACCCTACCTTAAACCCTACCTTAAACAGAAAACCTTGAACCCTGAGCCCTAAACCCTACCTTAAACAACTGCCTTCAACCTTAAACCTTTGTCAGAGTGGGGTAACATTCTACGTTCTTAAGGGTACTTAGGAATAGAAAGTTCCATTCTTTAATCCGATCCCAACCATGAACTAGAACCTGAAACCCTGAACCATAAACCCCAAACCTCAAACCTTAAACCTTGAACCTTCAACCCTAAACCCTACACCCTAAACCCGAAACCCGAAACCCTAAACCCTAAACCCTAAACCCCACATGAAAGAGTCGAGCCGAGGTCTTCACCTTTGTCATCCCACCTCAGCATCATGATGTCCGCATCCTCCGGCAAGTTCTCGCTCATGCGCCCACGCGGCTTGCCCTGAGAGCCATCCCCGGATTTGGGGTTCAGGGTTTAGGGTTTAGGGTTTAGGGTTCAGGCTTCAGGGTGCCATCCCCACATTCTCCCAAGACCCGAAGCCCTCAACCCAACCCCAAACTCCAGTCTCTAGAGCCCTGAAAGCCTGTACCCCTAAACCCCAGGGTGCATTCAACCTCCGAAACGCATGAACTGCCTGAAGTTCGAAAGCCCTGGGCCTGTAAACCCTAAACCCTAAACCCTAAACCCTAAACCTTAAACCCTAAGCCCTAAACCCTAAACCCCGAACCCTGAACCGTTGAGCTGGCCTTAAAGCGAGGCCCTCGGCAAGCTAAGTGTTTTACTTACTTAGAGCCAATAGCTGAACTTTCAACTATTTGGGTTTCTAGGATCCAAGGGTTTAGGGTTTAGGGCTACCAGGACCCAGAGCAGGCCGCTATTCCCTTTTTGGGGGGTCTATGGTCCCCTCATGAGCCCCTCCAAACCAAAAAATGTACCCATTTTGTGTTATAAAGTTTGCTCTTGGGTCTAGGTTTCCTGATTTCATAGGAATAATCAAAGCTTAGCCTTCTTGATTCCTTGGTTATTGGAGGAGCCCCTAAGCCCCCCTAACCCTAAACCCTAAACCCTAAACCCTAAACCCTTCAGGGAGTTGAGGGGCGTTTGGGGGGTTTGGGGGTTTCGGAGGTCTAGGGCTTTGTGGGTTTAGATATCGGGATGATCATCCTTTTTTGGGGGGGGGTTCTTACGCAATGACTCGTTGAGGGTGACCATTCTTGGAGGGGGAACCCTAACCACTACACCCTAAAACCTAAACCCAAACCCGAAGTCCTGAACGCTGTTATAAGTTTAGGGTGGCAATTCCCCGAGACCCTAAACCCTAAACCCAAAACCCTATTCCTGGGGGGTGCTTCGGGAATGTTGAAGGGCGCCTGGGAGTCTGAGCGGGGAGTTGGCTTCGAGGGACTTTGAGATTTTGGTGGTGCGCTTGTGCTTGGGGGTTTCAAGGGTCAAGGGTTGTTGGGTTTTAGGTTTAGGGTTTACGGTTACGGTTTAGGGTTTAGGGTTAGGGATTAGTGTTTAGGGTTGAAGGTTAGGGTTTAGGGTTTAGGGTTGCGGCTTAGTGGGGTTTGGGGGTGTGTCTGTGTCTCCAGGCACCGGCAACGACGCTACCGGCCTTGGCAACATCATTATCATTATTATTCCGCACCTTGGATTGTTGCTTTAGGGTTTAGGGTTTAGGGTTTGGGGTTTAGGAGGTTCTTCAGGGAGGGGGATTGGGTAAAACCCCTGGTGGCGCAAGTCTTCTCTGCTTTGTCGTGCCGAGATCAAGGCTTGACACGGTTCGAAGATTGGAGCTTAAGTTCAGGGGCTTGGGGTCTACGAGTTATTTCATCTTGGGCTCGAGCCGTTATTTTGCTGGATGTGGAGTCAGGGCTTCATGGGCTTTAGCATGTGAAGGTGTGGGTGATTGGGGCAATCGCAGGTGTCAGTCGTTGTTTCGTTGCTCTTTTTTTTTTTTTTGGGGGGGGGGGGGGGGGGGCACCAGTGTTGTAGGGTCATTAACCCCAAACCCCAAACCCTAAAGCCTAAACCCCTAGGGTCATAAGGAATAGGGCTCCACCAACCTCCGACTCCTTAAGCAAGCTCGATGTGAGAAACCTTGCATCAAGAGACCCTTAATGGCCCATGACTTGCGCAAACATTGTTCATGTTGGCCACCCTAAAACCCTAAAACCCTAAAACCCTAAACCCTAAACCCTAAAACCCTAAAACCCTAAACCCGAAAACCCAAAAACCCTAAACCCTAAACCCTAAACCCTATGTTCCGCTGAGGATTATTATTATTCCGATTTTAAGCACCTTGGCTGCATGTTGAATGCACCCAGTGGCGAGCCAAAGCGCACTGTGCCGTACGTTGCCACCACTTCTGCAGTCAGAATGCCCTATGCTTCGGGATGTTCCCCCTTATACCAACAGTCTTTGAACGGATTGCATTACCCCCGATAATAATCCCGATTAAGGGCTGGAGGTTGTCCTTGCACGGTATATGTGTTTTAAACTCCGCGCGTCGCTCGCTTCGGCCTGGCCAGCACAGAGAGGGTCTAGGGTCTAGGGTTTAGTTCGTTTCGGATTTTGAGTCTTCAGGGGTGGTCCACAGACATCTAGACTCCAAGGGCCGTTTGGAGAGGGGGTCCCTAGGGCTCCACTCAGCCGGGAGGGCACGAAACCCTAAACCCCAAACCCCAAACCCTAAACCCTAAACCCTAAACCCTAAACCCTAAACCCCGTCATGGGAACCAGAGGGTTCCATAGGGAACCTGATGCCTCACGTCCGGGGCCGAGGCGGCCTTAAACCCGAGAGCCCCATGCATCGCTGCGTGCTGAGCAGCCAAGGCATTATTTGAGGCGGGCGGCACAGACAGGGTTTAGGGTTTAGGGTGTAGGGTTTAGGGTTTGTTGGGTTTAGGGTTTAGGGTTTTTAGGATCTAAGGTTTTCGGGGGGCCTGGACACGTACCTGAAAACCCTCTTTACCTACAGTTCTATGGGTTACACCTACAAGTTCTACAAGTCAGGGGTAGGCACGACTAACTGTAGGTAGGTAGAGTCCTAGGTAGACCCTTCAGTTTGCTTTAGGGGCTTAGGGTTTGGTAGGGTTTGTGTTTTTATGGCTCGTCTTATGGAGTCAGAATCTTCGGCACCCTTACAGGAAGGACCCGGGGGGCGGGGGGGGGTTCTAGGGGGACCTCATGCAAGACCCGACGAGACGTAGAGCCTCAAACCCCAAGCCCTCAGCAAGCATGAGGGGCTATGATTTTGTTTGTGGAAGCCCTGACTCTCAGACATGACTCTCATGGGGTCCTATATTATGTCAGGGGTTTTGCTGAAAAGTTCCCTTCAGGGTTTAGGGATTAGGGTTTAGGTTCTCAAACATCCCTGACAGTTTAGGGGACATGTGGTCCCACGGTCGTTTCTGAACTCTACGCCCCAAACCCGAAACCCGAAAAGGGTCGGTGGGTTTAGGGTTTAGGGTTTAGGGTTTAGGGTTTAGGGTTTAGGGTTTAGGGTTTAGGGTTTAGGGTTTAGGGTTTAGGGAACCCCAACCCAAAAGCCTGCTTTCGAAGGCCCATGGGAAGCAACGAGATCTTGCGACGCAGCCAGAAGCTCCAGGTACTTGGGGCTGCTTGGGCTGCTAACATAAGAAATCGGGAGGGGTGTGGGGTTTGAGGTTTGGGGTTTAGGGTTTAGGGTGAAAGGGAGGGTTCAGGCCTGAGATACGTCCCAGAAGGGCTTGTGGACTTCAACTGGAAGGCTGGTGGCAGAGTATGTAGGGCGTAGGGATATGGATGATTGTTTTCATTACATATAGGACGCAAACAAGGGATCCCAATTTTGAGAGCTACCCCTATTATGAGTATGGCAGCCCAGGTGATATCCTTCTTCAAGGCACTTATTTCCCTACAAAGTTCAGGGTTGAAGGTTTGGAATGACCCCAACGTTCCGAAACCCTTGCTTAGGGAACGTGCCTCAATCACTAGGAAGTTTCGGGTTTAGTAGGGGCAGGGTTTAGAAATATTTAGTAAAGGTTTAGTAGGGGTTAGATGTTTAGTAGGGTTCGGTAGGGTTCAGTACCGTTCAGGGTGTCCATGGGGGGGGGGGTATAGGGTTTAGGGTTTAGGGTTTAGGGTTTAGGGTTTAGGGTTTAGGGCCTTAGGTTTTTTTGGCGGCTTTCGGGTTCAGGGTGGCGAGGACCCGGAGTCGGCTCTCATTTCTTTTTTTAGGGTTCAGGGTTTAGGGTTTAGGGTTTAGGGTTTAGGGTTTGGGGTTTAGGGTTTAGGGGTTCCCTTGCAGTCCCCTTAAAGCCAAAAGGCGTACCCTTGTTTGTTCCTAGGTTACTCATGGGTCTACTTGGAGGTTCAGGGTAAACCCTAAACCCTAAACCCTAAACCCTAAACCCTAAACCCTAAACACTAAACCCTAAACCCTAAACCCTGAACCCTGAACCCTGAACCCTGAACCCTGAACCCTGAACCCTGAACCCTGAACCCTGAACCCTGAACCCTGAACCCTGAACCCTGAACCCTAAACCCTAAACCCTAAACTCTAAACCCTAAACCCCTAACCCTAAACCCTAAACCCATGAACCTCCAGGATGGGAAGGTGGCCTAAGTACCATGAACCTCCCAGCGGGTGGTGCAAGTCCTCGGCCCAGGTGACCTCGCAGTCAAGCTCCGGGAACGATGCCCCGACCCCAGCGTTGTAGGGTTAGGGTTTGGGGTTGAGGGCTCAGGGTTTGGGATTTTAGGGCTTAGAGCTTAGGGTTTAGTTTTTTTTTTTTGTTTTTCGCGTTTTGGGGGTTGGGATGTTCCCGACTATAATCGATACTTGGGACCGTTGCTACTCGGGGGAACATCCAAAGTGGGGGGTTGAAAAACATAGTGTGTTTATTGGAGTTTAGGGCTTGGGGTTCCTCCGTGGTGCCCTTGACTTGTTCCCACCTTCTTAACGTTTTACTCGAAGCTGCCTTACAAAAACACAGAGGGCTCCCTGTTTATACCCGCCGAGGAAATCGAATCCAAACCACAAAGTTCAAGGGATTAAGACTCGTACCCCCAAGGTTGTATACCCCTAAAGGATCCTCTTAAGCTACTCGGCCTAGTGGGATCTTTATAGAGGTTCCCGAAGCCCAAGGGTACAGCCTTAAGAGTCACAGGCACACACACCCTAAACCCTAGCCCTAAACCCTAAACCCTAAACCCTAAACCCTAAACCCTAGAAGGTTGCTGTTAGACTCAGGTTGAGAATCCCCTGATAGCAATCTCCGCCACGAAATAGGCGGCTGTGATTGCAACCCCCCCCTCCCCCCGCTTTTGGGCACCTTAGATCCCTAAACCTAAACCCAATGAACCCAAAACCCTATACCCCCAAAAACCCTGCACACCCTCAAAAGCTTAACGCGCCCTCTAAGAAGCTAAACCCTAAACCCTAAACCCTAAACCCTAAACCCTAAACCCTAAACCCTTAAGAAGCATCTAAAAAGCATATAGCCCCCCTCCAGAAGTCTTCGAAAAGCCATAAACACCCTCAACCCTAGAATCCATTTAATAACCCTCTAGAAACCCTATTAACCCTAAATCCTAAACCCTTTAAAAACCCCAAACCCTTTAAAAACCTTATAGAAACCCTATTAACCCTAAACCCTAAACCCTAGAAACCCTGCAAAGGACTTCATTGGCATCGGCCCGGTCTATCCTGCAGGTGCCTGCCGCCCGGCCTGGGACTTCATGAGGTATAGGGTTTAGGGGTTTGTAGGGTTTACAGGTTTTATAGGGTTGATAGGGTTGATAGGGTTTATTGGGTTTATAGTATAGGGTCTATGGGGTTTATAGGGTGTAGAGGGTGTTTAAGCTTTTTAGGGTTTAGAGGTTTATGGGGTTTAGAGGTTTCTAGGCTTTATACGGCCTACAGGGTGTATAGAGTCTACAGGCTTTTTAGGGTTTGCAGGGTGCTGTGGGGTTTATAGGGTTTGTGGCGGGTGTTTATAGGTTCTACATAGGTTCTATAGGGTTTTAGGGGGTACCCTAAACCATAAACCCTAAGCCCTAAACCCTAAACCCTAAGCCCTGAACCCTAAACCCTAAACCCTAACCCCTAAGCCCTAAACCCTAAGCCCTAAACCCTAAACCCTAAACCCTAAACCCTAAACCCTATGTTATTTGTTTGTAAGGGTTTTTGGGGCCTAATACGTTTTATAATGGTTGTGGGGTTTGAGCCGACCTTTCTGCGCCCAGGAGCTCGCAACAGCGCAGCAGCTGGGGGATGCTTTCAGGCAGGGTTTAGGGTTTAGGGTTTAGGGCTTAGGGTTTAGGGTTTAGGGTTTAGGGTTTAGGGTTTAGGGTTTAGGGTTTAGGGTTTAGGGTTTAGGGTTTAGGGTTTAGGGTTTAGGGTTTAGGGGTAAGCTGAAGGGAAGGGGGGTCAGCCCCTAAACCTTGAACCCGATGGTGGCGATCTTGACGGTCGAATGTTTTTTTTTCTCTCCATGGCGTTTACCACGAACCCAGTAAGATTTTCAGATTTTGCTATCAACATATCGCAAACCCTAAACCCTAAACCCTAACCCCTAAACCCTAAGCCCGAAGCCCTAAACCCTAAGCCCTAAGCCCTAAACCCTAAAACCCTAAACCGAACCCGATTGTTCCCGGCAAAGTACAACCGACGATGCAGATCTCCCAAACACGTCGCTAACAACGCCTATGATGATGATGGCGATGAGGTCGATGCACAGTCGTTCTCTTCTGAAAAACAAGGGTTTAGGGTTTTAGGGTTTAGGGTTTAGGGTTTGCGGGTTTAGGGTTTAGGGTGTAGGGCTGCATGGTTGCCACTAGAAAGCTTTTAGGCCGAGGCCCACCGTGCGCAGGGATCAGGGGCGTGGAATGCGGCCTGAACCGTACAGGGGAATCCCTACACCCTAAACTTTGACCCCTCCCCCGGAGCCCCTACTCGTCCCTTAAGCAAACCCCTAAAACCCCTAAAGCCCCGCAACCTCCATAACCCCCCCCCCCCCTCCCCCCTCAAACCCCAAACCCCAAACCCCAAACCCCAAACCCCAAACCCCAAACCCCAAACCCCAAACCCCAAACCCCAAACCCCAAACCCCAAACCCCAAACCCTAAACCCTAAACCCTAAACCCTACACCCTAAACCTTAAACCCTAAACCCTAAACCCTAAACCTCCCTGCCCCCTCCCCCAAGCTCGACACCTCAAGCTGCAACAGGCGGGAGGCCCTCCGTACGCATCCCGACTGTGGTGGCTCAGGGGCCGAGTTTCGGGCGGTGCTGAGACTCGGCGTAGAGATGTCGTCGGGTTCAGGGCTTGGAGGTTCATGAAGTCTAGGGTTGAGGGTTTGTGAAGTTTAGGGTGAAGAGTTTTAGGGGTGCAGGGGTTTCGGGTTCAGGAGATTGGGGTTGTGAAGTTTAGGGTTTAGGAATTTAGGAATGACGAAGTTCAGGGTTAAAGGCTTAGGGGTAGGGCTTTAGGGTTTATGCAGTCCGGCTTTGCATGCTAGAGGCTTAGGATTTCGGATGCCAGGGTAGAAACTATGCTACCTGCCTACATCCTCAACCCCAAGAGTTGTTAGCAAAAGCCCTCTGTTACAAGTATACAATTGCCCCCCTATGGCAGGGTGGGTGAGTCTCTTTGTTCCTTTCACTTCATCCCTATAAGCCCTGAATCTGAGCACCGCACCTCATACCAGAGGGCTCAGTACTCCCCACAGAGTCTAAAATACAAATATGCTCAGTTCAGACTAAATGATGGTCCATTTTCGGGTGCCCTGAATATCAGGGGCCGCCTTGCAATAGCAACCCCAAAAGGCACCATCATTTAGAGAAGTGATACATACATACATACATACATACATACTTACATTCTTTACATCATTGGCATTGTATACCTATATATATATATATATATATGGCCCCCCCATGATCTAGGTGTCTCTTTTCCCTCTGAAAACCCTCGTAAATGTGTGCATATATATATATATATATAGATAGATATAGATGTTTTTGTTTATTTAGTATTATATTCGTTAGTCCAGGTAGCTGTGGCTCCCTGCAAAACCTGGGCCCAGGAGCGCCTACCGCGCCCTCATGGGGCAGATGGGCCCAGCGGACGCCAGCGTGCTGAGGTGCCAGGGCAAGGCCCCGCCGCGCCAGGCAAAGAGGGCCCCCCGCGCTCTGCGGCCCAAGGCTGGGTTTAGGGTTTAGGGTTTAGGGTTTAGGGTTTAGGGTTTAGGGTTTAGGGTTTAGGGTTTAGGGTTTAGGGTTTTGGAGTACTGTACTTTAAGGCTTTTGTTTGTGGATTCTGGGGTTTCCTGCTAGAGCTACTTGTACCTAAAAGGTATATATTTTGCTCTCAGGGTCGGCTCCACAGTAGGGAAGGTGCCTAGGAGGGTTGTTGCCAGGGTTTATATGGGGGAGTTTGAGTAGGTTCTCGGAGGGGTTTTGGGTACTTTTTTGGGGATGGTTTGAGTAGGTGTCTGATTCTGAGCATCGCGACGGCTTTTGCGGGGGGAGGCTTGAGGCTTGAGATGGTGTAGGTCCAAGTTCATAGGGCTTCGTTTTTGAGATGTCAGGTTCAACCCCCCCCCCCCCCCCCCGCCTCCCTTCCACCCCCTCCTGCCATACCGCCCCCCTGCCCCGCACAGGAGCCGAAGTCCTCGAAGCTCCAGGTCAGCCTCCAGCGCCTCGAGCCTTGGGCTGGCTCTTGAACCTTTTGGGTTCTTGTAGGCACTGCAAGAAGGAGCCCAAAGGTTGAAAACCCTAAGCCCTGAACCCTAAACCCTAAACCCTAAGCCCTAAACCCTAAACCCTAAACCCTAAACCCTTCTTAAGAGGGGTTCAGAAGTCAGCCAAGGAGATGGCGCTGAGGGCGGCGCCGGCCGAGGAGCGGCGGCGGGCGCTGGACCGACTTCCGGCGGGGGTGCGCGCAGCGCTGTACCGACACCTGGACTTGTTGGGGATATTCACAGGGTTTAGAGTTTAGGGTTTAGGGTTTAGGGTAATTTAAGGGTATAGGGTTTAGGGTGTCGGGTTTAGGGTTATTTAGGGTATAGGGTTTAGGGTTTCGGGTTGAGGGTTCAGGGTTTAGGTGGCTTAGGGGGCTTCAGAAAGGTTTAGAGCTACTCCCAAGCCCTGAAAAGTTCTGGACTTCTCGTTTCTCCTTGGGAAGCCGGAAATTAAGGGACCTAGGATGCAGGTTTTCAAGCGAACCCTAAACCCTAAACCCCTTCGACCCGCTGAGGCTGAGTACCTTACCGCCACCCTTTTGAGAAACGCCTGATGTGTCCTGTAGAAAGGCCTTCCTAAGCCCTTAAACCCTAAACCCGAAACCCGAAACCGCTAAGGACACATGCAGACCGGCCGGACCCCTGAGCCCCATTCAGGGCAGGGAGGCTGGCGCGAGGACTGCCTGTGGCTTGCTGGTCAACTTCCCCCTAGGGTTTAGGGTTTAGGGTTTAGGGTTCAGGGTTAGGGTTTAGGCTTATTCAACCCCCCCCTCCCCCCCTAATTGGAAGCTCCCTAAATTATAGTGTATGGGGAATATTTAGTATTGCGGTCATAAAGTCTACCTTTAAAGTAGGTGTTAAGCAGACTTAGAATTGGGATTATAAGTACCCATGAACCTCCAAGTAAGGTACCTGACATGTCATCTTTGTTCATCCCTTGTAGGGATTCTTCTACGACCTCAATTTACCCCAGAAACTCTGGCTACCTTATATCCCCTATATTACCCTTCAGGGCTAAAAACATCTTCCCCTGAGGCGGATTCCACGTGGACCTTTGCTTCCCAAATCTCTAAACCTCAAACCCTAAACCCTACATTCCAAACCCTAACCCCTAACCCCAAACCCCAAACCCTAACGGAAACCCCTAAACCCTAACGTAAACCTCTAAACCCCAAACAACCCCTAAACCCTAAACCCTACATCCCAAACCCCAACCCTAAACCCCAAACCCTAAACCCCAGACCCTCAACCCCAAAGCCCAAGCCCCAAAGCCCAAGCCCTAAACCCCAAACCCCAAACCCTAAACCCCAAACCCCAAGCCCTAAACCCCAAGCCCTAAACCCCAAACCCCAAACCCTAGACCCTCAACCCCAAACCCCAAGCCCTAAACCCCAAGCCCTAAACCCCAAACCCTAAACCCCAAAACCCTAAACCCTAAACCCCAAACCCTGCTGCGAACCTTGTAAGGTGGAACTTCTGGGTGGAGCGGTTGCAGCGAAAGTGTGGAGTGCAGTACAGGGCCGCCCGGGCCTTTTTTTAGCGTCGCCTTTTTAGGGTTTAGGGTTTAGGGTTTAGGGCTAGGGTTTAGGGTTGAGGGTTGAGGGTTTAGGGTTGAGGGTTTAGGGTTGCTTGTGTTGTCGGGCTTGTTTTGATCTACATATGGGAGTTTCCGAAACTGTGCTGTATTTGAAAGCCATATGCTGAACGACCCCAAGAAGCAGCAAGCTGAGCAGCCCAGTTTGAGAAGGGTTTCGGGTTTAGGGTTTAGGGTTTAAGGAGAGTTAAGACGAAGAGCAGCCGCTGTCCCAGGCAAGACAGTTCTTCGGGGTGGTGGAATCCAAGACCCAGTACGTCTTCAGCCTGCAAACGGCTGTGGAGATGCTGGTCAGCTTGAACCAGATTCAGGCCAGCGTCCGCGCGAAGCTCGCGGCCACCTGCGTCAAAGACGTTGACAGCCTCCTCGGCGCTTTTGAGGGCTCCTTGCAGGATGTCCCTAGGAAGCCCCACATGCGCCTCTCCTTCAGAGCCGTGACGCGCTCTTCCATGAGGCTGCAACTGTTGGGGCCATTCACCGACTCTTTGTCATAGTTGGGGAACATTTTACATGTTTAAGGATACTTAAACCCAATAAGGAATATAAATTTAAATTTTTAATACTATCCCAACCATGAACAAGGACTTGCGGAAAGCCTTGGAGCATCGGTTTTTGCTGGATCAAGCTGCCGACAAGGGCTGGCCGTGCCTGCGGGAGGTCTTGACCCAAATCCGGAGGCCACCCAACAAGCGGAGGCTTCGCACGCTCTCCGTGACGGAGGCGGCCGCGTCCGTGGATGGGGCCTACGTGAAGCTGCTGCGCGCACGCTTGGAGCGGGCGTCAAAGGCTGCAGAGTTCGCGCTTCGGACATGTCCGGCAGACCGTGCTGGCCACTGTCGCCTGCGCAAGATGCCAGCTGCAGCAAATCACCGGTCGAGGTGCAACCGGTGTAGACTCATATGCAAGGCCCGCCCGGCACAATGACGGGAGGCTGGCAAGATATACCATGACATACCGCAAGCCATGGGATCGGGTTGCAGTGCTGCAGATAAACAGATGACCGGCTGGGGGAAGGCTCCAGTCCGCGCAGCACCAAATGCACATGACTCCGCCCATGGTTTTTGTGGCAAAGCACAGCCGTGGCTCGAGCTTGGAAGCTCGAGAGGGCTCCAAAACTTAGCATCTGAGTCTCCGTGTATACATCGCGGCAGGTGGCAGATGCTTCCTCTGAAGTGAAGCAGTTGCTGCAGAGAGATACCTGCCGCTTTGGCAGTAGATGCGAGGAGACGTGACAGGACAGCTGTGAAAAACTAAGGACGAGAATGCCTTGGCCGATTGACCCCAAACCTGAACTCTGGACACTTCGACCCTAAACCGTTACCCTAAGCACTAAACCCTAGGCGCACGAAACCCTAATCCTTAATCTCAGGGAACCCCATACCTCGAAGTTTTCATCCTCAACCCGGAAGCCCCAAAAACACCCAATCTAGGGGCCTAGCCAATCAGCAGGGCTTTTCTGTGTAGTGTTTCGGGCTGTAGGGTTGAGGGTAGGGTTGAGGGTAGTTGTTCTTTTGTAATGTATGTTGGGGTTATGAGGGGAGCGTTTCTGTACTTGTGCAGGCTCCATCAGTTTACCAGTTTGCTGGTTGAGGGCTTGTGCTGAGGTGAAGTCCCAGCAGGTTGTGCAGGAACAAGTGGAGTAGCTAGTTCCCCTGAACCTACACCTACTTGTGAAACTGTACATACTTTTGTTAAACATGCTCAAGGCTACTGTTCGGGCCTATAAGCAACAAAGGAAAACTGCATGATACAACTGCTACAGGATGACATGTACAGGAGTAGGCTTCAACACTCCTCCTTCGCAACACCGCTAGGGTATTGCGACAAACAAAACCTGTACATGTCCGTCCCTTCCGGGAGGAGGTACAAGCTCCTACCGAAGGAAAGGCTGTAGCTGGCCGGCTGGCCTCAGAGTGCGAGGGCTCTCACGGCACCTCTTTGCAAAAGAAAAGCACTGCTGGCAGGACTGTGCAATGGGACGCACAACCTACCCGTCAGGGCGGTGGATGCCCTAACGTGTGCTATGCTTCGTGCAGTCTGCCTGGCTCCTGTGGCACTGCTGCTGGCAGACCTCAAACTCGATGAATCTGTGTGAATGGGCAAGTGTGGAACAGGCCTTAGTGCGATGAAGCTTGTTGCCTTCTGGCGTTGCAAAGAAACGAGTTGGTGCTTCATCGGCCTGCGTGGTAGAAGCTGGCGCATTCCTCCCGGAAGCGGTCACAAGACGCTGTGAGGAACTGGCGGCTGCTTCCCTCTCAGAGATTTCTGCCCGGATTGCTTGCTCTGTGCGGTTCCTAAGACGTTGCAACTTGCGTGCCTTGCGCGGGCTTAGCAGCACGCTGCTCGTGCCAAAGGTCCTGCGGGACAAGAGGGCAAAACTCCACTTCAGAAACTCCCACAAAACAATGGCACAAAACGCAACACCGAAAATGCAGACTGCAAGCATCAGGTCGGCGTCTAAGGGAACTGGAAGCAACATGTCTTCGGGCTCTTCATCCTGCTGGCTGGCGGCACTTACGACTTGCAAAAAGACAAACAGCATGAATACCGCACAAACAGGATGATCACGTTTGCGGAACAGGTAAAACCCTGGCATGCCCCAACAAACTGCTGTCACAAGGCCATCTGCTGCTGCAGCTAAACGCACAGTCGTGAGCAGCACACGTTCTGCAAGGGGTTGTTGGGACTCCTCCTGGACAGGAGGCTCCGGCACGACACCGCTCAAACCCCACAACCTAACGCACGGCTCCTCCTCGACCCAGTACGGTACTGGAGTGCCTGAAGCTGCTGCGGGCGGGTTCCGGACACCAGGGCACGGTGCAAACACTGCGCCACGCACGCCAAGCAACAACAGACACAATAACAGCAGCTGAAAAAGGAGGTTTGCCGTCAGACGTTGGCGTGCGTTGCGGGTCCCGCCCTCCCTCGGGGAGGTTGCTGGAACTGCAACACTGCTGGGCACTGTGGTTTCGCGCTCTCCTCCTGGCCTGGTGGCTAGGTCCTGGCGGTTTGTTGGCTGGACCTCACGCGGCCCAAACACGCACAACCCACCAAAACCATCTAAACTAAACCTGCCCGGACAACACGGCAGTGGACCTGGCACCTGTGGAGGCCCATCTCTTCCGAGTGGCGAGAGTGGCAGACGAGTCCAGTCCAAATCATAGACGCTTGAATCCCCATCACCATCATCAAGCTGGCATCGTGTGGGGTTGTCGTCACACTCATCGTCGGCGTCCAACCTGAACCAAATGGTTGAGGACTGCTGCAGGCACACTTTGGGATCCAAACCTTGGGTCCCACAAACCCCCTTTTTTGGCTCCAAAAGGGGGGTTTGCCCTGGCCAAATGGGCGCGGTCATTTGGGCACTTATTCCATGTCCCCACCCTGGCTTCAGACTTGGACTTACGTGCTCATCCTGCCCTCCAAGGGGCAAGCCAAAGGCCTGAAGTGCTTTGGCTATGACGAGGGTTGAAGAGACCTCGTTTGCAGCGCGGTTTGCAAACGTGCTGCGTGCGTTTTCACGCTGAGCCTCCAACTCAGCGATTAGCGTCAATGCCCTATCACGCTCAATCACAGGGCAACCGTTCTGAACCATCAACGTGGTGAGCTCACCCTCAGGGGAACGCAAGAAACGCTCATCAGCTGTCCAACTCAACATGTACCCCAGCCGCGCGACAAGCTGTCCTAGGGGCACAATTGCAGTCGGCAGCTCATCCCTCCCGGGAGGCGTGAGTATCACCCCATGCTTGGTGATGTGCATGTGTGATGTGTGGCCCCCCGCTAAACCAACCCGCGCCTTGTTTGTCTTGACCCACTCCTCCTGCGACGATGCTGGCCGTAAAGGGTGCGTGGCCCCTGAGTCTAGAAGGGCATGTCCAATGAAAGGTGGCTCGGAGGGCTCAGGAAAACTCCCGGTTTGGGGACCCGAAACCGGGAAACAGCTCGCAGGCATGAGTGAGCGTATTGTGAGCCTCTTGAGGGATGGATTTGAAGGCTGCTGCACGCCACCTCCGTCAGGAGTGGGGGCCGCTGGGGCAGGCGCAGTAGATGCTTGACCCTGCGACGGCTGTTGCCCATGAGTGGCATGCGCAGCTTCAAGCTGCCTCAAGGCGTGGGATGCATGCTGAAGGAAGGACTCCATGGATAGAACAGGCGTGGCCTGGACAACGGGCGGCGCGGAGGATGATGTGGAGGTGGAGGCTGCCTGGACTGACGGCTTCTGTTCCGGCGCCGTTGGCTCGGCCTTTCCAGCCTTGCAATCTTTGACGCGATGGTCCTCAGAGCCACAATTTAGGCACTTCTTAAACCTTTCAGCCGCTGGCAGGTCGCTCATGGAGTGAGGAGCCTTGCATTTCGCACCGAACTTGCACCCCTTAGGCGTAAGAAAGTACTTGCACGGCTTAACCTTCCCCCCACCCTTAGTTTCACCCCCCTTGCCCCCCGACTTCCCCCCCGTAGCGTCCATGGCCTTCAAAGCGACATTGTTGCCTGACCCACCCTGTGTGGCAATCTGTGCTCCAGCCATGGTTTCAAACTCGGCTAACAAGTGCTTGTAATACTCCTGAACCGCATCTTCCGAAGGGTGAGTCTCGATGTGCAGCATGCTGCGAACCATCTGAGTTCGGAACATGGGGTCCGGGTTTTGCCTTAGGATATGGTTGGTCATTTCGGTGAGGGCACCGGCAAGAACTGTAGGATCTGGGGCTACCATACCGCAGTCAACGCAGCGCTTGTGCCACCTACCCCATGCCCTCAGCGCGGACACACCTGACACCACATCCTGAACAACATTGGGATTTTGCAGGTGATTCAACACCAATGCCTTTTCCGTGGAACCTCCCGGCTGATACAACGTGTAAAGCCGAAACATGATTTGAGTGGCTACTTGACATGAGTGGTCCTGCGAGCTACCATTTCCGCTTTTACCCCTTGATCTAGGGCTGCTAAAATCATGGCGCACGCACGTGCATTGACCCTGGACCACTTTCCCTCCACCAGCTCCGGGCGCTCGTCAACCTCTACCCTGATGCGATCGAGCGGAGTAGCCTTAACCCACCTTTCATATGCGTCACGGCTCACCTGCAGCACTGCGGTCCACCAATCATGCGAGGAATCGGACAAATCACCCATCAACCCTGCAACTAACTCCAACCAATCCTGAAAATCCAACGAACCACTCATCGGATCAGGAGCTTTCAGCATGGGAAGTGCAGTAGTGCCTGGCTTGACGGCTTCAGGGGCGTTGCTAACAACACTCTTATCCCGCATGCCCTGCGCCTGCATGGTTTGAAGCTGCTGCATTCCTGCAAACAAGGCATCCATCATGGGATTGCCTGAGGTAGCTGCTGCACACGGCGTTGCACTTGCTGCAGGTGCTCCTCCTGGAGCTGCACTGGCCTGGGCACCTGATACCTGTGTAAGCGGCACCTGTGTACCTGCGCCTGAAACCTGTGGCACCTGTGCATAGGCAGCGGGTCCAACCCCTCCGGGCGGAGACGCGGGCACCTGTGTACCTGGCACCTGAGGCACCTGTGGCATTCCTGAGCCTTGAGGCCAGATCTGGCCCAGACCCAGGTTTTCGGCCTGAGAAGGGGGGTTTGGAGCAGAACAAGCCAAATTCACCTGTGCTGCGTCGTAGGACTGCCCGACCCCTCCGGGCGGGGTTGCACTGCTGGGCAACCTATGGGAACCCTGCAACCCTGACCAGAAGTTGGACCAAAACCCTGACGCGGCTGCTGCTGCAGCTTGAGCGGGGCGCTCTCAAAGCACCAACCGCCGGCGCTGCAACATCCTGCACCTGATGCGCAGAGGAAGTGTGGACCTGAGCATCTTGCGACGATGGCACCTGGAGGGGTATGGGGACCTGCATTTGCGGTGGGGCCTGCGGGGCACTGCTTGAAGCTGCCGCCCCTCGCCAACTGCTCCCTCATAGCCTTCTCCTCCTCAAGTTGCCTCCTCAAACGCTGGATCTCAAGGTCCTGGGCCTGATTTCTAAACTCCTGAGCCTGAGCCCTTTGATCAAACCCCGCCAACTGCCTAGCAACCTCCGCTTGAATTGCGTCCTGGGGCAAGGAGGTTGAGTCTGAACGGGATTGGGGCCTATCAGGCATGTTACCGTACAATAGGGGAGCCCTACGTTCCAAAACTTGCATGCGCTGCAGCGTGTCGCCGTTCAGGAGCGGGCCCTCCCTTCCGGGGTGCGGTGGTGCAAAGGATGTTGGCGTTCCTTGTGGCCCCACTTGCGGCGGCGACCCACTGGCAGAACCCAAACTCCCATCTCCCAAAGCCAACTGCCCTGGTGCACCCCCCGGACTACCCATGGAACGGGTAGCACTTCGTGGTGGCGTTGCGTGTGAGTCCTGCCACACCGGGACTTGCATGACCTCAGTGCGGGCAACTCTGAAAAAATCCCCAACCCTTGACATGAGCTGGAGCCCAGCCCCAGGGAAACCCTCAACCATTTCTGCAATAGTGGGCAAACCCTGTCCTTGCTGGGAGCGTGGGGTAAGGAACCCCTCAACATGGGAGTCCCCAGCGACTGCTCCACCTGGCGCTGCTTCACCGCTCGCGGTACCTGGCATGCCAGTGCTGGTCTGCAGACCTGGGCTCCCGCCCGGTGTGTTGCCGGGCACATGCACAATTTGGTGTGCGCTCTCACCACCCTCACTGGTGGTCGACATTGGTGGCACTTCCCCTGAACCTCGCGATGATTCATGCTGGCCTGTACCTCCCAATGCCCCTCCCGTAGCCGTATTAGGTTCAAGGCCCACTGCACCTGACTGGCCTGATTCACATGGTGGCATTGAACCTGAATGCTGCAAACCATCCCCTCCGGGACGTGGAGATGGATGCGGTGGATTGGTGCCGTAGCCCTGCCCAAGCGTTGGGCTCATAACCTGCTGAGGTGAAGTCCCAGCAGGTTGTGCAGGAACAAGTGGAGTAGCTAGTTCCCCTGAACCTACACCTGCCATGGCTCACCTAAGGCGCGGAGCTTTTTACACACAGCGAAGAAAGAACAACAAGAAGTCATGTGCTAGTGCTATGTAGAAGGTCTACGGCACCTACTTGTGAAACTGTACATACTTTTGTTAAACATGCTCAAGGCTACTGTTCGGGCCTATAAGCAACAAAGGAAAACTGCATGATACAACTGCTACAGGATGACATGTACAGGAGTAGGCTTCAACAGCTTGGGTTTAGGGTTTAGAGTTTACGGTTTAGGGTATAGGGTTTAGGGCTGGTAGGTGAGAACGCCTATGATGGGACGTAGAAGCTCAAAGAAGCGAAGGCAAGCATTGCCCCTTGCGGTGCCCAGGGCTTGACCTCCTGGCTTTTTTTGGGGGGTTTACGATAGTAGGGGGGACCTGTGGATGTTCCCGCTTATACTAGCAGTCCTTAATAGGGATGATATTAGGGCTTAGGGTTTACAAATACGTTAGTATAAGACTGAAAATCCCAAGGGGTACCTTGTTGGGGTCGTCATCATTATAGGTCCTACTATTCGGTTATATTCGCAGTCCTTTATGATCGTAAACAGTCTTTCTGGGTCCACTTGAAGAGGGTCACCACTTTCGGGCACCATGCGAACCATTTTTTATAACATCTTACTTGCGAAGCTCCAAACACTGAAACCTAAACCCTAAAACCTGAACGCTAAACCCTAAACCCTAAACCCTAAACCCTAAACCCTAAACCCTAAACCCTAAACCCTAAACCCTAAACCCTAAACCCTCCTCTGCTGGAGTTTAGGGTTGGAGGGATCTGTGGGGGCTCACTGGGCACGTTGGGCGTGCCCTCGCAGGGCGCGGGCGTCCGCGAAGCCGCTGATGCCGGCCTCGGTCCGGGCCTTAGGGCTTAGGGCTTAGGGCTTAGGGCTTAGGGCTTAGGGCTTAGGGCTTAGGGCTTAGGGCTTAGGGCTTAGGGTTTAGGGTTTGGGGTTTAGGGTTTAGGGTTTAGGGATTTGGGATTTGGGTTTTGGGTTTAGGGTTTATAGGGTTTTGGGTATACCTAAAAACTAGATGCGAAAAGAAGACACAACCAAGGTAAGAGACGTGAACGAAGTTAATGTTGCACCCGCAATTTTCTAGGGGGACGCTATTATGAAGAGTTTTTCGGCTCTTCAGGATTTTGGCCCTTTGTTTTGGGGGTACACGATAATGAAAAGTTTTGGGGCCGTGCCTGTTTTTTAAATGGATTTTGAGGTCCAAGTTCTTAGTTTGAGATCTGGTTCCCCTTCCCTTTCCCCCCCCCCCCCCTTCCCTGCCTGACTGTTTGGGGGTTTTGTTCATTCAGGGTCCTCGTTTGTTTGGGGGGGGGGGGTTACATTATTAAAGCAGGTCCAACATTACGTTTATCTGTATGCGTACATATACATATATATCTTCACAATTCACCTGAAGTGCAACAAAACAGAAACCCCCCCACACCCCACACGTTTAAACCCGCAAACCCTGAACAGCCCCAAACCCTAAACTCCCTCAAATACCCTAAACTCCTCGCCCAAACCCAAGAACCTAAACTCCCTAAACCCAAAACTCCCTAAACTCCCTAAACCCTAGACCCTCAACCCTAAACCCCACACTCCCTGAACCCTCAACCCCTTAAACCCTTAAACCCTAAACCCTAAACCCTAAACCCTAAACCCTAAACCCTAAACCCTAAACCCTAAACCCTAAACCCCCCCAAACATCAAGCCCAGACCGGAGCTCCTTGGCATGGGATGCGAAGGCCGCGCCGGAAGCCGGGCCCCGGGCGCGTTTTCCTTTGAATCCCTGGGTGAAGTTCGTGAAAGCCGGTGTGTAGGGTTTAGGGTTTAGGGTTTAGGGTTTAGGGTTTGGGGTTTAGGGTTTAGGGTTACGGGTTTCGGGTTTAGGGGTAATGGGTTCGGAGCTAGGGTTTAGGGTTTAGAGTTTAGGGTTTAGGCTTTATGGTTTCTTTCGGGGCTTCTTGTGGGGGCTTGGATTTGGGGCTTCATTTAGGAGGCTTCTTTAAGGGCTTCTTTAGCTTCAGGCGGGGCTCTTTAGGGGTTTAGGGGTTTTAGGGTTTTAGGGTTTAGGGTTTAGGGTTTAGGGTTTAGGGTTTAGGGTTTTAGGGTTTTAGGGTTTAGGGTTTTAGGGTTTAGGGTTTAGGGGCGTTTTTCGGGCTTTTCGGGGTGGAATCGAAGGAGATCGACTCACCCTCCAACTGGGAGTGCTCATCATCTGCCAGCCAGCTTTGCCTGCTCGGCGAGCCACCAAGAGAGCTCAGTTTCGTTTAGGGTTTAGGGTTTAGGGTTTGGGGTTTAGGGTTTAGGGTTCAGGGTTTAGGGTTTAGGGTTTAGGGTTTAGTAACATCTGCACAGCTGCTTACCAAATCGTACGAGGGAGTGGCGACACTCCACATTTCTTTGTGCATACTGCGAGTACTTCATCAACGCCGCCTGCAACAGCCAGTTGATGACCCGTCTCATCTGAACAACTGTGCAACCTATGCTCGATGGCGTGGATCAGCAAACTGGCGGAGTTGCCCAGAGGCCAGAACCCCAACCCCCTCCTCCCCCCCCCCCCCCGCTCGGCCAAAAACACCCTAACCCCTAATTAGACCCGTACGCGCGAAGCCCTAGATCCGCAACCTTTGTAGAACCTCGATGATCTACACCCGATGCCCTATCTACAATTTTCCCCTACAAACTCTATAAACCCTGCAAACCCACCCCAAGCTCGTTCTAAACCCTGTAAGCCCCGAAATGCCCTCAACCGTATAAACCCCAGACCCCATGCACCCCGACTACCCCTCTGCAAGTCCTAAACCCGAACCCCAAGCAAAAACCCTAAACCCTCTAAACCCCAAACCCTAAGCCCTAACCCCTAAACCCCAAACCCCAGATCCTAGGCCCCAGACCCCAAACCCTAGCCCCAGACCCCAAACCCTAAACCCCAAACCCCAAACCCTAAACCCCAAATCCCAGACCCATCTGCAGGAAGCGCCGCCGAAGCCCCGAAACCCGAAAAGCCCAAGCTACGCGTCACTCAGGTCCTGGCAGCTTACCTGGAGCGATTGCCAAAGGTTCCGACCCGCTTTTGACGTCAGGGGTTCCGAGGTTGATTAGGAAGGAAAGCTTGCAAGCCCAAAGAGCCAAATACCCCTTAATTACAATCAAGGAATATACCATAGATCATATTCAGGATCCCTTTATGGATTAAGGTGTCTTCCTTAAATAAGGGGGTATTGGGCTCTCTTTAAGGAATATACCATAGATCATATTCAGGATCCCTTTTTGATTAAGGTATCTTCCTAGATTGAGGTATTGGGCGCTTCGCGAACCCGGAGTAGGCCCTTTTCCCCTTTTTTGGGGGGTTTTAGGTTCCTTGACAAAACCCCTCTAAACCAAAAAGGGCACCCTTTTTATTCCTAGGGTGCTCTTGGGTCTAGTGGGCTGAAGGGTTGGTTTCGGTTATTATGAAGGGAGGGGCTAAACTCCAAGTATTCCCTCTCTATGTGGAACCCTAAACCCTAAACCCTTAAGTATTCCTGCTAGTTTTGGTCTTAGATTGTTTGGGGGTTAGCCTTCTGTGGTTTAAGGTTAAGGGTTTAGGGTTTAGGGCTTTAGGGTTTAGGGTTTAGGGCTTATTTTGGATTCCTGTGACGGGGTTGCGGGCTTTTGGGGAGCTGAGGGTTGATCCCCACGTCGCCCTCCACGCGCAAGCCACCTTCCCGTGTGCATAGGCAGATGTTGCCCTAAACCATTGAAGCCTCAAAGCCTCAAAGCCTCAACCCTAAACCCTAAACCCTAAACCCTAAACCCTAAACCCTAAACCCTAAACCCTAAACCCTTCTTAAAGACTAAACCCTAAACCCTAAACGCTTCTTAAACCCTCCAAAGCCCCGCCGAATCGATGAAGCCCGAAACCCCCAGATCCCACAACCTCAAGACCAAAGCAAATCAGCCCCTCTGCACGAAGCCCCCAAACCCTAAACCCGAAAGTCCCTAATCCCTAAACCCTAAACCCTAAACCCTAAACCCTAAACCCTAAACCCTAAACCCTAAACCCTAAACCCTAAACCCCAAACCCCAAACCCTCAACTCTAAACCTCAAACCCTAAACCCTAAACACGAAAGTCCGACACCCAATATCCCTAATCTCCAAGTCGCGCCATGGCGTCGGCGAAGAGTTCGGGAGAACCGGAGGGGTGGGGCCCCTGAGGATGTAGGGTTTTAGGGTTTAGGGTTTAGGATCTAGGGTTTAGGGTTTAGGATTTAGGGTTTAGGGGTTTAGGGTTTAGGGTTTAGGATTTAGGGTTTAGGGTTTAGGGGTGTCAGGGTTCAGCGGAGGGGCTTCGAGGGGTCAGGGGTTGGGGATGAGGGCCGAGGATTTGCAGTGCTTGTTTAGGGTTTAGGGTTTAGGGTTTAGGGTTTAGGGTTTAGGGTTTAGGGTTTAGGGTTTAGGGTTTAGGGTTTCGGGATTAAGGTTGCTTGTTTTTGTTTTGTTTGAAGCCCTACTCGCAAGCTACACTGCTGGGCTCATACGATTTAGGGTTCAGGGTTCAGGGTTTAGGCTCAGGCCCTGGAGATATGCAGCTTCTTCAAGCTGACATTAGACGCAGAATTTGCTGTTGCCCTAAACCCGAAACCCGAAGCCCTAAACTCTAACAGACTGCACCTTCGATTCAGGGTCTAGGGCTATAGGGCCTGTAGGTTTAGGGTAGGTTTTGGGGTTTGGGGTTGGGTTTAGGGGTATAGGGTTTAGGGCTTAGGGCTTAGGGCTTAGGGCTTGGGGCTTGGGGCTTGGGGTTCAGCCGGGCTTTAGGGTTTGGGATTTAGGGTTTAGGGTTCAGGGCCCAGGGGCAAGCCCGCCCAGGTTCATTGTTGTTCCCGACTTCGTGTCCCCCAGCGAGGAGGAGGCTGAGAGACCTCCCCTGCTTTTTTTTGTGCGAAGCTCGGTGCGTTCTTTGAGGGCTTCTTCAAGTGTACCCCAGCCCTAAACCCTAAACCCTAAACCCAAACCCTAAACCCTAAATCAGAGCTTCAGCCAAGGGATGCCACTATCACCCGAAACTCAAGGCTTCTGTCGGGGCTTGTTTTGGTTGGGGCGGGGGGGGGCGAACTTGGGGGGGGGGGGGGCGCCGTTCGCGTGCAATCCCTGTTCCCTGAGCTCCAGGACCAGCTCCCTCCCCTGCGTTCTGTGAACCCTATTCTGGGTTTAGGGTTTTTTTTGTTCGCAAAAAAAAGCTACAAAGCAATGTAAAACACAAAGCCGGCCGTCATGGCCAGCGACACTGACACGACTTAGCATCTGAAGGTAGCTTGTGAAGCGTTCTCGGCCCGAACAGCTGCGAAGACTGGGCCTTCTTTTGCCACGGTTTAGGGTTTAGGGTTTAGGGTTTAGGGTTTAGGGTTTAGGGTTTAGGGTTCAAGTTTCTAAAGCCAAAAAACTGGAGCCCCAGTAGCCGTACAGACTAGTCTTCATCAGACCCTATAGAGCCGGCTTCATGCCAACCCGATCCGTGACACCTAAAACCGTCTAGACATCCCTAAACCCCAAACCTCATTAGCCCCAAACCCTAAACCCTACACCCTAAACCCTAAACCCCATTAGCCCTAAACCCTAAACCCTAAACCCATGAACCCTCGACATCCCAACCCTAAGAAGGCGCTGGTGAGAGAGCTCAGGGCCAGCGAGCGCAGCTGGCTCGACAAGGTCCTCAACTGGGCTTAGGGCTTAGGGCCTAGTGCTTAGGGCTTTGGGGCTTTAGGGCTTTAGGGCTTTAGGGCTTTAGGGCTTTAGGGCTTTAGGGCTTTAGGGCTTTAGGGTTTTAGGGTTTTAGGGTTTTAGGGTTTTAGGGTTTTAGGGTTTTAGGGTTTTAGGGTTTTAGGGTTTTAGGGTTTTAGGTTTCAGGGTTTTGGGGTTTTGGGGTTTTAGGTTTTTTTAGGGTTTTTAGGGTTTTAGGGTTTTTAGGGTTTTAGGTTTTTTAGGGTTTATAGGTTTTTAGTTAAGGGCCTAGGGACTGCTGTTCCTGCTGTGAGGGGCGAGGGGCTTAGGTCCCGTTTTGGGGCTTCCGGGTTCGGAGATCAGGTCCCTAAACCCTAAACCCTAAACCCTAAACCCTAAACCCTAAACCCTAAACCCTAAACCCTTCATGGTTCGGAAAGCAGAATGAAGAGGAATTCGGTAGATACAAGAGAGGGAACCTCAAAAGCCATGACAGCTCTGCCTGCCTGCCGATTCTTCCATGGGCTCCCCCGCCCTCCCTCCCTAATCCGTAAGCCTAAGCCCTAAACCTTATGAGCCCTAAACCCTAAACCCTAAACCCTAAATCCTAAACCCTAAACCCTAAACCCTAAACCCTAAAGCCTAAACCCTAAACCCTAAACCCTAAACCCTAAACCCTAAACCCTAAACCCTAAACCCTAACCCTAAACCCTCCTTCCCTGGCGCGGCCTCTGTTCGCTGACTCGGAATCCGAAGCTTGGGAGTTCTTGAGGTTAAACCTTCACGGCGCGCGATCAAAGAAGAAGAGCTCCTGGTCTCAACTGACATCAGTGTACCAACTCAGCTTGTGCATCTTGCCCCTGGCAAGCTCCTCGACACCCCGTCCTTTTAAATGGGTCTCAAACATCGGAGTTCGGCACTTAGAGCACCGTGCCAGCAGCTGAGATGGGTCACCTGCTCTCGACGCCTTCCCTTCCTTCAGAGTCAGGTCTCACTCCATTTCGGACGGATCCGGCTCGTTACTACCTTTTGAGCCGGTCACTTCATCAGGCTTTTGGCTGCTCGAAGAACGGGCCGCGGGAAACCTGGAGCCCTGCCTCAGCCAAGCCCCAGGCCCCTACCGTCAGAACTCAAAACCTAGGAATTCATCTTCTTAGTAGACGAGGTACTACCAAGGCCGGTGGCCTCTTTGTCTCTTGCCCTTATACCTTAATATGCTCTAGCCCCACCACAACAAGAACCCCAAAGACATGCCCCCTATAAAACAGAAGCTCTACTTAAAGAGACCACCAACCCATATAAAGTAGGCATCCTTAAGCCTCTTCGGAGTATTTCTAGTCCCTAGAGAACCTATGCTTCCCGGATACTGGACAGCTAAGTTGTTGGAACATACTCGTCGGTGCCTGAATAGTTCGAATAGGGTTTTGGGTGGTTAGACCATTCAAGCTTGCGGAGGTTCTTCCATCTGCCAAGGACGACACTTGAAAACCTTAAGCCCAAAACCCTAAACCCTAAACCCTAAACCCTAAACCCTAAACCTTAAGCCCAAAGCCCAAAGCCATGAACCTTAAACTGCCTTCGGCCCTGAGAAGGATTGGGGAGCGAACAGATTTAGCAGTCTAAAGCTTCGGGAGAGCCGTGCGGGTTCAGGCATTGCGCTGGAAAAGATTAGATCCCTACACAAGAGCAATGGAACCGAGCGGCCCCCGCCATTGGGGGTCAAAAAGAAGTCCGGAAAGTCGCTCTCAGAACTCAACACCCGCACAGCCCAAGAAAGGACGAAGTCAAGAGAGAGAAACAAAAGTTGAGGATGGCAAAGACCTACGAGAGGATATGGAGGATGCTGTCAGCCGCGACAACCAGGTCAACGACATCCTAGATGACATCAGAGACCTCAAAGATCAAATGAAGTCTGCACAGTCTCAGCTAGCGTATCTCCTATATAGTGAGGCAGACCGGCAGCGAGCAGCTGTGGCAGGTAAACTGATGGTAAAAAATTGGTGGCAATACATGGAGACAAATCATCAGGGGAAAAGTTTGTTGATGGAACACCGGGAGACAATGATCAACGCCATAGCCATCGAAGCGGGCATCAACGAAAGGGACATCGCGAGATTCAAGTTCGAGCATCGCAGGGGCAAACAACTCTCACCCTTCACCATGGTTGATACGGGAAACTATGCCTTGAAACAACAAATGCTGGAGTCAATCAGCCAAAAGTATGACAGAAAAGGAATCAAAGAATGGACCAACACGAAGCTGAGCCAGCTCCAAAGTGGAAGCAACAAGGACTCCGTGAACGGCATGATCAAATTCGAACCATGCATCGCAGCGTTTGACCGTATGCAGACAGAACCTCTCAAAGCCATCATGACAGTGATCACGAAGATGACCCCAAACCTACAATGGAAGCATTCATGGAAGCATCTCACAATCCAGAACACTGAGACAGGAGAATACATTGCGTGGTTGGCTTATGATCACTTGGAGGGCTTTGCGAAAATCTATGTCAACAAGAACCTCTACTCTGCACGAGCCTTCGAAGAGGAATTCCTCACCGCGTACGGGAACATCATGTCACGCAAGGTCATCGGCAACAAGGGAAAAGGCAAGGGCTCCGCAGCAGAAGGAGTACTGACTGCAAGTGACTTCCTGAAGGCTGTAGGTCTCACCCCGGAGGGAAAAGGATCATACATGAGGGTCTCAACATGGACACTCAGAACCAAAGTGCCTTTCATTTTCGAGGTGACATCAATCGCTAACGAAGAGTTCGGACAGAAATACGACGACCACCTCAACAGGATTGCAAAACGCATCCTGAAGCCTGACTTAGTCTTGTAGGGACACTGCCTTCCAGCACGAGCGGGGAAAAACTACGACAGTGCTACAAGCGTACCTGCCACAACAGATCATCAGAAAAATTCTGAAACTATATACCCAAGGAAGCTTCACCACCGAATGTCTCATCACCGAATGTCTCATCACCGAATGTGTCGTCACCGAATGACAGCAATTACGAGGTCTAACCGACCAGTGATTGCTCGCCCAAAAACACATAGGGATGATATGACAAACGATATCTCTGTTAACAGCGCTTTGCCTTACTCTACCCCCAGCCAACCGGTACGGCGGGAGACGCGCCCACTTTCCCAAGGACGGTGCGCGAACGAAATGAGTACTGAACCTAAGTCTCACCCAAATCGCACACATAGAAGAGGAGGAAGGTCTAAGACGCAACAATTGGTCCATAAATCCAACAGACGACAAAAACGAACCTTCCACAGAAACGAATACAGAAGAGTGGGACAGTGCTGGAAGGCTTTGGCCAAGCGTCCAGCTACCCTCACCTTGGCTCAAGAAAGAATCCTAGCAACCACAAGCAATACAACGAATATAACCTCTGGCAAAACGGCGGAAGACACTAATCATGAACGCAATTTGGACTCCAATGTCTCCGCAGAACCTTGGAAGCAGCCCCTCACACATGCTCAGAAACTCCGTATTGCAACTCTGAACATTCGAGGGATGAACTACATAACTGCAAGACAGCAAGTTACTTATGTCATGAAGAAACATAGCATCGATATTCTTGCATTACAGGAGACGCATGTAAATTACACGGGGAAAGAAACACATGATGACTATATTTTCTATTTTTCGAGCAGCATAGACGATGACCAGCGAAAACGAACTGAAGTAGACCTGGAAGCGTACAATGCTAAATGCAAAAAAGACAAGATACAACATGATGAAGCGCAGCGAGAACGTATGAGAATTAGACAACGGGCGGCAGAGAAACTTGGATGTGCTATAGTATACGCAAAAAAGCTTAATCTGGACGTCGACATCCAAGCAACCGATCACCAACATATTTTAATGACGATTAATACGAAGCCTATTTCCATAAATATTGGCTGCAACACACGCGCCACATGCCAATCACACGACTCAGACTAAGAACATTCACTATGAGACCTTAGGACAACACGTGGATAAATGGAAACCGCACGAGGTGAGCCTTATTCTTGGAGATTTCAATGCTAGACTACTTGAACAGTTACCGCAGGAATCCACAATCATTGGGAAACACGTATATCGCGAGTCTAGTTCTACTATACAAGACCTCAGTGAACCACAGCAACAAAATAGGCACTTGTTTACAGACTTTTGCTTATCGCGCAAGTTGATACCTATGAATACTTGGTTTGACAAACCCACCCCCCTTCTTGCTACTTATAGGAGCGTTGGCACGCAGGCATTTAATCTAGCGGAAATCAACATCAACACTCATGCTCAAATGGATTTCATCCTTATTAACGACAGATGGAAAAACTCGGTCCACAATATAACACCTGTTCATGAAACTATTTTGGATTCAGATCACGCGCTTCTAATTGCCGATGTACACGTGAAACTATCGCAGAAAAAACGGAAGAAAACGAACGCTTGCCCGCAAAAATTTAGAACTCCGACAAAAATGCAAAAGCACGATTACAACCTCTTCATTAAACAGAAAATCGAGGAACAACAACAGCTTGGCAAATGGAAATGCACAACTGCATTTGAAACCCTTGCTGAAATAATTGACGAAGCAGCTGATAAATACTTTACGCCTATCCCATTTGAACAAAAGAAACCTTACCTTTCTGAAGACACTTGGAATCTTATTGAGGACAAACAGAATGCGATTCAAGAAGAAGATTTCATCAAAGCCCGAGCTTTAACCAAAGAAATCCGTTTGAAAGCCAGGAAAGATAAAGAACGGGCGCTTCTACGAGAACTTGAGGAAATATCGCAAGATGGCTACAAATGGGATGGTCTAAAGAAAGCAAGACAAACTTTTCAACCCAAGCGATATAAGTTCAAAAACAAACGCGGAGAAATCATCAAAGAAAAAGATTTTCCTTCTACTGCAGCGGAGTTTTTCGCCGAAGTACAGTGGGCCAAACCGCTGGAAAACGAACTAGACCCGGCTAAAGAAGCTTCCCCTCTTATTGAAGGAACAAGCGCTATGAATGATAACTTCTTCTCTATAACTGAGCTCGATAACGTAATCGACGCGCAAAAGAACAACAAAACTCCAGGACCGGATGGATGTAGAGCAGAACTTGTAAAATGGCTTTCGGTCCCTAACCGAAACTCTCTACTCTCATTATACAACGACATAATTCAAGAACAGCATTACCCGGAGACTTTTAAAAAAGCTAACTTGGTCGCTATTTATAAGAAAGGGGACGCCGCCCAAATGCAGAATTACAGACCAATTGCCCTTTTACAAGTGTTTTACAAACTACTAGCAAGCATGATCAGAGCTCGTCTCATACATGCATATGACTCATGGATTCAAAACACACAGTATGGTTTTCGTCCTAATAAATCAACAACACAAGCTATCTTTATCGCAAGAAGATTATTAGACCTGGCCGAAAGACAGCATTCAAACTTGTCACTTATTCTCTTAGATTGGGAAAAAGCTTTCGACAAAGTCAACCAGATAAAGCTCTTACAAGTTCTTCGAAGGCTAAAAGTCCCCCCAAATATGTTTCAATTGATCGCAAATATGTATAAAGATCCACAGTTCAGAATAGCAATGAACAATCAAAGCTCGGAATACAAATCGCAAGATTCTGGGATCCGACAAGGCTGCCCCCTGTCTCCGTTTCTTTTTACACTACTAATGTCTGCTATGTTCACAGACATTCGAACCAAGCTAAACACTCCGAAGCAAAAAGAACCAATACCAGGAATTGAATTCGCTGAAGTCTTATATGCAGACGACACACTTGTTTTTGGCACCCACACGCACACAATAAACAAGCTCCTGCATGCTATTCAGTCTGAATCTAAATACTACAACATGAAGTTAAACTACGACAAATGCATCAACCTGACTCTGAACCAAGGACAATCCAGCGTTAAATATATGGACGGGACACTGGTTCCACGCAAGCAGGAGGCTAAATATTTAGGGTCCTTACTGACAGACACGGTGAATAATCACAGAGAGATTTCTAACCGTATAGCAGATGCTACCGTCACGTGCAATAAGCTTAAGCTATTTTGGAACAAAGCTCAAAACAGCGTAAAATGGAAGCTCAAGGTATTCGACTCAATTCTTAAGAGCAAGGTCTTATATGGTCTAGAATGCATACAACTTACAAAATCTGATCTGAGCAAACTTGATGCATTTCAGATGAAAGGCCTCCGGCGTATCTTGAAGATTCCGCCCACTTTCATCGATCGCACCTACACGAATCAGAAAGTATTAGACCTCCTAAACAATGATTACCGTCATGTCATTGAAAAGTTTTCTCTGACTTGGATGAAAAGGAAAGTTAAGTTATTGGGCCACATACTGAGGACTGATTACAAAGACCCCATGAGACAAGTCATATTTGATCCATATACAACTAGACCCAGACTTGAATACAGACGCCCAGGTAAACCACGAGCATCATGGCTTCTAGAATCTTTCAAGGATGCTTTTACCCTTTTAGGACGGACTGAAAACTATGATGACAATAGCAACGAGCATCACCAGTTTATCATTCAACAGGCTCAAACAAGACAGGGAATATTTGCCACAAAAACGCATAACAGCTGAATATATAGCTCGAGCTGCATCATCGAAAGCTCATCACCGAATGATCATCACCGAATGTGCCTGACAGTGGATGCGATGCACCACTACCAGGCGACCGTTGCAAAAATGTACGACATCAAATCTTCATCACCGAACGTTTCGTCACCGAATGTATGGCGCAGTGCTGCGACGTCGAGGCAAGATTCCCGTCTGCACCTAACATGTTCTCCTGGGTCTGCAAGACAGACACATAGATACACTGTTTGCTGTACGCATTCTGGTTCTTCCCCTCCCCATATTTGCACCTTTATTCCTCCTCACTTCACAGGCAGTAAATTGTTTAAAACTAGACCGCTTCAAATTTTGTCTCACCCCGCCGCCGCCCTCAGATCTTTGACCATCCTCTCTTTTATTTAGTCCCCAGGCTAGGTTTCTGTGCTCAGACTGACAGTCTGCACGTAGGAAAAAAAGCTTCGGGAGGCTTCAGTTGAAACCCTAAACCCCAAACCCGAAACACGAAACCCCAAACCCTAGACCCTAACTGAAACCCAGTTGATCGTAAGTCCTATGTACTCGTCGCCCGGGTCGAAGGCCCACTTGAAGTTCAGCAACTCCCAGCAGCAGGACCTTTGGGTTGAAAACCTCAGCCGCCGCATCCCTTTGAGCTCTTAAGCACCTTTTGACAACCCTAAACCCTAAACCCTAAACCCTAAACCCTAAACCCAAAACCCTAAACCCTAAACCCTAAACCCTAAACCCTAAACCCTAAACCCTAAACCCTAAACCCTAAACCCTAAACCCTAAACCCTAAACCGTAAACCAAAACAAGCCCAAGCCCTTCTAACTTCTAACCCCTCCACCCCCACCCCCTTGGCTATGGCCTGGCCCTTGGCTATGGGGTAGACTGTGACTTCAAACGCACGTCCCTCGAGCGAGTCCGATGCTACTTGCTAATTGCTATCTGAGCCTACCTGTATAGTAACAATGTGTTTATCATGTTGATGGTTGTTGGTGATTGGTGATTGTCATTGTCTTCTTCAGGGTTATGAACAAATACATTTTCAGAACTATCTATATACTATCTATTCTATATATGTCTATATGGATGTGTATGTAACCTGGCTGACCTTTGCCTGGCTGGTTCTTAGTAGGGAATGAGGGAATGAGGGGATGAGTGCCCTATACAATCCCTCAAAGGGTATACCCTAAACCCTAAACCCTAGGCCCTAAACCCTAAACCCTATATGTAGGCCCCCCGAATTCCCTCATTCCCTACCAAGAAGGCCAGGGGCGTTGCAAGGAGTATGGGAGTAGGGAGCCCTAAACCCTAAACCCTAAACCCTAAACCCTGAACCCACTAAGAACCAGGGGCGTTGCAAGGAGTATGGGCCCCAAGTTTCCGATGCCATGGAGCTTGTGGCTGGGGAGCCGACGAGCCATGGCCGCAAGAAGGGTCGGTAAAGATGCCCCCCCGGAGCCAGATGAATATAAGTCTTTAGGGTTCAGGGTTAGGGGTTTAGGGTTTAGGGTTTAGGGTTTAGGGTTTCGAGTTTAGGGTTCTCTGAAGCCTAAGCGTAGCCTGAAGGGCCTAAGGGCCAAGTGCCCCTAGTGCCCTTTTGTTCCGCTGGTTCAAGGACCGTTTAGGTTTTAGGGTTATACCGTTATACCCTAATCCCCCAAAACCTTAAAGCCAAGCACGCCTCTCGAGCTCTGAAACCCCAACTCCCACAACCCCATCGGTCCGCCAAAGGCCTGCAGAGCCCCTTTGCTTCGAAAGCTAAACCCCAAACCCCCAAACCCCAAACCCCCAAACCCCCCAAACCCCCCAAACCCCAAACCCCAAACCCCAAACCCCAAACCCCAAACCCTAAACCCGAACCCTACACCCCTCAACAAACAACCCAGGTTCTTGGATCCCGTTTGCCTAAGCGAGGCGCTTGCCCGCGAAAACCGCGGCGCTGGCGCAAAAGGTCCCCCGAGTTTTTGTTTTGGAATTTGGGGTCGGGTTTTCGGGTGCCCTAAACTCCTAAACCCTAACGCCTGAACCATGAACCCTAAACCCTAAACCCTAAACCCTGACCCTAAACCCTGAACCGTAGACCCTTAACCCTTTACTTTTGTGCAGTTTAACTAGGTTTCAGGGTTTAGTGTCTGGGAGTTGTGAAAGTAGGGTCCGGTTAGAGTTTAGGGTTGAGAGATTTCGACCCTTGGCGTTTGGCGTGGGTCTTTTTTGGGGGGGGATTTAGTTTTGGAGCCGTTTAGTTTTGCAGTGCGTTTTTAAGGTTGAGGGTTCAAGGCTGAGGGGTTCTCGAGTCCGTACAGTTCGGGTCGCTAGTGTGCATGTACCAAGACAAGAAACTTGCCGCCTGTGACACAACCACCAAGCAAAATGCGACCAACAGAACCTTCAACCGTTCCAGATCCACGAGGTACTGGGATCCGATGCAAGCAAGTAGCCCTAAACCCTAAACCCTAGACCCTAAACCCTAAACCCTAAACCCTAAACCCTAAACCCTAAACCCTAAACCCTAAACCCTAAACCCTAAACCCTAAGCCTCCCACCCAACAGACCTGAGGCCGACCTTTGCCTGGACCCCCAGTGGGTACCCTGAGGTTCAACCTCATAGACCCCCTACACCGGAAACCCTAAACCCTAAACCCCTAAACCCCTAAACCCCTTAAACCCCTAAACCTCTAAACCCAAGCCCTCAGCCACTACCATGCAAGTTTAGGGTTCAGGGGTTCAGGATTTTAAGATTTAGGGTTCAGGGGTTCAGGATTTTAAGATTTAGGGTTCAGGGGTTCAGGATGTTGAGGTTTAGGGTTCTGGGGTTCAGGATTTTAAGGTTTATAGGGTTCAGGGGTTCAGAGTTTTTCGGCTTCGGGGTTCAGGGTTTTTAGGTTCAGGGTTTTAGGGCTCAGGGGTTCAGGGTTTCAAGCTTCAGGGTTTTAGGGCTCAGAGGTTCAGGGTTTTAAGGTTCAGGGTTCAGGGCGTAGGGTCTTAAGGCTATTCAAGGGTTCATGATTCAAGGTTTTCAGGTTTATGGATCAAGAGTTCTCAGGTTTAGGGCTAAACCCGACACAATAAAACCTAAACTTGAGTTTTGGGGTTCCGGCTTCCCTACTTAACCTCAAGCCCTTACACTGAAAAAGACCCTTAAAGCGCACGAATCTCCCCTTAAACCCTAGAATTTCTACTTGCAGTTTGTGCCTACTGAGAGGACTTCGGGGGCGAAAAAGTACAGTTATAATTCGGGTAAAGCGTACCCTGAACCTCCATGTAGAGCCCCTTTAAGCCCCAAAAGGGCTGAGGGTTGAAGCTTAAACAAACCCCCAACCCCTAAACCTCAAACCCTTCTCCCATGGTGCCTCGGGCTTAGGGTTTAGTGATGGGAAACGAAGCCGAACAACCCCTAAACCCTAAACCCCACAAGCACTAAGCCCTGAACCCCGGCTTCCTCAAATCGAGAATCCCGACCGCCAACCCTTCACTGCTTGAGCAGGTGGCCCGCGAGGCCAAGCGCAGGAGCCTGGAGGCACGGAAGACAGCAACAATTTCGCAAGGGTAGGGTTTGGAGTTCGTGGTTTGAGGTTCAGGGTTTGGGGTTTAGGGTTTCGGGTCTCTTAAGTTTCACCCTTAGACCCATGACGGGCGGGGGCCGGGGTTCCGAAAATTGGGGTGCCTGTTTAAGGTGTCCTGTAGTAAGGATTCTTGAATTCTGGTTTTTTTCTTTGAAACCCTTCTTGATCCGAGAAGCCCTCTAATTGCCTTTAGATATATGTTCCTAAACCCTAAACCCTAAACCCTAAACCCTAAACCCTAAACCCTAAACCCTACACCCTAAGCCCCTGAACTGCTGCGAAAGGCCGCAGGGCTGGGCCCGGATGGCTTTTGCCGCGTGAACCTGTACAAGAGTGGCTGGGGCCCTGGCGTTTTGTTCAACTGCAAATCCTAGGTAGGATAAGGGGGACTCTCAAAAGGGAACCCCTTCTGAACCCTCTTCTGGCTCTCTTAAACAGGGACCTTATTCAGAGGGTCTATATCCCCAAGGGTCCCCCTAATCCTATCCCCTAGCAAAGCTGCTTCTGCATGAGAGAGGCAAACCCTGTACGCTAGACGGCCCTACTTGGAGGTTCACGGTACTTATGAACCGATTATAACTGGACTTATAACACTTATGTAAGTACAGTTATAATTAATTGGCTAATAAGTACCATGAACCTCCCAGTAGACGCTGAAGATGCTGGACCCTAAGCCTGAAATATGCGCAAGATTTCCGCGTGCTAAGTGTTTGCAAGTCAGAAGCTGAGAGTAGTGACAAGACACCGGTCTAGATCCTTAGTCATGTTGCGCTTGCTTGCCGTGTCCGCCTGCCTCGCGAAAGTCGCCATCGCCACGTGCCCTGACGATCCGGAGGTGGACCTGTGCGAGTCAACCGGCGAGGAGACGGGCTCCGGATTCCGCAGCTCGCCATGGATGGCGCTTGTGCTGCCCCTCGCCTCGGCCCGGCCCAAGGTTGCCACAGGCTTGGCGTTGGCGCTGGCGCTGGCCGTCGGGGCGGAAGCCGTCACTTGCGGCGAGTTGAAGGACTTCTACAAGAGTGAGCAGTGCTGTGGCTCCCCGACCACGGAGCTGAGCAACCCCGTGCCGGGCACCCCAGCTTGCCCGTACAACTTCAACAAGCCAGCTTGCAACACGGCCGAGCCCCAGACGCCTCGTGATCTCTCAACTGGCGCAACAGGCAGCATGGTGCCGAAGGCGGCCACGCTGACGGATGCTCAGGCCAACTTCCTGCCACTGGTGAACGTGCACTTCCACTTGGGGGCTGAGCACAAGAGCGATGCCTACAACAACGACACCGATGCGATGGCGTATGACGCGGCCTCCTCCGGCAGGCGCCTGGCCAGCAACCCACGGCCTGGCTTCATGTGCCCAACGGACACGCTCACTGACGCGCAGATGACGCCGTACACCTTTCAGCACTGCACGGGTGACGTGCAGGTCGGCAAGTCCTACGAGGTCCACTACGTGCACTCTTCAGCCGGCACCGACAACGATGCTTCGGACGGCATGAATGCAGACCTCCTCGCGGATGGTTTGGGAGGCACATGAGCATGCAGCCAACCACCCTGATCTGCTTGTCATACAGTCACCGTTAGCATGGGTGAGTCAACGCATTTGCGAATGCGGGTGTGTGCTGTGTGTGTGTGTGTGTGTGTGTGTGTTCTCTTGTTTGTGTTTGTGTTTCTGTTTCAGTTTGTGTTTGTGTGTCTGTTTGTGTTTCTGTTTGGGTTTGTGCTTCTGTTTGTGTTTCTGTCTGTGTTTCTGTTGTGTGTGCGTGCTTGGTGTGGTGCGTTGTGAGTGCGTGCGTGCGTGCGGTGCGTGTGCGTGCTGTGTGTGCGTGCGTGCGTGTGTGTGTGTGTGTGTGTGTGTGTGTGTGTGTTTTGAGTGTGTGTGTGGTGTGTGTGTGTGTGTTTGTGTGTTTGTGTGTTTGTGTGTTGTGTGTGTTTGTGTGTTTGTGTGTTTGTGTGTTTGTGTGTTTGTGTGTTTGTGTGTTTGTGTGTTTGTGTGTTTGTGTGTTTGTGTGTTTGTGTGTGTGTTTGTGTGTTTGTGTGTTTGTGTGTTTGTGTGTTTGTGTGTTTGTGTGTTTGTGTGTTTGTGTGTTTGTGTGTTTGTGTGTTTGGGTGTTTGGGTGTTTGGGTGTTTGGGTGTTTGTGTGTTTGTGTGTTTGTGTGTTTGTGTGTTTGCATGTTTGTGTGTTTGTGTGTTCGTGTGTTTGTGTGTGTGTTTTGGTGTGTGTGTGTGCGTGTTTGTGTTTATGTTTGTGTTCTTTCATGTGCTTGTGCTTGTGTTTTTGTTTGTGTTTTTGTTTGTGTTTCTGTTTGTGTTTCTGTTTGTGTTTGTGTGTGTGTGTGTGCGCGCGTGTTTGAGTCTCTGATAGCCGACGTTTAGCTCGTTGCTGCTTCTGTGAGGCACTGCTTTCCCAAGCTCTTCACGTTTAAAGTGTTATGTTGTTGAAAGCATCTGAGCACGTTCATGTTGTAGGTGCCGCAAACGGCCGTGGCCTTCTGAACCCTATGGTCGTGGTGCAGGGCCAGATCTACCAGATCGTGAACGGGGGACCTACTGTGAACGACCTGTTGCACGGCTGGACTGTGGTGGGACACAACAACTCCGTCATGTACTCTGGGCCGCGTGGCTTGCAAGAGGCACCGTTCCTTCCTCATGAAGTCGTTAAGTCTCGAGTTTGTGAGCACTGCAGCACTTTGTTCAAGTTGGGTTCAACACCCTGAGCCGACAGTACAAGCCCTTAATTAACGCCAAGCTCAGAGCCTTCGCCGTACACCTCAAGCCACCCGAAACCCTCCGAAACTCCAAGGCCAAAGCACCATGAAGCGCCATGGCCCCCAACAAACCCAATCATAAGTCCGACCCCGCGCTTGAGCTTCCGATCCCAGGTCAACCACCGGCCAGTCGCACGACAACTCAGTGTGCTCCCCATACGTCATCACTTGGCATGTGGACAAGGATTGCCACCAAGTTTCTCCCGAGTCTTTCGACAACCTGTGCAAGCAGATGAAGGACCTGTACGGGATGTCGGTTGACCTCGCACCCCACGGCTCTCGCATTCTGGTGTCTCCGACCTACGTGGTGCAATCTCAGTACGTTGTGCCCTTGGCCTGAAGAGTGCGCATAGCGCGCACGGCCGCAGCTTCTGATTTTCCACTTTTAATTGCAATGGTATCCTGAAGGAGTTGGTTTCTCCTGATGCGCGCCAAAGGCGCGCAATCTCCCATCGACTCCTAATGACTCTTAGTATGCCCTTAGTGCAATCTCTTTATTGAGGTTGAACTGATGGTTAGGAGGCTCGCCTTTCTGGAGGCGCAGTATGAAGCATTGTGACAGCACTGAGACGCCCCGGTAGGAAGTGGGCACATGAAGGCGCCACGTGGCGCCGGTCCGCGAACAGGGGGAAGAAAGGATTGGCGATGTGGCTCTGAGATCCGAGCTGCTGTTTGGGGGGAGTTCGGAGTTCGGCTAAACCCTAAACCCTAAACCCTAAACCCTAAACCCTAAGCCCTAAGCCCTAAGCCCTAAACCCTAAACCCTAAACCCTAAACCCTAAACCCTAAACCCTAAACCCTAAACCCTAAACCCCAAACCAACCCCAGGTGGGTACATGCACCGGCACATGGACTCGAAGAAGTGCTTCGGCCCGGTGATCGCGTGCTGCTCGCTGCTTTCAGAGCCTCAAACTCCACTTCAGAGGGGGGAGGGGGGGTGAAGGCTTGGGTTGCCCTAAACCCTAAACCCTAAACCCTAAACCCTGAAGCCTAAACCCTAAACCCTAAACCCTAAACCCTAAACTTTATACCCTATAAACCCTAAACTCAACTTTTTTGGGAGAACGGAGGCCCTACGGGGTCACAGTCACAGGGGCTGCTAAACAAAGTCATCAGCACGTCAGCTTTCAAATGTTCAGCGCGATTCTACATAGCGCCCCCTTAGGGGTTCTTTTGCTATTTAAACCCCAAGGGAATATTGATTGAAAAAGTAACATGTAATTGTATATACGTGTATACAGATATATATGTATATAGAAATATATATATATATATATATAATATCTTTTTTCTAAGGTTCGAAGGGGAGTTCAGGGTTAGGAGTAGAGTGGACAAGTCAGGGCAGCGATTTTCCTGCTGAATCAGCGTCCAGCGGTTGTGTAGCACGAGTTTCCGGTGCGTCACGGGTTGCGCTTATCAGGGCGGGCGCTCAAGGCGGGTTAAATGCATACTCCCCACATCCCAGACATCTCCTGAGCTTGTGGCACAGTTCTCACAGACCCCAATACCCATCTATTAAAGAATATACCTTATTAGTGTAAGGATCCTTATTATGACTTAAGGTATCTTCCTTAATTAAAGAGTACTGGGCCCTTTTGGGTTTTCGGCTGATAAACGACCGTGAACCATCGGGCTGAGCTTAGCAAGTGCAACACCTCGGGGGCCCAAATGACTTGGTTTAGGGGTTTAGGAGTGTAGGGGTTTATGGGGGTTTAGGGGTTTAGGGGTTAGGGGTTTAGGGGCTAGGGGTTTAGGATGCATACCCTATATGCGAGTACAATCCCTATTCAGGGTCTGTGGAGCTGTAATCCCTTTGTAGGGTTCACGTAGCCCTTAACGGCGTCCTAAATTGGGAATACTTGGGCCTTGAGGTACCTCTTGTTTAGGGACTTTACGGCCCAAGTACATAATAATAAGGTACATGGACCGGGCATCAGAGAGAGCTTCAAGTTGAACCAGCTCCCATGTAGCGCATCAGGGCTCTTATCGAGGTTAGGCTTTGTTTGGGGTTTAAGTTGACGTGGGGCCCCTGTACACCCAGAACCCTACACCTCTATCTATTTGATTTCAGGGCCCGGGGTGTAGGCTAAAGTTGGGCATGTTTCTGCAAAGCCCCCCCGGTCACAGCCAACACATTCCCTACTTCTTGGGGCCAGCCTTTTTGGGGGGGGGGGGGGGGGGGGGGGAGGTTTGGGGGAATCCGAAACAGTAGACCTTACTGACCTTAAACCCGGAACTGCAAAACCTTAAGCCCTAAACCCTAAGCCCTATACCCTAAGCCCTAAACCCTCTAATTTTGGCCAATGAGGTACCGTAAGGGATTAGGGAATGAGTAAGTAAACCCTAAACTCTAAACCCTAAATCCTAAACCCCAAGCCCTAAACCCTAAACTGAATTAAAACCCTAAACCCCGATGGCCAGGATGCCACCCTGACTTTCTACGACACTGGCGGTAGCGCCTACGGCTTGGCGAAGACGCGACGCACCGTCACGGCCGCCAGCCCGCAACACGACCGGCTCGGGGACCCCCGTGAAACCTCTGAGGGTTTTAGCGGGATTTAGGGTTTCGGGTTTCGGGTTTCGGGTTTACCTTTTGGGGTTTTTGAGGGCTTTGAGTCTTGAGTGCAGGGCTTAGGCTTGTGAGTTTAGGGTTGGCCAGGAATCTTCGATGGTGTGCCCCCCCTGCTTTGCGGGTCCTTGTTATTCGACGGAGCGTTCTATCAAGGGTGCCATCTCCAAGCTGCTGTCCTTTAGAGGGGCTGAGGATTTGTTGGGTTGCACCTCAGCTGTTGCTAGGGACCCCCTGTGGTATCTCCCTTTCCTTCAGAATATAGATATAAAGGTTCCGTTGATAGTCCCTAAAAATATAGGCGCCATGGCGATGCGGGCACGCGGAGATTTTAAAAGCGGCCGACGCGTGGAGATGTTGAAAGGGGCGCATCGTTCTCGATTGGGACGATGGGCCCTACGCAGGACCCTGAAGCCCGAAGCTTCCGTCCCCAGCAGGGAGCGCATCAGGTTCAGAACGACTTTCTGCGACCTCACGGCTCGATCCCGCTCTCCATGGCCGCTTATCTAGGCATGTCCTGCACGAAAGTCATGCAAGTCGTCCTGGAGGCCATCGTGCGACGAGAACATTCACTCTTTTTCGAGTCTCGAGACATTTTCATTTGGCCGCGGCATCCGACCCTTCAAGTGTCTGCACGCCTGAGGCTTGGCTCACGCGTCTACATTTGCGCGCCCTCGTGGCTGCTCAGCTTTCTTCCTTCTCAGGCTACAGTTCTATTCGCAAACAAGTCCCCAAAAATCTGAACAGAAACAACCATGGTACCTCTGCTTTCAGCTGATGGCCAGATGTTGGAGATCTCCGTACTCCAGCATTCGGTTATGACTTCTTTGCCACTGCCGCGCTGAATTTCCTCAGGGAACATTATGACCAACTGGAAGGGGTGTGAGTGTTCCCCCAACTAACCGTCAACCCCGAAACCCTAAACCCCAAACCCCAAACCCTCATAAACCCTAAAGCCCTAAACCCTAAATCCGCTCGAGCGAGGTCGACATTCCCAGGCGGTCGCTGTACTTCATGACGGGCGCCTCGCGCTCACAGTGGCAGCACGGCATCAAGAAGGCACCTTGTCGCTCACGCCTTCCCCTGGGTTTTGGAGTCCCCTTATAGTATGTTTTGATTGGGATGTTGGGAGGTCGAAGGCACCTTCGGGTACTATACTTTAATACTTTTTGTTGGGTTCTGGGTTCCTATTCTTGCCACTTCGACCTAAGAAGTATATATATTTTTCTAGGGTCTACTACCCGAAGGAAGCAGGGTTTCAGGACTGTAGGGTTTAGGGTTTAGGGTTTAGGGTTTAGGGTTTAGGACTTTAGGGTTTCGGGTTCCCAAGGTCTGGGGTGTTGGGTTGAGGGTCTGAAGCCTCACAAACTTCACGCCTCAAACAATCCTGAGGGTTAAGGGTTGGTAGTTTTTGGGGTTTGTAGGGCTTGCAGGGCTTTCCGCCCTGCATACAGAATTAGGAGGCAGTCCAAGAATTAGGTTTGAGGTTCTATTTTTAGGGTTTGGGTCTTCGTGTCCTGAATCCGAAAGGTGTCTGAGGGCGTTACAAAGGTTGACGTCCATGGTTTCTGCCTGAAAGGTTGCTAGCCTAAGCCCTAAACCCTGAATTCGAAACCCTAAACCTAAGCCTCAAGCCCCAAACCTTAGAGGCCCGAGTCCCTAAACCCTTGACCCTATTTTAAACCCTAAACCCTAAACCCCAAACCCCAAACCCTAAACCCTAAACCCTAAACCCTAAACCCCAAACCCTAAACCCTAAACCCTAAACCCTAAACCCTAAACCCAGCTCCAGGAGCACTGCCCCAAGGAGCGGCTCTCGCTGACCTTCCGGAGCATCCTGCGGACCGCTCCAAGGGCTGCGAGCAGCAAAGGCACCTGGGTTTAGGGTTTAGGGTTAGGGTTTAGGGTTTAGGTTTTAGGGTTTAGGGTTTAGGGTTCAGGGTATAGGGTTTAGGGTTTAGGGTTTAGGGCAAGTGGGGGTTTGTGGGTCAGCAGGGAGTTCAGGGAGTTCAGGGACCGAATCGCAAGAATATCCTTGGAGAATGAATATCCTTGGAGAAGAGCATGCGAGAACCATCCTGGTAGGGTTTAGGGAAGCGCAAGCATACCCTTGGCAGAAGCATACAAAAAGCCACGATGAAGCACGTAAAAGCAGTTTCAGAGCCCAGGTGTACTGATTTCCTGTGGATATTTCGCTTGAACTATGATGAAGACACAGCTCTCCGTTTCTTCACATAGGTAGGATGAAGAACGAAAGCTTCTTGCTGTGGTTTCAAAACAGGTGCAGAGATTTTTGTTTCCATTTCGGCATGAAAACAGGCGAAACACAATAACATGCACACAGCAATTTCAGAATGAACGTATCGGTTTTTTATTTTCGACTTGAAATGGAATTGTGAGCCTTTTGCATTCTACGTACGCACCTATACATTTACACATATTTGTTTCTACAACATCAACCCTATGTCCGAGGCCCTATACCTTAAACCAACCCAACCAAAACTTGGGCTGCAGTTTGCCGCTGTACCTGACACCCGACCCCAAACCCCAAACCCCAAACCCCAAACCCTAACCCCAAACCACAAACCCCAAACCCGAAACCCCAAACCCCAAACCCCAAACCCCAAACCCCAAACCCCAAACCCTAAGCCAAGGCTTCCAAGTTGCCGTCGAAAGCCCCCCAAACGGGAGCGCCAAGCTTCCTTTGCCAGGTCCAAAGAAGCGGCCGTCTGCGCAGCTGAGAGCCCCTTAGAGGGCTTACTGGCTCAAAACCCAACTTTTCAACTTTTGGGCTTCTTATAAGGCAGTTTATTCTGAAAGTTTAAACTTTTATTTCCTTGGGTTTTGGCTGAAGATGGAGGAAGGCCTACGGGCCGTTGTTTAGAGTTCAAGGGTTTCGCCTTCTTCCGAAGGCTGGTGGCGAGATTAGATGCGCCCGAAGTCAGATTAAGGTCTATACGGGTTTCCAGTTTTAGTTCGCAGGCTCGGCTGGGGTCGACCTCAAAAGAGGAAGGGTTTGAGGATATGGGGGTTGCCGAAAAATAGGGGTCCCTTTAAGGGGACCATGCAAGGTCTAGCCAGATGAGCCCGAGGCTTAACTACAATACAGAAGAAGGTTGACCGCAGACGTCAAATAGATTTAGGGTTTAGGGTTTAGGGTTTAGGGTTTAGGGTGTGGAGACTTGGAGGGCTCAGGTTTACCCAAAAGGCTTCTAGGTGGTACCCTTTTAGGATAGTATACTAGAATCCTCTATGACCCTCAAAAGGACCTACGTTGGAGCCTTCAGGTAGACAGGCTGAATAGACTTTGGGCCGCAACGTAGAGACTTAGCTTGAGCTGACGGCGTACTGCTCACGAAAAGACGCGCCCATGCCAGAGGCCGGACCACACTCGATGCTTTTTTCTCACATCCATATAAAGCATTCGAAGCATGTGATTCACTTACTCCTGTACGTATAGTACCTGAATGGTATTTCTTATGCCAATGTGCTATGTTAAAAGCTGTACCCAATAAAAGGCCGGATTCATGATCTTCGTCTTTCATGTCATTCTTTCTTACAAAGACGTCCAGCAGATTAACGGTTTTTATCTGTACTTTGGGTTTCTTTGCGCTTTTTCCTGTATTTGGATAGGTGGTCAATGTCCTGCAAACAATTTTCTAGCTTGTAGTCGTATCTCGACATTACATTCTTGTCTGTGTATTCTCGGGTGTCTTATTCTAGCATTGTTAGGGGAGAGGAAGACCAGAAGTCTCATGTTCCCTGGTGATGAACCCTAAGGCTCAAAATTGCCCAAAGACCTTACATAGTAAGAAGGTGTTTGGGACCAAAAAACCCTTAAATATGAGTCCTTAGAGCCTTAGGGTAAACCCGAGACCCTAAACCCTAAACCCTAAACCCTAAACCCTAAACCCTAAACCCTAAACCCTAAAATGCCTTGAAGCCCTCCAAGAGCTGAGCAAAAGAACCCGCAGGTGCGCGCCCGGAGCTGCCGCGAGGTGCTGAAGCAGCGCCTGGAAGCCTCCCGCAGAGCTCCCCAGAGGTTTAGGGTTTAGGGTTTAGGCTTTTGGGGTTTTTGAGGTTTTTGAGGTTTATAGGGTTTTTGGTTCAGGTTCAGGTTTAGGGTTTAGGGTTTAGGCTTTTCGGGTTTTTTTTAAGGTTTTTGATTTTTTTAGGGTTTTTGGTTCAGGTTTAGGGTTTAGGGTTTGTGTTTAGGGGCCTAAGGGGTTTTAGGGCTTTTGGGGGTTTTAGGGTCTTAGGGGCTTTGGGCCATGAAGGTCCTAAGGGAGGCCCGAATGCATGGCACCATTGAGCACCTAAACCCTAAACCCTAAACCCTAAACCCTAATCCCTAAACCCTAAACCCTAAACTCTAAGCTCAAGTTTGCAGACCCTCCAAAACCCTGAGCCCAGGAACGGCTTGGACAAAGCACAACTGTAGCCCCATTTTTGCACCAGGGCCAGACAAGAGGCAGAGTGTAGGGCTTAGGGCTTAGGGTGAAGGGTTTAGGGTTCAGGGTTTTCTTAGTAGCTGAGTGAGCACACTTTACACTTTTTGGGTACTATAATCCCCTAGAGAACTGAAAGTGTACACTTTTGGGGGGCTTATGAACTCAGCAACTAAGTTTAGGGTTTTGGATTGATGCCATGTACCTCCGTGTGGACGGTGAAGGCTACAATTGCAACTTGTCTTGCTTGATGCGCTACGAGGTTCTGGAGCCAAACCACCACCGGAATCTTTTGATCGATGCCATCCGCTTACCCTAAACCCTAAACCCTAAACCCTAAACCCTAACCCCTAACCCCTAAACCCTAAACCCTAAACCCTAAACCCTAAACCCTAAACCCTAAACCCTAAACCCTAAACCCTAATCCCCTCTGCTTAGGACTGTGCAGCTGGGACTTGGGCTTACAGTCTGCGACCCTAAACCCTAAACCCTACACCCTAAACCCTGAACCCCGATCCCCTGAACCCTGAGCCCTAAACCCTAAACCCTAAACCCCAAACCCTAAACCCTAAACCCCAAACCCTAAACCCTTAAACCCTATAGACCCTCAACTCTGAAGCTTCTGGTATAGCAAGGTATATTAGGCTGCGGGCTTTTGCCGCAATTTTGGAGCCTCCAAAAAGACGAGCGCTCTCCCTTTCACACCCCAAAGGTAGGAGAAGCACTGGTCAGGAAGCCCAAGCAAGGGACCCCGGACTTTTCGGAACCCCCGAAAACCTTCCTTGGGGTTCAGCGATTATAGGGTTTAGGGTTTAGGGTTTGGGGTTTAGGGTTTAGGGTTTGTGGTTTAGGGTTTAGGGTTTGGGGCTACAGACCACAGCATGTTCGCCCAAGGGGTCGACTGCCAGTGGCCGGGGGAAGGCGTGGCTGTGGTGCTGTGGGATCGGGTTCTTGAGGGGGGGGAGGTCCAAGGGGGTCTAAGGGGGTAGGGTTTAGGGTTTAGGGTTTAGGGTTTAGGGTTTAGGGTTTAGGGTTTAGGGTTTAAGATTCCCTAGTACTCCTTCCCACCACTCGGTAAGGCTCCCTAAGCTTCCCTAAGGGTTCCTTAGGTATCTGCCCCCCTTGAACCCCCCCCTCCCTTCAGAATCCCTATAAGCTTAGAAAATCCCTTACGTTCTCTAAGGGGCTTCTGATGTATGGGCATTTGGGTTTGACAAAGTATATACTGGGTATAAAGGGGGTCCCCCTTTAACTTAAGGGCCCATATGAAGGGACAAACTGCCCTAAGAGCTCAACAGCCTGAAGCCTAAACCCTGCATCTGAAACCCTGACGCCTGAAGCCTCGACCCTCCACCGGGTGCATGGCAAGATGCCGGGGAGGAAGTTGGAGGTTTAGGGTTTAGGGTTTAAGGTTTAGGGTTTAGGGTTTAGCGATTAGGGATTAGGGTTTAGGGTTCTGCCCCCCCCCCCCCCCCCCCCCCCCATCTGTAAATGTTTATGCCAAGCTCGCGCCCTCAGCACATGGATGCTCAGATCCTCGAACTCTTACAAGCTCGAGGCCCCGAGCCAAGGAACCGACGGGCCCCAAAAAGCCAAGATCCGAAATCACTGAAGTCTATCCCAAATCCCTCCACACCAAGAGACGAAACAACGAAACCCAAACCCCAAACCCCAAACCCCCAACCCTCAACCCCAAACCCCAAACCCTGCTAAACCCCAAACCTACGGAGGTGGATCGTCGTCCTCGTCCGCGCCCGCAAAGAGCGGGCCCAGTTCGATGACACAGGACCCCCGGCTGTTGCGGTTTAGGGTTTAGGGTTTAGGGTTTAGGGTTTAGGGTTTAGGGTTTAGGGTTTAGGGTTTAGGGTTTAGGGTTTAGGGTTTAGGGTTTAGGGTCTTAAGGGCTTAAGTTTGAGTATAAGAGGTTAGGGTTTATTCCGAGCACCTGTTTAATTGGGGCCCCCCCCCCCACCGCAATAACGAAGGCAGGGCTCCACAATAATTGGACCATGGCCCTGCATTGATTCTCTATTCAAAACAATAGGCTGCTTTAGGGTTTAGGGTTTAGGGTTTAGGGTTAGGGTTCCTGAGGTGCTGTAGCTTCGCATCTCCGCAAGCGCAAAACAGGAAGCCTGCCGACAGATTTTTTGAACTCCCCCAAAAAAAATTTCTTTAAATGTGGGGGGTTATCCCCATACGAAATCCACCCTAATGGAAAGTAGTCTTCCGGCGGGCTTCCGGCCGGAAAAAGTTTCTTTAACTGTGGGGGGTTTGATGAAACAGGTGCTCGGATTAGGGTGTAGGGTTTAGGTGTTGAGAGCTCAAGGTCAAGGTTTCGGGTTCACAGGGAAAGGGGTTTAGGGTGTATAGGTCTTGATAGCAATCAACAGGTCCATGTCTCTCTTCTCTTGGAACTTATTGCCGGCGTGATGAGCGCCTTGCCTACCTACTATCGCTTTTACAAGCAAACTCCTTTGATGCAGCAAGCAACTAGAATGAGGCCAGACCCTTTTAAGCTCCAAAGGCCCCCATGATGCACCTGCCCCACCCCCCCCCCACCACCCTCCCCCTGATGTACCCCCTACCCGAACACACACTCACGACCACCCTCCAGCGCTTGAAGCTGAAGCCCCACATCGTGCACCAATTGAACCCCATAACAAGGTGAAGCCGTAAAGCCGCGAGCTCGAGACCCGTAGCCCGAACCACATGTTCTCGACCTTTTGGGGTACCCTAAATAATATTGAGGGGCCATCTCGTAGCAGGAACCCCCCGAAAGGGACCCGAATTAGGGACATGAGCACATGTTGGAGACATTGGGGTTTGAGAACCCTCGAGGCGGTCGAATATGGAAAGCGCTTCACCTCAAAGATAGGTTTGGACTTCGCAGGTAGGGTTCATGGTTTGGGGTGTCGGGTTTTGGGTTTGGGGTGGAGCAGAGACCCTGAAACAACCAACCCCCCCCCCCCCCTCGCCAGTGGTACTCGTTTCGCATTGCATTCTTTTGTTGTTCAAAGGTTTGGACCATGTGCAGTGTAAAGGTGAATCAAGGAAGCTCCCACGTTACTGGGGAACAACCCTTACACCCTAAGCCCTAAAACCTAAGCCCTAAACCCTAAATGAAAAGCCCTGAAGCCTCAGGAAACAACTGCTGGGCACACACTGGCAGGACCGGGGGGGGGGGGTTAGGGTTTAGGGTTTAGGGTGGAGGTTTAGGGTCTGGGGTTTGGTGTTTAGGGTTTAGGCTTTCGGGTCTTGTTTGGTTTCAGGTGTGCCTCCAGCTTTTCGCAAGCAGCAGCAGGATTATGTTCCCCCCCCGCTTGATACCGCTCGGCCCCAGACACGACAGGAGCATCGCAACACAGTCTTTGTGGTACTTTACCGTAACTTTAGATCCTTACCTTTTTTTGGTTTATTGGGTTTCTTAGTAAGGCAGCTAAAATTTTAATTTTTTGCTACCCTCCTAAGTGCAGCCAAGAATTGCATAAGCAGTGGAATGCTCAGGAAAGGATCATGTTTGTTTGAACTGCTTGGCTTACTTGTCATGCTTTCTGGCTGGTTTGCACTCCTGCGCGGTCTCCTCAACCGAAAAACCGTCATGCAACATACAGATCAAGACCTACACCACCCGAATTAATTACCCTTTTCAAAAGAATGGGCCCCTAGAAACGCGGAAGCCCTCTCCTCACCCTAATCTGGGTTTAGGGTTTAGGGTTTAGGGTTTAGGGTTTAGGGTTTAGGGTTTGGGGTTTGGGGTTTGGGGTTTAGGGTTTGGGGTTTGGGGTTTGGGGTTTGGGGTTTGGGGTTTAGGGTTTAGGGTTTAGGGTTTGAGTGCAAACAGGGTTTACAGGCTTGGGCTTGCTATGGGATTTTAACAACTGAGGGTTCGGGTGTTGGGGTTGTAAGGGCCCTAATCTGGGTTTAGGGTTTAGGGTTTAGGGTTTAGGGTTTAGGGTTTAGGGTTTAGGGTTTAGGGTTTAGGGGTTTAGGGGTTTAGGGGTTTAGGGGTTTAGGGGTTTAGGGTTTGGGGGTTCTTTTCGCTCCCCCCTCTTATTTCGGGATTATTTGCACAGGCCTTAACATGGCCATCCTTGCGAGCCTGCAACCCTATAAACCCCTAAACCCCTAAACCCCTAAACCCCTAAACCCTAAACCCTAAACCCTAAACCCTAAACCCTGAACCCTAAACCCTAAACCCTAAACCCTAAACCCGAATTGCAGGCCTCTACGCCTTGCCGACGTGGCACCACCGCTGGACGATGCAGTCGCACCTCGACGGCGTGCGCTGCGCCTGCGCCCCGTGGGGGTTGGTTTAGGGTTTTAGGGTTTAGGGTTTAGGGTTTCGGGGTTAGGGTTTCGGGTTTAGGGTTTAGGGTTGAGGTGGGTTTCTTGGGGACCAAAGGCGCCCCACATCTGGGGCACTTGGAGTTTCATGGGTGCTTAAGAAACAACCCCAACTATAACTGCACCTATGAGCCCCCGAAGACCTCTAAGTAGGACATAGGTAGACTTATCATTGGGGTTTGAACCTCACATAAATGAATCCTTAGGCAAGCAAAACGGATCGGAAACCCTAAGCCCTCGGCCCTTTCAGGGCTCCTAGGGTAGGATAAGGGGGACCCTTGAAAGGGAACCCTTCTTAACCTTCTTCTGCCTCACTTAAACAGGGACCTTATTCAGAGGGTCTATCCCCAAGGGTCCCCCTAATCCTATCCCCTATCATTCAGTCCCCCCAAAGTTTTGGGGGGCGCAATCCAGCAGTGGCCACTGTGGGGAGTGACCCCAGCGTTGAAATTCAGAGTTGGAGGTTTATGGTTTAGGGACCCCAAACCCCAAACCCTAAACCCCAAACCCCAAACCCTAAACCCCAAACCCTAAACCCTAAACCCTAAACCCCAAACCCCAAACCCCAAACCCTAAACCCGAAACCCTAAACCCCAAACCCTAAACCCCAAACCCTAAACCCGAAACCCTAAACCCCAAACCCCAAACCCTAAACCCCAAACCCTAAACCCCAAACCCTAAACCCGAAACCCCAAACCCTAAACCCCAAACCTCAGGGTAGGCCGGCTCGAGTCTTCATCCGATCTGTGCGGATCTCTGAGCAGCGGAGATCCCAAGCTTCAGGGCGCTGCACAGGGTTCAGATGTGTTTACCTCTGTCAGCTTCAGGGTTTAGGGTTTAGGGTTTAGGGTTTAGGGTTTAGGGTTTAGGCACTGTTGTAGCTGCTTTAGTGTGTTCCCCTCCCTGAACAGTCGAAGCTGACTTTGTCCCTGCTCAGAGGATTTTTATGTTTTGTAAAGGGGATGAATTTACTAGGACCCGGCGGGGGCCCGTACTTCCTTTTTTTAGGGCTGGGGTTCCCTTATAAAGCCCTTAAAACCAAAAAGCCGTTTATTCCCAGGTTTTTCCTGGGTTTAGGTTATATACGAACTTAAGATAGGGACAGAGAGGCCCAACAGTTGATCTTAAAGGGCGCGCCGCACGGACATTTCTCAGGACGCCCGGAAGAGTTGACGTATCCGCTAAACCCTATAAACCCTAAGCCCCTAAACACCTAAACCGCGAAACCCCCAGAACCTGAACGAACCCTAAACCCAAACCCAAAACCCACATTGGGAGCAAGGTCCTCCTGGACGACAAAAGCTCACTGCTGGTCACATCCGGCGAGGTTCGCTCTTGGTTTTGCTTAGGGCGGAGGGGTCATAGCTCATACTAAACCCTGAACACCAAATCCTAAATCCTATCAGGTCATTAGCATTTGTTCTTAAAGCTCTTTGGTGTCTTGGAGGTCTTAGGGTTTAGGGATTCGGGGTTCGGGTCGGGGCCAGGGTTTAGGGATGAGGCAGGGTTTAGGGTTTAGGGTTTAAATTCGGGTGTAGGGTTTAGGGTATGACCTGGCAATTTTTGTTTCAAGTCCCGGTTGCTCTTGAATTTAGGGTTTAGGGCTCCTAAAGTAAGCCGCCATGCCTTAAAGACCCACTTGTCAGGGGATTCGGCCTTGTACGCCTAAGGTTGTACCCTTGGGTTTTGGGGACCCTTCTAAAGATCCTCTAAGGAATGTAAGAGCCAGATTCGAAGTATGTCATGGAAGCCTTTCGGGGGTGCATCCTTGGCGGTCTGAGTATGTTTCCCTTGAACTGAAGGTTTTAGGGTTCACGGTTCCGATGCGCAGGACGTAAACGTCTGCTTATAGGGTACTTATAGCCACGCAAAGAACTGCGTAAACCCTAAACCCTGAACCCTAAACCCTAAATCCTAAACCCTAAGCCCTAAGCCCTAAACCCTAAACCCTAAGCCCTAAACCCTAAACCCTAAACCCTAAACCCTATACCGCAGCTTGAGTTTTTGTGCAGCGGGGAGGATGTGGTGGTGAAGTGCTGGGACCTCAGCGGCATCTGGCAGTCCGCCCCTGAGCTGACTGAACGGACAGATCAGGGGATTTAGGTTTAGGGTTTAGGGTTCAGGGTTTGGGGTTTAGGGTTTAGGGGTTAATTAGGGTTTAGAGATTAGGGTTTAGGGTTAGTTCCTAAAGGTTTTCCTTAACATGCTCTGAATATGGCCCTTATATTCCCCTAGTGGATCTTCGAAAAGGGTCCCCAAAACCCAAGGGGCACAACCTCGGGGGTCCAAGGTATCCCAAAGAGCCCAATATCCTTCTATTAAGGCATATGACCTTAGTTGATCAAGGGACCCTTTATCTGACATTTGAGGTATATTCCTTAATCAAAAATTGTTTGGCTTTTTGGGACAACCCCATGATGAACGCCCAGACAGGGACCTGGCCTTCGGTGGGGTGGAGCTCTGGAGAGATATGCCTCCGAAACACCCGAACTTCAAACCCCTAAACCCTAAGCCCCAAACCCCTAAACCCTAAACCCTAAGCCCCTAAACCCCTAAACCCCAAAACCCCTAAACCCCTAAACCCCTAAACCCCTAAACCCCATAAACCCCATAAACCCCTAAACCTCTTAACCCTAAACCCCTAAACCCCATAAACCCCTAAACCCTAAACCCTCAACCTCCCTAGGCCCGAGGCGCCCTGAAACGACCCCACCGTCAGCAGCCTACGACGTCCGAAAAGCCCGAAGCACTGGAACCTCGAGGTCTCGCGCAGACGTTTCAGGACTACCGAAGACCACTCCCAAACACACACCAAACCCTGATCAGGAAAACCGCTGTATGTATGTATGCATGTATGTATGTACGGCGTGGCTCCTCGCCCAAATCTGCTGCCGAAGTGCTCACGCGCAGCCCTAAACCCTAAACCCTAAACCCTAAACCTTAAACCCTAGACCCTAGACCCTAAACCCTAGACCCTAGACCCTAAACCCTAAACCCTAAACCCTAGACCCTAGACCCTGAACCCTAAACCCTAAACCCTAAACCGCGGAGCCCTAATGTTGCCGAGGATGCCGGACGCCGACGAGCTCGAGCCCTATGCAGCTGCCGCGCCCCCGGGACAACTTCGGCGGCAGATTTGGGTGAGGGTTTGGGGTTTGGGGTTTGACGGGTCTACTTGGAGGTTCACGGTACTTAGACCCAAAAAATCGCTGTTAGGGTACTTGATGGGCTTATATGTGGCTTCTCACTACGCTTGTACAGGGTTACTGGGTACCCTGGGCCTCCATTAGGGTTTTCCAGTGCTGAGGGTTCTAGAGGATTTTCTATCTCCCAGGCATGGGCCCGATATGCCTTCGATTATCCCTCTGCAGACCTTTGCAAGCCTCGTGTCGGCCCTTCTATAAACTTGGTGGCCCACTGGTACCCTTTGCCCCTTTTTTTTTGGGCTATGGGTTTCCTGAGAAAGTAACGGACCCCAAAGAAGGGTGCCCTTATTGTAATATAGTTACAGGGAAAAGGTCTGCACCAGTAAGTTTTGGAATCACAGGGGTTAGGGCTTATAGGGCTTAGGGCTTGGGCTTCACCAAGACCCTGGACAGAAGTAGACCTAGGGTTCTGGGAGTGGGGTGTTAATAGCGTTGAGGGTGAGGTTACAAACCCTCAAGCCTCAGAAGTTGAACACTGGAACGTACCCTAAACCCTAAACCCTGAACCCCCGAACCCTGAACCCTAAACCTCTAGGGTGATATGCCCTCAGCACAAACAGAACCAGACCCCAAGCCCCCTCTTAACCCTCAACCCTGCACCCTGAAGGGTTTACGGTTCAGGGTTTAGGGTGTAGGGTTCAGGGTTGGGGTCTGGGGTTTAGGGTTGCGGGGACCATGTGAACTCAGCCCGATCCCAGCTCCGCGGGCACGCCGCGCCCGTGCTGGCCCTGGCGTTTCGGCCGCAGGCCCCGAGGGCTTCCACCGAGCATCGCGAGTCTCGGGTCTTAGGGAGTCGAGACCCTAAACCCTAGCCCGCAACCCTGACCGCCTAGACCCTAGCCCTAAACCCTAAACCCTAAACCCTAAACCCTAAACCCTCAACCCGGCATTAGAGCGCTTGGGGCTATGGGATTCAGAGCTTATGGCTTCCGGCGGTTGCGGGGTTGGGGCTTGTTAGGTCTTATACGGTCGAGCCATACGTTTCAGGGTTTAGGGTTTAAGGTTTAGGGTTTAGGGTTTAGGGTTTAGGGTTTAGGGTTTAGGGTTTAAGGTTTAGGGTTTAGGGTTTAAGGTTTAGGGTAATTTTAGTGTCTGGAGGGGGGGGCAGGACTTAGGAGTTTCGGGGTTTAGGGTATCGAGCAAGGAGGGAGGGGTTTGGGACCTGAGGTTTCATAAGACTTGGGGCGAGACGTAAGGGCTTCCGGGCTTGAGTGTTCTTGGAATTTATATCAAGAGCCTCAAAGGTTTTGAAATCACGAAAAACCTTTCAACCTAAACCCTAAACACCCGTGAGACCTGAGGGCGTCGGTTTGTAGCGTGTATAAGGTTTATGGAGGTTCATAGGGGTTTAGGGTTTAGGGTTTGAAGGGCTTGAAAGGGATCCAAAGTATGGGCCCTTGTTATGTATAGTGTATATGAGGGAGTTATGTAACAGGGGAGACCCAAACTAAGGGCCCATCCTTCGGATCCCTTACTTGGCGAACCCTAAACCCTAAACCCTAAACCCTAAACCCTAAACCCTAAACCCTAAACCATGCACCTCCAAGTAGCCCTCGGCCGCTTGGGTACAGGACCGCACGCTCTTCAGCGCCGGCATGGCCCGTGCCCCAGTGGGCCTGCGCGGATCGAGCCATCACGGGGTTTAGGGTTTAGGGTTTAGGGTTTAGGGTTTAGGGTTTAGGGTTTAGGGTTTAGGGTTTAGGGTTTAGGGTTTAGGGTTTAGGGTTTAGAGGCACCATTCAACCGAACTGCTTTGCTTTCACACCGGGCACGAGACTCTGCTTCAGGATAGCACCATCCGGGCTTGGGCGCTTCCCGAAGGTGGCGAAGGCCATCACGAGGGCGCCTAGGTGTCTATCTCCACCTTGGGGAATTCTTTTTTTAAAGTTTTTGTTTATATAAAACCCAAGAGGACATTACACAAAAAAAAACATGTTTATTAAGGTTCTGAGGGGAGTATAGGTGTAGGATTTATAGTCTTTTGGGCTCCTTTTGTTGAGAGCGACACCCTACAGTAGCAACTGCCTTTGAAGTAGCAGGTATCGCCCAGAAACTCGAGGGCGCAGTGAGTGGCCAGAGTATGTAAAGTTGGGAACGATGCTTTAGGGTGGAGAGTTTACCTAGCCCGGCCCGATTCTAGTTCCTTTCTGTGGGGGCAAGTCAATGAGGAATGGGTCCCCCCCCCCCCCCCCCCCCCATCTCCTCCTCAACAAAAATCTAAACGAATAAACAAACATAAGAGGGCTTGGGGCTGCCGCGTTTCGGGGCTGAGGGGTGTGAGGTTTCGGAGGATTCCCTACAAGAGGTCGAAGCACCTGGGTAGTTTCCTAAATCGGGGTCCCCTTTGAAAAAGGGACCCTAAACCCTAAACCCTAATTTAGAATACTACCCATCTACTGATATGAGACATCTTGTGGGTAAGAGGTTCCGGAGCCGGCTTTGGTTTAGAGCACGGCCCCAAACGCCGAACACTGCATTCCCTGTACCCGATACATAAACCCTCAACCCTAGCTTAGGGTTTAGGGTTTAGGGTTTAGGGATGTTTAGGGTTTAGGGTTTAGGGTTTAGGGTTTAGGGTTTAGGGTTTAGGGTTTAGGGTTTAGGGTTTAGGGTTTAGGGTTTAGGCTAACGGTGTAGGGTTTAGAGTTTAGAGTTTAGAGTTTAGGGTTTAGGGTATATAAACCCTAACCCTTCCTAGTGGTACTCTCTTTGCCTTTCTGAAGGGTCAGGTCCCCTTCATAGACCGCGTTATGAGACAGGAAGGGGTGTTCTGTGGAGTGGGGGATAGACGGTTTAGGATTTAGGGTTTAGGGTTTGAGGGCCGGTGAAGCTCCTTGATGACCCTTCTAATGCTTGTAAGAAGAAGCTCCTTGAGCGGCTTTCGAAAAAAACACGCCCTATATTTCCACAGAGCTAGGCAGGGTTTTGGGGTATTGCATGTTTTCACCCTTATTGGGCTTAAGAGGATCATATTCCTACTATGTGCTTAATTAAGAATCCTCCAAAGAAACAGAACTATTCTTCCTCATAAGGGCAATATAGGGACTAGGGTCAGGAGCAATGAGTAGTATTCAGATTTGCGATTCCTAAGCCCCAAACCCTCAACCCTAAGCCCTAAAGGAATATTTGTCAAGGGGTTCCGGGGCCGGGGCCAACCTGGAAACCCTAAACCCTAAACCCTAAACCCTAAACCCTAAACCCTAAACCCTAAACCCTAAACCCTAAACCCTAAACCCTAAACCCTAAACCCTAAACCCTAAACCCTAAACCCTAAACCCTAAACCCTAAACCCTAAACCCTTCCTTTTGGGACCTGGAAGGAATCATGCGGCGGGGGGAGCTCCCCGGACACACGGATTCCGTGTGGTCCATGCAGCATCACGCGCACCTGCCCGGCTCTTACGGTCAGGGTTTAGGGTTTAGGGTTTAGGGTTTAGGGTTTAGGGTTTAGGGTTAGGGTTTAGGGTTTAGGGTTTAGGGTTTCGGGGTTTTAGGTTTTTAGGGTTGTAGGGTTTTAGGGTTTAGGGCTAGAGAGCTGAGAGTAGGGTAAAGCCCTAGAAAGCCCTAATGAACCTCAAGCAGATTCCCGACGAAGGCACTCCCGGTTCACAGTTTAGGGCTTGCTCTGAATGATCATTCGATTTTTTGGGGGGGTTCCTCCAGGGTTTAGGGGTTAGGCCTTAGGGTTTAGGCGGGATGGGCCATAAAGGCTTGAGGGTTTCGGGTTGAGGGTTAGAGAACTGACTTATCGCCGCAGGCCCTGGCGGCTTTCTTCAAGGGGCAACAGGGTTGGTGGCTGTGCTTCCCTGACATTTTTGGGGGACTCAGGCACTTAAAAGAAACCCTTGAAGGGTAAACAATTGTTTGGGGCATAAGGCCACCGAACTTCCCTGCTCATGTAGACTGTTTTGAGGAAGTAGGGTGCATGCATCCTACGCCTAAATCCCCTAGAAAACCATGCCGGAATCCCGAAGAAAGCACGACGAGGCCTAAACCCTGCCTGGAGGTTCATGGGTAGTCATAACGAGGGTTTTAAGCATGGTATCTATACCTATACACTTATTTGGGGTACTTGCAACCCTACTTATAGCTCCTACCGATGACCCTCGAAGTATGACCCCGCAGCCCCGTAAGTTCTTAGACCGAAAGGGAAAGGTTTAGGGTTTAGGGTTTAGGCTTTAGGCTTTAGGCTTTAAGCTTTAGGCTATAGGCTTAGGGTTTCGGGTTTAGGGCTTAGGGCTTAGGGTTTAGGGTGCAGTAGGACGGCCTTCGTTGCAGAATGGCATTTGAGACGTGGCCAGTTCTCAAACTGATGGCCCCTTTTTGTGTGCCGTCTCAGCTTAGTAACCCCAAGAAGGGACCCTACTACTTTAGAGAAATGACCATGCAGGGTTCTTTTTGACCGCAAGCCACCATGAGCAACCCCCTGTTGCTGTCGGGGTTTCCTCGGGGGAGGTCTTGCGTCACGGCCGCCTTCGCCAAGTATAAATGGTCCAATGGCGTTCTTCCCCGAACCCAGGCGACATACTTTCGGATAAACCCTAAACCCGAAACCCTAAACCCTGAGCCCTAAACCCGAAACCCTAAACCCTAAACACCCCAAACCCTAAACCCGAAAACCATGGTCTAGGCTCAGATTTTGGGGGCCCTCGCGCGAGGCCCTACTTGGCCACAGCGTGCGCGGACGGCCTCGTCGGCCTATGGGATGCCGAGGCCATTTGGGGTGTAGGGTTCAGGGTTTCGGGTTTAGGGTTTGGGGTTTAGGGTTTAGGGTTTGAGGTTTAGGGTTTAGGGTTTAGGGTTTAGGTTTTTTCCAGGTGTTGACCCCTACGGCTCCATCAATCACAAGCCAAAAACCCCAAAAGCCCTGAGACCTGAAACCCGAATTAAAACCCTACGGTCCCTCAGGCCCTATAGTCCCTAGACACTGACATGAAGCCTGGAATATGGGCCCTTGTGTCTTAGGGTATATAGGGGGTATGCATTTCCCAAACAAGGGCCCATATGTATCTACCCGAAGCGGCGGATGGATCGAGACAGTCCGATAGGTCGCTGTGCCCTGAATTTTGCACCCTCGAGCCTTGTTGCCAGGCCGAGACGCTAGGGCGGGGAGGCTGTCGAATGCAGGCCCGCCCAACGCTGCTTTGGTTAGGGTTTAGGGTTTAGGGTTTCGGGCTTTTGGGTTTAGGGCTTAGGGCTCCAGGAGCATGCCTCATTACCGATATCAGCCCGTGACAGTCCAAACACATACAAGAACTGCCCCCAATACCCCTTTTTATTCTGACGAAGTAGACCCCGGTTTTGGGGGATTTGGGTTCAAGGGCTTCTTGTTTGCAGTGCCAAGGCAGCCAAATCAGAAGTTACTATGACGCGGATGCGGAAGAAAGCCTACCTAGGTGTTGGTTACCTAGGCTGTTGGTGAGGTGTTACTGTATGTTAAGCAGGAATGCCAAAGTTTAGGCGAACGCCGCTCATTGCGGCCCCGAAGGTTTTGGCATGTTTCAGGTTGTTTCACGCGTTTCGTGTTACCAGTGCGCGCGAATGGCCAGAGCATCCATGCCCGCACGATGACTACGTTCGTGTTATCAGAGTATCCTCCCCGCCTTCGCCAGCCCATACCTGCCGCAGGCCTCGCTTGTCTTGCGGCAGCCCGGTGGAGGCAGTCGTTTAACGGCAGCAAGGGTTTAGGGTTCAGGGTTCAGGGTTAGGGTTTATTTGCTTGGCAACCCCCCCCCCCCCCCCCCCCCCCCCCCCCAAAAAAAAAAAAAAACAAAAGGAATCTACAAAACAATCTTCCTCTTCAGGGCAATAATATAGGGGTTGCTATCTTTTTTTGTGGATGGGTCTTAAACAAATTAGTAGACAGGGTATATTTTTAAAAACAAGTAGGAAGGCAAAGACAGGTAATGCGGACAGCATGGGTACTACGATTAAAAAAGATCTTCAGCGTAGTAAGGAAATAGTAGAGGACTGCGTTTAGGGCTTAAAGGTTTTTCACGTCTAGGGTTCAGGGCCAGGGGCTTAGGGTTATAGAGCCTTGTTGTAAGGAGAGGTTCCCTTGAGACCCAATCACAAGAAGGGTGGTTGGGGGTGGGGGGGGGGGGAGCGAGGCTTGAGGCGGACGCCCTTCTTACTCTGGGGCCGACAGGAAAGCAGCCCAATCTGTGAAGATGCAAATGGTTCTTTGGCATCAGGGGCTGGGTACGGCTGAAGTACGACGTCAGAGCCTAGGTAGTTCAGACCTTGCAGGAGTCATTCCGCAATTCCAGTTCCTTCTCTGGGATACTTTTCTTTGCCTCGTCACGAGTATTGCAAGTACAGAACAAGAATCAGACCCAAAACGCTCGACCCTAAACCCCGAACAAAGAGGAACTGGGACCTTTAGCCGTTGCGTCCCTTCGCAGGCTCCAGGCCTCATACCAGGTGGGCTATTCCACCCACAATCCCTTAAAAGGCCCTTTGTAGGGTTCAGTATGGGGATTAGAAGGCCTCATAGCCCATCCTGGTAAGATAGGGGATAGGGTTCTGGGTTGAGGGTGTAAGCTGGCTGGCAAGAGCACCTTGTGGGATGTGGGGGTTGGTTCCTGCCCTCAACTCTACACCTTCCAGGCCAAAACGAAGGAAAGCTTCTAAACCCTAACCCTATCCCTACCCCCCTAAACCCTAAACCCTAAACCCTAAACCCTAAACCCTAAACCTTAAACCCTAAACCCTAAACCCTATAGACCCTAAACCCTATAGACCCTAGACCCTAAACTCCTCTCACAAACGCACAGAGGCGCCTCTGAGCTGGACGTGCCGTCGACCGTCTGTTGGGTGCCTCGCCTTGCGACGCTGTGTGCGCGAAAGACTGAAACCTTCCTACGTCCCGGGGGCTAGAAGGACCGCTCGTAGGGTTAGGGGGGGTGTTTTAGGGTTTAGGGTTTAGGGTTTAGGGTTTAGGGTGAGCCCTCGAAGCCCTGAGATCTCTTAAGGTAATCTAGGCGTCGGAATAAATGCTACTACTTTCTCTTATGGTCCCTTCATAAGTATACAATAAACACTCCAAAACCTTCTTCTAATTCTCCTATATTGCCTTCCTTATGAATCACACATAGGGTTGTATTGACTTCGTCTCTCTGGGTATTGACCCTGAACACCTGAACATGTTTCTAGGTGCTCAGGGATCAACCCATGGTGGGAACCCTAAACCCTAAACCCTAAACCCTAAACCCTAAACCCTAAACCCTAAACCCTAAACCCTAAACCCTAAACCCTAAACCCTAAACCCTAAACCCTAAACCCTAAACCCTAAACCCTAAACCCTAAACCCTAAACCCTAAACCCTAAACCCTAAACCCTAAACCCTAAACCCTAAACCCTAAACCCTAAACCCTACCCTAAACCCTAAACCCTGAACCCTGAACCCCTGAACCCCTAAACCCTAAACCCTACAGGTGCCCACGGACACCGCGCGGCTGCTGGCCGGCTACGTGTCCTCCAGGCCACTTGAGGGTTTAGGGTTACCCTAAACCCTAAACCCTAAACCCTAAACCGCGGCTCTTAGTCGGGAATGGGGGGCCCAAGCCTTACTTGAAGGTTCATGGGACTTAAAAGCCACTTATAACTGGGCTTATACGCCTACTTATAAATGGGATAAAGGGGGCATTATAAGTAGGGTTATAAGTACAGATATACTTGGTTAGTAAGTACCATGAACCTCCAAGTAGACCCTGAACCCCGAAGCGCCCCAGAAAGCCCTGTTCTTAAACTCCAGACCCTACAAGGCCGACAAAGCTTGCACACCCTACGGCTTAAACCCGCTTCGCCCCCTAAACCCTCTAAACCCTCTATCAACCCACCACTTCCACCCCCAAATAACCAAAACAAAAGCCCCAGAGTCAACAAAAACGTGTCCCCGTGGCCATGCGCGAGCTCCCAGGATCGCCATCTTCGACGTTCGGAAGGGCACGCAGGCGATGATGCCCCATACTTCTATAGGGGTCGGAATGATCACTATAATCGTGTTCCCTTATGATCTCTATATAAAGTATATACTCTACTGACTAATGACCCCCAACACCCTGTTCGAATTATTCAGGCCCCTATAGTAGGCCCACCAAACACCAGGATGGGCTATTCTACCCTGCAATCCCTTAAAAAGGCCCCTGAAGGGGTTTTCTTCCCCATAATCCGGCTTTATACCCTACATTCTCTTAAGAAGGCCCCCTTTTTACAGGGTTGTTCTACCTATCATAGGGTTGATTCTGGGGATTGCAAGACCTCCATCCTGGTCTGCCCACCATCCATCCCCTCTTTCGTTCTCTCAAGGTTTTCAGGGTTTAGGGTTTAGTGTTTCAATGTTTCTCTTCAACGTTACATTTTTACCAGCAATCGCCTTTAGATACCATGTCTTGTTTCCAAGGCTACAGCTTGGAGTTTCATGGGGACTTAACTTATAACCTCAATTATAAGTCTACTCATAACCTACTTAGAGTCTTATAGGTCTTCGGGGGGCTTAGAAGGACCATTATCGTCGGGGTCAGAAGTACCCAGTGCTCCTGGCCAGCCTTTATCTCTGCACCTACCAACCAAGTCATTCCCTACAGCGCACTTTATCTCTGCACCTACCAACCAAGTCATTCCCTACGGCGCATCGACTCGACTGGGGTGTGGGTTCGCCAGGCTGGACCACCCTCCTCATCTGTGCCAATGACAGATCCTCTTCCGGAGGAAGACCCAGAAGACTTCTCAGGTGAAAGTCACGCCTGTCTCGAGCCGGCAGCATACGTCAGGACTCACCAGGCTCCAGGCATCCCACGTGGCGTCCCCCATGGGTTTCGGGTTGCGGAAACCGAAGGGGAGCAGCTTGCACCAGAAGGATCTCGAAGGAGGACCACCTCCGCGCCAGTCCCTGTCAACAAGGCACAGGGGGTTGGAAGGCCCATATCCTAAACCCAAAACCCAAAACCCAAAACCCTGAACCCTGAACCCTGAACCCTGAACTCTGAACCCGGGAGGGGGGGGGGTTCTCAACCACAAGCCCTTATTGGAACCCTCCACCCTAATCTCTCAACCCTCAACCCCCCTCAAGTGCGTTGAAGGGTCGGGGGACCCTGAGCCCCTATAGCCCTTCAGGGTCTAGGGTTGAACCCTAAGCCCTAAACCCTAAACCCTAAGCCCTAAACCCAAAACAAAAGGAACCCTAAACCCCTGAACCCCCAAACCCCGAAACCCCTAAGCCTAAACCCTAACCCCTAAACCCTACGCCCCTAAGCCTAAACCCTTACCCCTAAATCCTAAACCCCAAAACTCCTAAACCTCGAAACCCTAAACCCTAAACCCCTAAACTCCTAAACCTCGAAACCCTAAACCCTAAACTCCTAAACTCCTAAACCTCGAAACCCTAAACCCCTGAACTCCTAAACCTCTAAACCCTAAACCCTAAACCCTAAACCCTCAACCCTAAACCGATACCGACCCGACGACTTCTTTTCGTGTCCCCGGCGCAGGTCTTGGATCTGATGCCGCTAGGCCTGCGCGGTTTAGGGTTTAGGGTTTAGGGTTTAGGGTTTAGGGTTTAGGGTTTAGGGTTTAGGGTTTAGGGTTTAGGGTTTAGGGCCCGAATGCACCACACACACACTCTCACGCCTGAACTTCTAGAAGCGAAACTCATAGATGCATCTTGCGGATATGTTCTCAACATGAACATGCATACATCTCTATCTATCTCTTTATCTATCTATCTATCTATCTATCTATCTATCTATCTATATATATATATACACATGCATATATATATATATATATATACATATGTATATGCGTGTATATATACATATACATGGAGATATGGTTGCCCACATGTGCGTGCGTTTAGAGTCTGGGGGGGGCTTCGGATCCGGCGCGCGCGCCTGCGCGCCTGCGCGCCGGCAGGCGAGAGCTCAGGAGGTGCATCTGCAAGCGCTGCAGTGGCCTGGCTCGGCATTTGGGGGGGGGGGGGGCTTGTAGGGTTTAGGGTTTAGGGTTTGGGGTTTGGGGTTTGGGGTTTAGGGTTTAGGGTGCAGGGTGCCGGGTTATGAGGTTTATTGGGCTTTGGCTTCCCTCCACGATGATCCCCTTTAATCGAAATGAATGATAATCGTGCATAGTAACCGACTCAACTGCATTACTCAAAAACAAGGTTTAGGGCTGTGCTCCCGGCCGCCCCGCCAGACATAGCCAGCACCAGATAGCAGGCCCAAACCCTAAACCCTGAACCCTGAACCCTGAACCCTGAACCCTGAACCCTGAACCCTAAACCCTAAACCCTAACTAAAGCCCAAACCTGGACTGGGCATCCCAGAAGCCCCAAGCCTAAGCAGCGAACCGAGACCCAGCTGCATGTCCGTGCACCCATCCCCGAAGAGCTTGTTAAGATATGGGTTTAGGGTTTAGGTTTTAGGGTTTGGGGTTTAGGGTTTAGGGTTTAGGGTTTAGGGACCCTGAACCTCACATCCAAACCCGCAACTAGTTTAAGCCCAATGCCCTGCATCCCAAACTCCGCAACCCCAGAGCTCCGCAACCTCCAAACCTTCAAACCCAAACCCTCAACCAGCCGAAGCCCAAAGCAACCCTACATCCCAAACCCTGAAACCCTACTGGATTTTTGGGCCCCATTTAGGGCTTATCATATCCCAAGCCCCCAGGTCACGTCCTCTTGCACTCGACACTTGGGGCAGCTGGTTGCTACCGGCCACGTGGCCGCGGCCTTGGCTTTTTTTCAGTGGAAGTAGCTTCTGTGAACCCAGAGCAGGCGCCCTTATTCCCCTATAAGGCCGCTGAAATTAAAAAGGGCACCCTTTTTGATTCCTAAGTTACTCTTGGGGTCTAGGCTTTATAAGGTTTAGGGCTCTGTGCAGTTCACCATTGGTGTCTTTATTTTGGCCCAAGCAAAAAGCCCAACCAAAACTCCCCACTCCCCACCCCCATCCCCCCCGCACAAGTTTTCAACCGCAGTCCACACGAATCCCCTTCCCTAAGCAGACCAAGATCCTGCATCCAAAAGTCCTAAGGCCAACTCTAAAAACGAGCGTTCAACCCTGCAAACCCCATACCCTCCGCCTCCCCCCCCCCCTCCTCAATTTTAAAAAACTAAACCGTAAACCCTAAACCCCAAACCTTCTAAACCCTAAACCCTAAACCCTAACCCCCCCCCCCCCCCCCCCTTGTCCCGGCCCTCTTGGATCAACACACCGAGGACTGTCGGGCTCGCCTCATCGACTTGGCGTCGGGGAGGCGCGGTGGAAGGACTTACAGCAGGTTTTGGGCCCCAACCTTGGGGTTTAGGGATTATAGGATTTAGGGTTCAGTTTAGGGTTTCGGGTTTAGGGTTTTTGGCGTACCCTTCCAGAACCTAGTGACATAGTGTTTTGCAGGTCATGCAGCCCAAATAAGGAATTTCGTGGGTCCGTGCAGAAAGTATGTTCGCACACAGACAGAGACAGACACACACGCACGCACGCGCGCACGCACGCACGTACGCACGCGCACGCGCACGCACACGCACACGCGCACGCACACGCACACGCACACGCACGCACGCACGCACGCACGCACGCACGCACACACACACACACCACAC
>CAJNDS010002790.1:342936-413767 GCA_905221605.1 Symbiodinium natans | reverse complement strand
CAGAGACACAGACACACAGACACACAGACACACAGACACACAGACACACAGACACACAGACACACAGACACACAGACACACAGACACACAGACACACACACACACACACACACCCATACCCACATACCCACACCCCCACACCCCCACACCCCCACACCCCCACACACCCACACACCCACACACCCACACACCCACACACCCACACACCCACCCACCCACGAACCCACGCACCCACGCACCCACGCACCCACGCACCCACGCACCACGCAACCCACGCACCCACGCCACCCACGCACCACGACCACGCACCCACGCACCCAGCACCCAAGCGCCCACGCACCGCCCACGCACCCGCCCCACGAACCCGCCCACGCACACGCCACCCGCCCACGCGCCCACGCGCCCACGCGCCCACGCGCCCACCGCCCACGCACCACGCACCCCCGCACCCGCGCACCCGCGCACCCGCGCACCCGCGCAACCCGCGCACCCGGCGCACCCGCGCACCCCACGCACCCGCGCACCCACGCACCCGCAGCACCGCGCTACCGCGCGAACCGCGCTACACGAGCCACGCGCACCCGCGCACACGCGCACCCACGCACCCACGCGCACCCACGCACCCACGCACACCCACGCGCACCCACGCACCCCCACGCACCCACGCCCACCCACGCACCCCCATGCACGCACCCACGCACCCCCACGCACCCACGCACACCCACGCACCCACGCACCCAAGAGCGTGAGGTCGTGCGCGAGCCGCTTCCCAAAGAGTCCAGTACCCCTTAATTTAAGGAATGTACCCTAAATCATATTCAGGATCCCTGCATAAAATAGGGTATATTCCTTAATGAAGAATTCTTTGGGTTCGGTTCACCCTCGAAGCGGTCAGGGCAGAGCTGCAGCGGGCACAGGGCAGTTTTGCGCCCGGAAGGTAGTTGCAACGAGATCAAACCTAAACCTTGATTCAAGGCCTGGATGCGTAGACACATGTTTCAACTGCATGTGGTCCACTTGGTAACCCGCAGTTTTTTGGTCTCAGCGGAAAGCACGTCGGAGAGTTTACGTAAATTGGCTCGCTGCGCGATGAAGGGTCAGAGGCCTGGTTACTAGCCAGAGCTCTGGTAAATAGGACCTAAGCGTTCGGGACATCAAGAAATGTCCGAAACTTACACCCAGAACTCCGGACACTAACCCTGTACAATCAGAGCCCACTCAACCTTCGCTCTCCATGGTCGAGCTTTTGGGGAATCTTCACACCCCCACAGCTCCTAGGTAAGGGTTTAGTGCTAAGCCCTCAGGACTTGTGCGGTTTGGAGTTTGGAGTCAAAGGTTTTCCAAGCGTAGGCAACCTTTAACCTTTGACCTTTGGGTTTGGGGCTTCGGGTTAAAGGTACTATAAATCCCTAAGCCGGAAACCCTCAACACTGGAAGAAAACGCAGGCATGAGCCATAGGTCAGGGATCAGGGAATTTCGTGGGCCGGTCATGTATCCGGCTGACTTAGGGTACTTGTGTCCCTCTTTGCAACTGTACATATAACCTTAGACCCACACCCTGAATTCGAAACCCTAAACCCTAAACCCTAAACCCTAAACCCTAAACCCTAAACCCTAAACCCTAAACCCTAAACCCTGAACCCTGAACCCTGAACCCTGAACCCACCAAGTTTCCTGAGCCTCGCAAGTACTTGGGGTCACAAGAGGTGCGTCGGCGAGCTCGCCGAGCACCCGGACGTGGTGACTTCCGTCAGTCTGGACTTCGCCAAGGCTTCCGAAACCCTGCTTAGGGTTTATAGGGTTTAGGGTCTAAGCCTTAATATTATTGTTTTTTTGTGTTTTTTTTGGGGGGGGGGGGGGGGGGGGGGGGGGGGGGTGTCGACCTGCGGAAGATCCTGGGGATGTGCCGTGTCGAAATCTCCTCAAGTCTCCTGACCCATTCCAGCCTGAATCCCAAAGGCCTCCACCCTTAAGCCTGACACGCCTTAGGTTTAGGGTCTAGGGTTTAGGGTTTATAGGGTTTAGGGTTTGGGTTTTAGGGCCCTCCGAAGCCCTAAATCCCTCAGCCTCTTCCAACCCTGAAGAACCCATCAACCCTAAACCCTCAACCCCACATCCCTGAACCCATCACTCCGAAACCCCTCAACTCTCAATCCCTCGACGCGAAGCCCCGAGTCCCTGAACCCCAAGCCCCTCGACCGCGAACCCAAGCTTGACCCTCAAACCCCCAAAAGCCCCCCCTAGAATCCCCAGACCCTAACCCTTGTAATTATAAGCTTCGTGGTGCTTTACTGTAACTGTAGATCCTTAGCCTTTTTGGGTTTATTGGGTTTCTTAAGAAGGGAATGTATAGCTACCCCACCAAGTGCAGCCAAGTAAGGATCCACGTGCCTGTAGAGTCTATACTTGAGCCTTAGAGGGGTTCAAGCATATTAGGTAGATGGATCCTTATTGGGTAAACCCTAGGCCCTGAACCCTAAACCCCCAAACCCCCAACCCCCCAAACCCCCCAAACCCCCAAACCCCCAAACCCCCAAACCCCCAAACCCCCAAACCCCCAAACCCCCAAACCCCCAAACCCCCAAACCCCCAAACCCCCAAACCCCCAGACCCCCAAACCCCCAAACCCCCAAAACCCCCAACCCCCAAACCCCCAAACCCCTAAACCCCAAACCCTAAACCCTAAACCCCAAACCCTAAACCCCAAACCCTAGAAACCCTACTCACTAAGTCTACCCTACCCCCCCACGACGAGGCGCAGCTGGTCACCGGCTGCCACGACGGCGCCCTCCGCACCTTTGACCTCCGCACGCAGCGCTGCTGCCAGCAGCTGCCGATGCACGAGCTGAAGTGCCCCCCAATTTTTTTTGGTAGGGTTTAGGGTTTAGGGTTTAGGGTTTGGGGTTTGGGGTTTGGGGTTTGGGGTTTGGGGTTTGGGGTTTGGGGTTTGGGGTTTGGGGTTTGGGGTTTGGGGTTTGGGGTTTGGGGTTTATGCTCATATGCGTCTACAATATCTATATAGTTTATATACACATTACGAGGGGGATGGTAGGGTTCAGGGACGAGGGTTTGAGTTTTTGCCGGATGTTTCGTTGATTGCAGGCTGAAGACTTGTGGGCTTAGGTTGGGCACCCGGAGCCAGAACCGCCCATCCCAGTGTTCGGACGTTGGGAGTGTGTGGGAGGCTTGGAATGCTGGGATTTTGTTCGCCTGACATTCAGGGTTTCAGGGAACATTTGTCTTGGTTCTGGTCTAGGGGGCTTCGAGGTTGAGCCCTCTTGCTCTGGGGCTTTGAGGTTGAGCCCTCTACGTAGGAGTTTAGGGTTTTGGTTTGGCGCTTCAGCAAGCACTGCCGCTTTCTGGGTTGCCCGCAGCCTAACACCCAGACCCCTGGGAGGATCCAAAAAATAGATCCCCTTAAGGGTTCCTAAGAATGACCCCATAGTAGGCTACTATTTGGGGGCTCTATTTTTTGGATCCTCCCAGGGGTCTGGGAACCCACAATTCCCAGAAAAAGGCATGCCGCTCTACCGTGTGAGCATTGTTTCGCGTCTTCGGGACTGGAGGTTGAGGCTTCCGAAACCCCTAGTTTTCCAACACCCTCAACCCTAAACCCTCAACCCTCAACCCTCAACCCTCAACCCTAAACCCTAAACCCTAAGGCTCTTGCTTGTTTTCTTTTGTGCCTCGCCGCGCCCGCCCACTCCGCACTCCGCGCCCTCCGCGTGGCTCAAAGGGCCGGGGGGCGCCTGGAGGGAGCGCCTGACGCTGGCGCCTGAAGTGGGGTTTTCGGGTTGAGGGATTGGGGTTTGGGGTTTAGGGTTTAGGGCTAGTGTTTGGGGTTTAGGTTTTAGGGCTTAGGGTTTGGAGTTTAGGGTTCAGGGTGTCGGGTTTGGGGCTCAGGATTCCGGATTTAGGGGTTGAGGGTTTAGGGTTTAGGGCTTAATGAGGGTTCAGGGCTTAAGGCTTAGGGCGTAGGGTTTAGGGTTTAGGGTTCCGGGTTCAGGGCTTAGGGTTTAGGTTTAAGGGTTGCGGGTTTAGGGCTTAATTAGGGTTCAGGGCGTCGGGCTTGGGTTTAGGGTTTAGGGGTTGGGGGTTTAGTGTTTAGGGGTTGAGTGTGAGGGGTTGCCGTTTTAGTCCTTTGGGGTTTTAGGGCTGTGACGCTTGATGCCTGAAATCCCGCCTCTTGGCTCGTGAGCGTGGTGCCTGCGTAGGGTTTAGGGGTTTCGGGTTTAGGGTAACCCCCGCCTTAGCCCTAAAACCGAACCCCACCCCCACCCCCGCCACCCAACGCGCCTCTTGCACATCGCTGTTGGCCTTCTTCTCTGGACCCTCATAGCACCTCCCAAATCCCAAGCGTCCCTGAACCCTAAACCCTAACCCTAAAGCCTAAACCCTAAAGCCGATAGCCGATAAAGCCCAAAGCCCAAAGCCCAAAGCCCAAAGCCTAAAGCCTAAAGCCTACAGTGTCTAGCCGCCAGAATTGTTCGTAAGTATGACCTTTTATTCGTTAGAGGGACCTCCGGCGTATTTCCGAATTTGGGGGTGCTGAGCTCCTGGATCCTAGGTAGGATAAGTTAAAAAGGGAACCCTCTTCCGGCTCTCTCAAACATTGACCTTATTGAGAGGGTCTATGTCCCCAAGGGTCCCCCTAATCCTTTTGTCTAGGTTTAGACTTCAGGTGTATTTCTGAATTTGGGGGTGTTGGGCTCCCTGGAAAACTAGGAAGGGCAGGGCTTTTTTCCGGTAGAATTCGTGCCCGGACAAAAGCCGAAGCCCTCCGTGACACATGGTGGACGCGCGCGTGGCGGTGGAGGCGCCTGGTTCGGGAACCCAGGCCCTAAACCCTAAACCCTCAGCCCTAAACCCTACTATATAGGGGTCGGAAAAATCACTAAGAATATTCTCTTATGGTCCCATGATATTATACCCATGATATTATACCCACACCCTATTCTAATTATTCAGGCTCCTACATTTCCAATCTATGCCCTCAACCCTAAACCCTACACCCTGCCCAGACTTTTGCGACTCCCGTTTCGGGTGTAGAAATGAGCAGGGAAAAGATCTCCCAATTGGGTTCAAGGATTTTTCAACCACCCAAACCTATAAACCCTGACAAGCCCCATAAGCCCTAGAAGCCCTGTAAAACCCTATAAAGCCTGTAAACCCTGAAACGGCTAGGGGTTGTAAAGGGTTTACGGTGGTCCTTCAACCCCACACCATAAAACTAGGCCCCAACACCCGAACGGCAGCCTCGACACCGGCACCCCTGCGTGGATCCAAAAAAAGGAACACCCAAATAGTACCCTGTACTACTATTGGGTCATTCTTAGGAACCCTTCAAAAGATCTCTCCCTAAATCCTAAACCCTTAACCCTAAACCCTAAACCCTAAACCCAAAACCCTAAACCCTAAACCCCAAACCCCAGGGGTCTGGGTTGAAAGGTGCAGAAGATCACCGGAGAGACCTTTCAATGCCACGTGGACTCCGACGCCACGGTGCAGCAGCTGAAGACCTCCCTCGCCAGGCCTTGGCTCTTTTTTGGGGGTTTAGGGTTTAGGGTTTGGGGTTTAGGGTTTAGGGTTTAGGGTTTTTTGGGGGGGGTCTACGTACGAGTTCTTAAACAGCGAACGCAGGTGAGATTTTGCAACCCCTTCAGAACAACTTACAGGGTTGTATCGGGGGGGGGGGGGGAAAGGACGTACCCACCTCCCCAGTAAGGCCTTCTGCTCCGGGCTTAAGATGCCGAGGTGAAATGGCACTCAAGGTGGGAAGGGCCTGCGGATTGAGGGTCCTTATGCCCCTCCACCCACCCCTAAGCTCCAAACACCCGAGGCCTGGCTGAGGGCAGTTTAGGGTTCAGGATTTAGGGTTAGGGTTTAGGGCTTAGGGCTTAGGGCTTAGGGTTTAGGGTTTAGGGTTTAGGGTTTAGGGTTTAGGGTTTAGGGTTTAGGGTTTAGAGCCCTTGGTTTTAGGGTTCAGGTTCCCTTATCAGCCCCTTTGACCCCAAAGAGGGCACTTTTTTTTGCGGTCTAGTGAACTGAACCCTGCATGAGCCGGATGAGTCCTAGACGTATTTACGTAGGCACATGGCTTCTATCCATAGGCCCTCAAGTCACATGGCGCCCTTTCTGTCGCAGGGAAGCCAGCGTGCCTGCGCTCTGCCAGCGCTTGCTGTTGCGCGGCGTCTCCTCGGACGCCGCGCGTGAGCATCTCCTGCCCTTCTTTGCCTGCCAGATGCAGCGGGCCGTCGATCTCATCGAGCGCAGGAACTTGGGCGAATTGAAAAGCCCCGCGGCTCCATGCTAGTAGCATCAGGCGTTCGGGAAGTGGGTCTACAAGGAGGGCCCGCCTTACCATACTAACTGTAGTTAAGGGACTTATAACCTAATTTAATTCCTTAGAACCCAATTTAGGGCTCTTAAAACTCCACTTATAACTAGGGGGCCCCTCCTTGTATGTCCGACCAGGCATGTTTCCAAGACCCGTACAATTTCGTTTTCTGGAGGCTTCGGGGGTTGGAGAAGCTTGAGCTTGAAGGGCTCTTTGTGCTCCGTGCCTGATAGAGGGTTTGCCTACACGTTAAGGGTCCATGTTCCCAGAAAGTATGTGCTTGGGCCTTCAAGTATTTCCCCTTTATGGTAGCGTAAAGTCCCAAGTATATACATGGACCCTTTAGGGATAGGCCCCTGCCAGCCCTAAACCTTGAACCCTGAACCCCGAACCCCGAACCCTGAAGAACCCTACTTGGAGGTTCATGGTACTTACTAACCAGTTATAACTGTACTGATAACCCTACTTATAGAAAAGGGCCTTCTAGGGGTTATCCCAATTATAAGTAGGGTTGTAAGCCCAGTTTTAAGTGGCTATTAAGTCCCATGAACCTTCAAGCAGGAACCCTAAAACCCTAAAACCCTAAACCCTAAACCCTAAACCCTAAACCCGGGAGCCAGAGAAGATCCGAGGCTTGATGCGGCCGCCGCCCGACCTCCTCGATTGCTGCCGCGTCGTCCTTCACATGTTGGCTCCTTGGCGACCACATGGGTTTGGGGTTTAGGGTTTAGGGTTTAGGGTTTAGGGTTTAGGGTTTAGGGTTTAGGGTCCACATGAGCCACCACTTTTATTACGTTGCAGGAGGTTTCTTGTGGCGGAGATAAAAACCCACGTTCATGCCTAAAACCTCGGAAAGCGATAGGCCCTCCCCCCCCCCTAAGCGATACCCTCAATCTTGAATCTGGAAGTCGTTCTGCAACAATGTCATGATTTCGTGGTTGGGTCTTATTCCAGAGCGATACTCAAAGCCATACCCCTATGCTACCCGTTTGGCCCAGGTTGAGGGTTCGAAGTTTAGGATTTGGATTTCTGATGCGGGCAGCGAGAGCTCCAGCTCCTAGAAAAGGAGCACTCTCACTCTTTAGTCTACAGGTCCTAAAGAAAGGAAACGGGTTTAGGAATTCAAGTGTATTTTTAGGATCTCATAAGCAGTAAAGCGATAGGTTTTCGTAGTAGCATTGACCCTATGGCATGTACATAAGATTTTTTGCAGCTGCTCACATGGGGGTTTCCGAATTTAGGGGGTACGTTATTGGGGTCCTTGTTTATAAGGGAGTCCTACTATTGGAGTCTCTACTAGGGGTCCCTTAATTTTTTTGGTAAACCCCCACATGGTGAGTTCTCAAAATTGGGGTTCTTTTTTGGGTTTAGGGTTTAGGATTTAGGTTGAGGGTCAGGAGCTCGGACCCAGCGAGCCCCTTTGTTTCGGGTCTAGGCTCCGTTTTGCACCCTTCAGAGCAAAAATGGTGTTGTTTTTTACTCCTAGCTTACCGTTAGGTCTAGTTGGAGACCACATGAATCCCCAAATTTGGATTTTATTCCCTATGCTCATAGAATCCATTTTGAGGTACATGGCGGTGTATGGACATAGACCATAAAACCCTAAACCCGAAAGGCTTTTGGGGTTCATTCAGACCCCGAGGTTGGGAATCCCACGATGGCTGCTTCGCGCATAGCCCACGACAAAGTCGGGCTTCCGAGGGAGACCGACTGGCGCGCCTGCTCTTCGGAAAGCATTGGGCCAGGGTGGTTTGAAGCATGTCTACTATTCGCTTAAGACCCTCCCCCCCCCCCCCCCCCCACGCCCCCCCCCAAAAAGATAACAATCCCTGCGTTGCCCCAAAAAAGATTTTTTAAAATTCTTTTGGGGGGATTCTGATGCAAATCGTACGCATTCGCAGCAAGCTTTTGACCTGCACCAGATGCCAATTTCTGGATTGAGGCCAGCGCATGATGGCTTCCCCTCAAGACTTGCTCGAAGCCATGTACTCCTTCGTGGAGGATGCTTGGGGGTATTTGCAATAAGGTCTTTTTTTTTATCACATGTTTTGTGTACTTTAACTCTTAACACAAGAGCTGAAATTTTTTTGTGTACTTCAAATTCCTAAGAAACAGCTGAAATTTTCATAGGGTTCCAAGTTCATTAGAGGATGTCCGCCGTGGCCATGTGCAAGCCCAGCCCATGCAGGCTGCCGAGGAGTGGGGTCCATAGGGTGTAGGGTTTGTGGCTTGGGGTTTAGGGTTGAGGGTTGAGGGTTGAGGGTTGGGGTTTAGGAGTTTAGAGTGTAGGATTTGCAGGAGCCCCCCCCCCCCCCCCAGATCTTGCGTAGGATCTGAGGGGTGTTCTTTAACAAGCTTCCTGGGCTATGGGGGAAGCGTCATGGCTCATCAATCCTTGCAAGCTTTGAGCTTAAGAAGCCTTCTTCGGTGACTGCGTGAAATACCCTAAGCCCTCAAACCCTGAACCCCAAACCCGAAACCCCAAACCCCTAATAACCCAGAACCCCCAAAGAGGAGGCACGTGAAGGCCCAAGTATTCTTTAATTTAAGTACATCGACCCTTAGGGTAAACCCTAAACCTTAAACCCTAAACCCCAAACCCTAAACCCCTAAGCCCTCCCTTAAGAACCCAAAACCTACTTTTTGTAGTTACCCAAGAATCTCGTAAAAGGTTTTTTGTAATATAGAAACCTGCAAAAGAGTAGGTTTTGGGTTCTTAAGGTAATTACCCTAAACCCTAAACCCTAAACCCTAAACCCTAAACCCTACACCCTACACCCTAAACCCTAAACCCTAAACCCTAAACCCAAAACCCAAAACCCAAAACCCTAAACCCGAAGTAGGAGCTCGCGGCCCAACTCGGGCCGCGCTTCACGCCGGGCCTCCAACGACGCCTCAGCGGTGCCGGCGCCGCCTTCTGCGCGCCTTGGGTTTAGAATTTCAAATTTAAAGTTTAGGGTTTAGGGTTTAGGGCCGCCCTCAAAGCCCGTAAGGAAAGGTTTGAGGGTTGAGGTTTAGGGTTTAGGGTTTAGGGGTTTAGGGTCAAGGTGTAGAGTTCAGGATTTAGGGTGTGAGGTTTTCAGGGTTTAGTGTTCAGGGTTCAGGGTGTCGGGACCACATGAACTCGCAAATTGGGGTCATATACCCTGCACTAGGATCATCACTATCAAGGGTCTATGAACCATAAGCCCTCTTCAGGTTAACCTAGTCCCCAAACGAGGGCCCAGGGAGTTCTGTTCTGGGTTCATAGACCCTAAACCCGAAACCCTAAACCCTAAACCCTAAACCCTAAACCCTAGGGAGGTCTGGGTTGCACGAATCTGGGTTTGGGGGGGCAGAGCTGCTCTTCGCACCTGACGAAGCTTTCGAGCCTCTTCTGCATCCCAACCTCCACAGCTTCTGCGCCATACGTGTTACCAAACCCTGCAACCTTAACCCCAAACCCCAGACCCTAAACCCGAAGAAGTTTCCTCCCGAGGCCCTTGAAGACCAAAGGAACCCCAAAATTGGGGAGCATATACTCTCTACTACTCGAATTCCTTTTAAGGTATACAAACCCTAAGCCCAAAACCCAAAACCCTAAACTCAACCCTTTTCGGGTTCCTGTAGTCCCCTAAACTCTAAACCTTACCCTACACCCTGAACTAACCTTACCCTACACCCTGAACTAAACCCTTCTAGGGCTCATGTCGTCCCCTAAACCCTAAACCCTAAACCCTATACCCTAAACCCTAAACCCTAAACCCTAAACCCTAAACCCTAAACCCCAAACCCTAAACCCTAAACCCTAAACCCTAAACCCTAAACCCTAAACTAAACAAACAGCCCCTTTAGGGCGGGCTCATGTAGCCCCCGAAACCCTAAACCCTAAACCCTAAACCCTAAACCCTAAACCCTAAACCCTAAACCCTAAACCCCCAAGGAGTGGGCCTTGGCCGCCCTGACGTTCTATCGATTGCACATGGCCGCCGCTGCTGGAAACGACCCCTGGGGGCCATGGGGTTTGGGGTTTAGGGTTTAGGGTTTCGGGTTTCGGGTTTAGGATTTCGGGTTTAGGGTTAGGGTCTCCGAACATGAGGGGTTTAGGGCTAAGCGTTTCCGAACGTTGCAGGTTTAGGGTTTAGGGTTAGGGTTTATAGGTTCGGGTTTGCTCTTCGATTATTTCCCGTGTGGTTAGTCCCCCTGGAATTAAAGGCACCCAATCTTCGAAAAGCACGAAGTAAGTTGTGTCATCTTTTCTGTATTATTTGGCGCTGAAGGTGTAGAGCCTAGTAGTTCTCAGGCGACTTAGAGAATTTAGGGTTCATGTAACAAACCCTAAACCCTAAACCCTAAACCCTAAACCCTAAACCCTAAACCCTAAACCCTAAGCCCTAAACCCTAAACCCTAAACCCTAAACCTGTAGGGGCTGTCGGTTCAATCAAGGGATGAAGACGAGTACCCCTAAAGTTGTACCCCTACAGGTTCCCCTTGACATACTCCTTATATGGCCCTTATATTCCTCTAGGGATCCTTAAAAGGGACCCCAAAACCCAACCTTTTGGTTCCAAGGTAGGGTTTAGGGTTTAGGGTTTAGGGTTTCGGGTTTGGGGTTTAGGGTTTAGGGTTTAGGGGTTTAGGGGTTTAGGGGTTTAGGGTTTAGGGCCCCTAGATTCAAGGTTTGGTTGTACTTAAAAAGCACGCGGCAACCAGAGACTCTCAGGCAAGTTGCTAAACCCCAAAACCTCACAACCCCAGCGCCCTTAAAACACAGCAAATGGCCCTTGACCACGCGCCCCACAACCCGAATACACCTCCAGAGCCCTCAACCACCCAAATTAGTATATCCTAGCCCCAAACCCCGGGCCCTTCGACAAAACCTGTATAAAATCCTATAATTACCCCTAAACCCTAAACAGTGCCTAAACCCTAAACCCTAGACCCTAAACCGGTTACATAACTCCGCCCTGCGGATCCTCAGGAAGTGTCGGTGGAGTTGGAGGACCCTGTCCCGGTACAGTTGTACTTGGCATGCAAGAGCTGCTTTGCCCGCAAGTGGGCTTTGCGACGTTAGCTTTGGGTTGGGGGTATAAACAGGGTTTAGGGTGTAGGGTTCAGGGTTTAGGGTTTAGGGTTTCGGGTTCAGGGTTTAGGGATTGGTGTTTAGGCTTTCGGGTTCAGGCTTTAGGGATTAGGGTTTAGGCTGCAGGGTTTAAGGTTTAGGGATTCTGAGGGGTATCGGCTCTATGGACGTCGTAGAACTCATGGAGTTTCTATGTGAGCTTGACAAGAGCTCGGTTCAGCCTGAAAGGGTTGTGGGTTTAGGGTTTAGTGTTTAGGGTTTAGGGTTTAGGGTTTAGGGGCACAATCAATCACCTTACCATAAACCCTACAAAGCCTAGACTTACCCCTCCTGGCCCCGCAGGTACCCGGCAAGACGGGTTGGAGGTTTGTAGGGTTTAGAGTTGGCTTTCTCAAGCAAAACACGGAGTTCATCCTACGTCGAAATTCCGGCCCCGGGATATGGTTTCAGGTTTAGGGTTTAGGGTTTAGGGCGACGGGTTTAGGGTTTAGGGCTAAGGGTTTAGGGTTTAGGGGTCCTTCTCACCCGAAAAACCACCAGGTGTTGACGGCTTGCTGTCCCTCGTGGCCGACATTGAGCCAGCCGTGAAGGTTCCTTGGTAGCGCAGTGGTACCCCTTTGCCCTTTTTTGGTTCTGGGTTCCCTTACAGGGTAACTTTGGTGTTTAGGGTTTAGGGTCTGGGGCTTGGGGTGTAGGGTTTAGGGTAGTATCATGGGCCCTTAATATGGTCCCCTTACCTCCTTTAAAGGCTTCTGAAGCTTGATTCATAGGGTATATAAGAGCTACACAAGGGGTCCCCATGTAAAGGGCCCATACTAAGGGAGCATGTAAATACCCTAAGATAACCCTAAACTCTACACCCTAAACCCTAAACCCTAAGCCCGAAACCCTAAACCCTACGATATGAGGGGGGCTGAGAGTTCGGGTTTACAGGGCTTCTGCTTCAGAGGGTTTAGGGCTTGATTTTTTAGAAGGTTTAGGGTTTAGGGTTAGGGTTTAGGGTTAGGGCTTAGGGTTTGGGGTTTAGGGTTTAGTGTTTAGGGTCTAAGGGTCGAGGGCTGAGTAGGATTTAGGCTTAAGGGGCTTACCCCCCAAACCTAGGCCGCGAAAGAGCTCTTGAAACTTCAAAGGCAGTCGCCCTCAGTAGCCCTGAGAAGCCCCGACAAGCCCTAAGCCCTGAACCCCCCTAAACCCTAAACCCGAAACCCCAAACCCTAGACCAGAGAAGTTGACAGGCCTGGAGTCGTCTCAAACACCAGGGCCCAACTTAGGCTGAGAGGGTTTAGGGTTTAGGGTTTAGGGTTTAGGGTTTAGGGTTTAGGGTTTAGGGTTCAGGGTTTAGGCTTCATGGTTTAGGAAACCCTAAACCCCAAGCCCAGTGTTTTCGGGTTTGCGTTTTGCCCCTTTTTGTGGCTTCGTGGGTCCATAGGATTTGAACGGGGTGAACAAGTTTGTGGGCTCTGTTGGGTCTGTAAGGCTCGTATATGAGCGGGTTTGTGGTTTGTAGGGTGCATGGGTCTTTTGGACTTTTAGGGCTCTTTGGCAGCGCAACCCAGTCACGGTTATGGCGGATGCAGGGAGCACCGTGCGTGGCGGATCTTGGTCGAAGACTCCCAAAAACAGGGTCCTTTCGGCTGCGTCCTGGCCGAGCAGCGTCAGTTCTACGAGACTCTGTGTGGTAATGATATGGAGATCTCGTTTGCAGCGACCCAGCACTGGCGGCAGTTCAGCCAAGAACAAAAGAAGCCTTACGCAGAGCAGTGGGTGGCAAAGCTGGAGGCCGGGCATGGAGTTGACAAGGCTCTCTTCTCCCAAAAAGGGTACCCTTATTGCCATCCAGTTTGCAATTTGTTGGTTCTAGGTTCCCTTACAAAGAGACAAACACCCTTGAAGGGCACCCCTACTATGAATGAAACAGGGTTTAGATGACTGTTATTGGTGAGTGTATATAAGGTTCCTGTTTAAAATTGGTGAGTGTATATGCCGGGTGTCCTTTTGGGGGTACAAGAACTAAAAACCCTACTATCAGATGATTTCTGGGCTACCCAGGTTCTCTCCTCTGCCACGGCAGGGAGTGCTCTTCAGCCCCTCGCCAGAAGCGGTGGAGCCTTTTATGGGCCTTATGGGTGACAATTTTTACGCGACAGGAGGGGCCCTTATAAGGGATTAGGGGCTACTTAGGGCATGTATGTGTATATATATATATATATGTGCTATATTTCTAGATGTATATACATAGGGGTGATATGGGGGAACAAGATGAAGGGGCCCCTTCTTGGGGTCCCTTATCTTATCCCTCAATACAGGGTTCTTGGTTCCCCCCACAACCAGAACCCCAAAATCCTGCAAGTGACGCCCTCAACCCGAAACCCTAAACCCTAAACCCTGAACCCTAAACCCTGAACCCTATTTGGGGTGTAGTTCTCTTCGGTTTGGCGCTGATCGGAGAGGTCCCTGTGCACAGAATTGAAGAGCCGCCGGCTCATGCCCGCCGACCCCACAGGGTTTAGGGTTTAGGGTTTAGGGTTTCGGGTTTAGGGTTTAGGGTTTAGGGTTTCAGGTTTAGGGTTTAGGGTTTAGGGTTTAGGGTTCAGGGTTCAGGGTTCAGGGTTCAGGGTTCAGGGTTCAGGGTTCAGGGTTCGGGGCTCCAAGGGACCCTCAGACCCTAAGACCCTAGCACCCGAACAAGACCCTAAGACCCTAACACCCTAAACACTTAAGACCCTTGCGGGGGTTGGGAGGTGAGGGGGGGGGGGGGGGGGCACAGATTGGTGAAGTGGTGGGGAGGATGTACCTGTACAAAGCCTTAAACGTAAGCTTTTTTTGAAAATGCCAAACCTATCAAAACCTGAACGAAGGCGTCACTTGAATCGGGCTAAAATCCTAAACCCTAAACCCCAAAGTCTTCAAGGGCATTTGGCAAGATGGTGGCAGGGACTTCCAGTGCCCCATACTGCTCTTGGGTCATTCGTAGGAATGCTTGAGGGGATCTACTTTTTGGATCCTCCCACAATTCGGGGTAAGCACGATAGCCAACATGATTGCCTCCATTAGGGGCACAGGGTTTAAGGCTAGTCAGAACCTAAAGCCCTAATGGCAAGGACTCACAATGAGCAGCCCCGTGAACCCTGTTTTGGGTTCAAGGTTTGGGGTATCTAGTGCTGAGGGCTTGTAGGTATTCAGGGGGTCATCGGGTGGGGGACCGAGTACAATTTAGAAGTTAGAGGTGTAAAGAGAACCGAACCTTCCGCAGTGCTAGTCGTTCCAGAAGCTTATGAAACAACCCAAACCAAACGTTGGAACATCATTCTCCCCATACCTCAAGCCCGAATCGTCCTTAAACTTTATGGAGTTTACTGTAAATGCCACAGCCTCCACCCCCAAACAGAAACCTAAAACCCTAAACCCTAACCCCTAGTCCCTAAACCCTAACCCCTAAACCCTAAACCCTAAACATCCAACACGCCTGAAACGCGAGCACCTAAAGCCCGAAGTCCCTAAACCCTAAACCCGAAACCCCAAGCCCTCGCCTTCTCCCCCCCCCCCCCACTTGAAGAAGGGGCCTGAAGCCGAGAGTTTAGGGTTTAGGGTATAGGGTTCGTGGTGTAGGGTTGCTTGGAGATATTGGTGAGTGTACGTATGGGGTGTCCTCTTTCGGATACTGACCATGAAACCCTCGTTCATATGCTAGAGGAATGTTCACTCCTGTGGTCCATAGGGGGTCCATAGGAGGTCCATAGCACATCTGCTACCTCCCCCCCACCCACTCATGCCTTGCGCGATTCAGCGATCTGCAGGAACGAGTGGAACGAGTCGTTATGTATATGTATGTGTTGGACGCATTGCTGGCTCGAAGCTAATGATTTGCACGCGGGCATGCAGGCTTTGCCGGCGCAAACGAGTGTGAGTCGGGCATGGATCTGGTGGGTTGCCCGCGCGTGTGCACGATCAGCTGTCGGGCAAGAGGTTTTGCATCCAAAGCTCGCTCTATACATATACACATGAATGTATACATCAGTGTGAACTTCTATTTGTATTTATATGTAAGTATTTATGTATATATATATATACGTATATACACACATATGCACATGTAGATTTGTTTCTTCAGACACATGTCTTTATGAATTTGCAGAACTTTTTCGGAGTTAGTTGGGTGTACACATCGCTTCAAATAGCGTATAGCGCAGAGTATATGATAGAATGAAATGATCGTATTGTACCACTACCGGTGCGTGCGGGAAATCGGACGATAGTATCTGTATGCTACAGACTGGTCACGTGCCCGCGCGTGGGTTGCGATCATGATTGTGAATCGTTGCGCTCGAGAGCCATGACGCGGGCTATTAGGCCCTACAACCCCCAGAAACATCAAGGATTATAAGGTCTAATAGCCCATCCTGGTCGTATTTTTGCTGCTGGATGTTAATGGGTTGGCTTCGGTTGAACATTCCTCCAGTAACTTGATCATTATGCTTTCGGTTGGTCGTTGAAGTACATCGCTTGGGGCGGCGAAGCCTTCAACCCGAAGCAAACTGAAAGCTGGACCTTATAAACTATGCCTACTCCAACCCAAGTTCAACCCCATGAAACCCGAAAACCCTAAGCCTAAACCCCGAACCTAAATCCTAAACCCATTCCCCCCCCCTAACAAGGATCGAGGCGCTTGAGGCGCTGGGCTCCCTGGGGCCGAAATCCTCTGAGCGCGCCCTGCGGCTGCTGGCGAGCTGGTGTTGTGGCCTTCAAGATTCGGGTTTCGGGTTTAGGGTCTAGGGTTTCGGGTTTCGGATTTTGGGTTTAGGGTTTCGGGTTGTTGGGTTAGGGTTTGGGGTTTAGGGTTTAGGGTTCAGGGCTCAGGGTTCAGGGTGTAGGGTTTAGGGTTTAGGGTGTCTTTATGTAGTTGGTCTAGGGCTCAAGGTTTGTGATCAGGTTTTGTGTGCTGGTTAGGGCTGCAGGGCTTAGGGTGTATAAGGTATAGGGGTTCAGGGGCTTAGGGTAGATGACATGACAGGCCTTGTTTGCTGGGGAAGATATTCCCTTATCCGAGCACCTGTTTAATTGGGGGGGGCCCTCCCCGCCACAATAAGAAAGGCAGGGTTCCGCAATAGTAAGACCATGGCCCTGCATTGATTCTCTATTAAAAACAATAGGCCGCAGATCCCCGAGGTGCTGTAGCTTCGCAGCTCAGCAAGCAAAACAAGAAGCCAGCCGACAGATTTTGGAACCCCCCCCCCCCCCCCCCGAAAACATTTTATTCAGATGTGGTGGTATTGGCCCGTACGAAATCCCCCGAAATGGAAAGTAGTCTTCCGCCTCTATGCAGGCTGACCTCATCCTCACTGGACCTTCGCAAGGCGGCGTTGCATGCCATACAGCAAGGCTGGCAGGCGGACGACGAGGAGTGTGCCTGGAAGTCTTGAAAATGCGTACGACCTTCTGGTTTTTGTTTGTTGGTTTCAAGGTTTTGCGCACGTTTAGGTTTTGGAGCTTGCGCAGTTTCGCTTGGGGACCTCTTGGGGCCATGCATTGTGCAGCAGCAAGAATCTCAGGTGCTACCGTGCTCCTTGAAGTTTTGCCAGACTTCTCCACTGGAGTTGCGGCTCCACGGCAAGAGGCCCTGGAGGCCCTACATATGTGGACCCCAAAATAGTAGGATTCGAAAAGAATAAGGACCCTAATCAGGTACCCCTAATTGGATTCCCTTAAAATAAGGACCCTTTATAATAAGGACCCGAATAAGGTACCCCCCTAATATCGGAGGCCCTCCTGCATGCCAAGCCGGACCATGTGGGCGTTCTGGACCGCATCGTTGGCGGTCTGAACGTGGGCAACGAGGGTGACCAGCACCTTGGGGCGTAAGTGAGCCCTATAAACCCTAAACCATAAACCCTAAACCATTTGGATCACATACACTATAATTATACGATTCGAGCCCCTCACAGAGGGTAACAGTCTTGACCTTAAGCCCTTTTAGGGTCTCAACCCTAAACCCTAAACCCTAAACCCTAAACCCTAAACCCTAAATGTGAATGATCCCCGAACCACAGCACATTTTGGGAACCCCTTTGTGTCGGCTCCGCCGCACATCGGGGAAACCACTTTAGAACGCCGTGGCCTGTTCACCACATTGGCTCAAGTAATCCCTAGAGTGTAGGTCACCCATAGGTTGGAAGTAAGCGCAATAGCGTAACTGGAAACCGCCCGGGTGCACGAGACGGAGACTGAAGGCGAACATCAGTGCAGAAAACAAGTGCGAGACCATTTGGCTGGTGAGGAGCCAAAGCGTAGTGCAAGCAACTACCCGACCTCACGCAGGTTATCAGCCGTATAGCGGTTGCGATTTCTTGCGACTACTGTACGGGCTGAGCTATGGCACTGCCAACCTCGTCGTCGAGTGCCGACACAACCATGACCTTCGGTGATGGTGATGCTATTGCTGCACCTGCATTGGGCGAAAGCACAGGCTGCGCCGACACAGATGCGGTTACATCATCAGATGATGCCGTTGAGCTGGTCGCGGTTGCGAAGGCGCCCGCACGAACCAGAAGTGGTTTGAGCGTACTGCGTGAAGATGGAAACTCGAAGATGAGTCAAGTTTCACGCCTCAGATCCACTTCCAGACAATCATCGGAACGAACATCAAAGAGATCCAACACTCCAAGTACTCCACGACGAAGAAGAGGCACTTCTCCACGAATCTCTCCACGATCCTCGCCGGACGCCGGACGACCGGAAACGTCACCGCGAAGAGGGTACGGTGGCCCTCTTTTGGGTACCGGCCTCCCCAGTTCGGAACCTCCGGCTGGCGGTAGGAGCGGGCTTGATTCGGGTCCCCCGGTTGAGTCTGCTAACCCTCTAGCGGAACGAATCCGGGAAGAAGGCGAAAGGCGGAAGATGGAAGAGGTCATTGCCATGTTGCGACTGAAGATCGAGGAGATGCAACAGGAAGACTATGGGGCATCACTCAGGATCGAGCAGCTAGAACGCGAACGTGATCAGAACGCGCAACTGGCAGCTCATATCCATCAACGTCACGAAGCTACACTCGCTGAACGTGAGCAAGTCGTTGGTGCCACGATCGCAACACTGGAGCAACATGCTGCCGACAATCATCATCAAGCGACGATGACTCAGGAGCAGTTGATGCACCAGCAACGCGAGATGGCGCAGTACATGGTCAACGTGGAAGAAGCGGCCCATGGTGAAGGAAACACGATAGCTCGAGAATACCAGCGACTTACAGAGGAGCTGAACATTCGAGCACATGAAAATCTGAGAAGGCGAGCCGATCTACAACAAGCCGAAGTCATTGTGGCTCAGATGGAAGATCAGCTGCGAACCTCCGAGTTTGCACGTGAAGCATCCGAGAAGCAGAAGAGCGAGATGCGAGAATATGCTCATCATGAGAGCGTGGCATTGCAGGATGAACGCGATCAGACCAGGCTCTTGAACGTGAACATTCATGGCGTTATCGTTCAGTACCACGAAGAAGAAGAAAGAGCAGCTGCTTTGAGACAAGCTGTGCACGAAATGGAGCAGCGATTGGAAGGCCAACATGCTTCGTTGCCTAGCATCCATGAGGAGCTGCAAAGGGTACGAGCGGAATGCCAATCTCATGAGGACGTCAATCGACGACTGACATCGGAATTGGATGCTGCGAGACAGGTTCAAACGTACAACCGACCTACGTCAGCCGGAACGTCTGAGTGGGATAATGTTTCTTCAGTGCCTAGGGTAGGTGTGCATAATTCGCGTCCACAAAGCGTTCAATCCCGTTCAGGAATAACCCAAGCTTGCAGCAGTCCGGAAGAAGTTGATCGTGATGTGCCAATGTCATCTACGACGGAATCGAGGTTCAAGACATGGGTCCAGAACACCATTCCTGGGGTGGGTTCGGCTTCGCCGGCTCATTCCCAGGGTGGAGATGCCTCAAAGGAGGGTTCGGGTCCCCCGGCTCTTCCCACGAGGCCATCGTTGTTCGGAGGACCACCTATTCCAGTGGCAGAAAGCCGACCGACTTCTACAAGGACATCGTTATTTGGTGGACCTCCCGTTCTCGTTCCAGAAGTACCATCAGTTCCCAACCTGGTTCCGGGAAGGATGTTCACGACAGGTTTGCTGGACTTGCCTCCTGGCTTGGCTACCAGACCACACACCTCACAGTTACTTGCTGATCCACCTACGGCGTCCACGTCCTACCAGTGTGTGCGGCAACCATCGCGTTCGCGGCATACGGGCGAGGTCACGCCTGGAATGGCTTCAGAAATTCCTCCGAATGCTCCCAATCATCCTCAAGATCCTCGCGCAAACGCTTCGACAACTGTTCAGCAAGAAGCTTTACGAAGGCAAATGGATGATCTTCGGCAAGAAATGAGCAGAATGAGAGACACCGAAGCTCGTCTTCGTCGTGAACGAGATCAATGGCGTACAATTGCTGAAGAACAGGAGCAAGAGAATGAGGGTGAAGAGGGAGAGAACGAGGAGGAAGGCGAACCAGAAGAGGACGGAGACAAAACCGACCCTGGATCCTGGAAGCCAATCAAGAAAGGAGGTGGAGGAGGTGATGGTGGTGGCGATCCAGATCCTTCTCCCCACGGTGGTGGTGGAGGAGGTGGCGGTGGATCTGGACCCGAAGATGGACCTGATTACACCGAAGGGCCAAAGATATCCCGAAGAGAGGCCGACAAGATCAACATTCCTGCGTTCCCCAAGGTCACTCACTTGGACGCATGGCAGGCAGCAGTCACCACAAACGTTCTGGCCGCTTGTGCGGATACCAATCAAAGCGACTGGATCAAATGGCTGCAAGAGTCTTTCAAACCGATGCCGGATGTTGAAGGGCTCAATGATTCGGGACATGTCAAGTTCAGAAGCATCGACGTGAAGCTGGCAAGTGCGATGACTCTCATGTTACGGAATGCTGGAGATCAGGCAGCCGATCTGTTCTTGGAAGTGAACCTCAAATCAAACGCGTACATTCGCGGGAACGAATACAAGGTTCTGAAGGGACGACAGATCATTGCTATGATGATGGAAAGCTTCCGCACGCGGGATCGTCTTGACATGGTTTACACGATCGATTACCTGACCAAACTGCAGTATCCTGGGGACAACAAGATTGCCGCATTTAAAGCAACGTGGCTAGAGATCATCTCTCGGATTCGACCTGAAGATGTACCTTCCACGAATGCCCTCCGCGACATCTTGTACCAGAAGATATCAGGATCCTCCGAGATGAACATGGAGCTCAAGCTTTACTATGACATCAAGAGCTATGACGATCCAGAGAGATCACATGATATGCTGCTGAGGATCATGGACCGGGCGGTGCAGAGGAGAAGAGAGAAGAAGAACCTCAACGAGACACAACATGGTCTGAACCAGATGGTTGCTGGGAAGGACCTGCTTGCTGCACCAGCTAGGCCCGATCCCAAAGGGCCTCCCTCATCCGCGCCTGACAAGGACAAGAAGAAGAAGACGAATGAGAGAGGCAAGGACAAAGAAGCTGCGGATGCTGCGCCTGTACTCCCAAAGAGTAAAGCAAAGGCACACGAAAAGGACAAGAAGAAGGGGAAAGGTAAAGGCAAAGAACGATCCCGATCTCCTTCATCATCACGATCGCTGACCGACAAGGAGAAGGCGAAGATTCGTTGCAAATTTCACTTCGGAGGAGGATGCACAGCAGGAAAGAATTGCAAATGGAGTCACAAAGATACGGACAGAGGAAGACCGTCTTCACGAGATGATAAGAACCAGAGAGCGCGAAGCCCGTCATCAAAACCATCGGAACGACCTTGCTTTCAGTGGAGCAAGAACGGATCCTGCAGCCGAGAGAATTGCCCTTTCAAGCATGACCCGGCTAAGGCAGCGCCCGCAACCGGGGAAACCGACGCGAATGCGAAGGCAAAAGCAAAGGCGAAGGCGAAGGACAAGAAGAAGAAGCCTGAACCTGCCGCACCCGCGATTGCGATTCGAGGTCTGCCTGCAGTACCTGTTCTTCGATCCCTGGGTGATGGTGATGGTGATTCTGACGATGAGTCAATTGATGGCGACGCGGCGTCAGATTGCTCCACCGACGATGAGATCGGATCCTATCACAGAGACGTCAAGGACCTCAAGGTTTCCTTCGAACGGGGAACGAAGTTCGTGTCATCGAGGCCGAGGCGATCACACAAAGATAGAGGATTCGCCCCGCGACTTTTTACAGAAGCGAACCTGAAGCACGAGAACCACATCTCGGAGGTCGAGTACGAGAAGCACAAAGCAAGAGCTAGGGCTCGATTGATGGAAGATATGTGTCTGGGCAAAGATGGAGGATGCATACCAGTTAGGATTCCAGGAACCGAGAAGGTGATTGTGTTCAAGTTCGACAACAAGAAGGGGAAATTCCATGAAAGAGCCTTGAGCGTTGATGAGAGTCGTAAGGAACTGATGAAGAACCCGAACATGTGTATGGTCCAACCAGAATTTATTCGCAGGAAGCTGAAATTCATCATGGACACAGGATGCGGACATGACCTTATCTCTTTAGAAAAGGTCGCCAAGCACGGCATCGACACTGCAATGGACTGCGAGTCTACATCGTTCCAAACGGCGAATGGTGTCACTATGACCAACCAGACGGCGGAGTTCTTGACGAAATCCTTCAAGGAGCCCATCAAAGCACATGTATTGGAGAATACACCTTCTGTGCTGTCAGTTGGGAAGAGATGCATGCTTCACGGCTATTCCTTTGTGTGGCCCGCGGGACGTCCACCATTTATGGTGAACGATGCTGGCGAGAGGATACAATTCTTCGTGCAAGGAGACATCCCCTATGTCAGAGTGGGAAGCAAAGGAGCTAAAGCCCATGAGGAACCCGAAGCGATGGAAATGTTCCGCTTGGTGCAGAAGTACAAGGACAAGGTGGACGATGATACCGACGACGATTCAACGTATGTTGCGGTACCAGGTCTTGACGACATCGGCGAGGAGATCCCCGACGTAGCTTCCGAAGCTGACGAAGAAGAAGATGGCGAAGTGGTCGCAGGCGATGAAGTTCGTGAAGATGAACCACAAGCCGAACTTCCAGTTGAGGCTGAGGGCGACGCGCAGGAGATCGACGTGGAAGGTGACGAATCTGGTCCAGATAGAAGGGCGAAGGTCGGCACCTTGAAGGCCGAAGCGAACACCTTGGCTCATCTTTGTACCCATCGATTCCGAAATCCCTATTGTGACGCGTGCGTGAGAGCAAAGATGAAGCACTTCAGAACCCAAAAGGGAGCATTCAAACGAGAAGTCAATGAGTGGGGTGACTTGGTGACGTTCGACTTTGTGGATATGGGAAAAGCCACGGATAAGGGGGTGGGTCTTGACGACGAGCTCCGTGAAATCTTGGTATTCCGCGACGTGGCCACGAAGGTGGTTGCAGCATATCCCACAATCTCCAGAGAAGAAGGAGAAGTTGTACGATGTATGAAGAGATTCATGGGAAAGAAGAAAGTGAGGCTGGCATATAGTGACTGCGCAGATGAGTTCATTGCGGCGATGAACAAGCTCAAAATTCCATTGGATCATTCGTTGCCAGGGCGTCCTATGAACAACTCTCTGGCGGAAAGGACCAATCAGTTCGTCATCACTGCTACATCCACATCGTTGCTGCATGCAGGACTACCTGCGAACTATTGGCCCTATGCCTTGAATTGCGTCACTCACAATCTCAACGCCGAGGATGTGGATGGTGAGTCGGCGTGGCAGAGGATGTCTGGGAAAGAATTCCCGGGAAAATTGATTCCGTTTGGAGCAAAGGTCTACTTCAAACCGACCGAGACCCGTGAACCAACGTATGGTGGAAAGTTCGACCCGAAGGGGATACCTGGCATTTTCGCAGGGTATGTCCTCAATGCGGGGCAAACATGGTCACGAAAATATCGTGTGTGGGACATGAAGGAGTTCGCGAATGCCAACTTCGCACATGATGCGAAAGTGCCTCGCAAGCTTCAAATTCCCTACATCACCGAACGGGTCATCATGCCGGATGAAATTGCCTTTCCGCTCAAGCTCGAATATGAGAGGATGAACGGAACACTTGAAGGACTGAAAGAAGGAAAGGATCTCGGAGGAAAAGAAATCAAGGACAAGCCACCAGGAGGAGGTGACGACGACGATGATGACGACAATGGCGATGATGGTGGTGACCTACCTGATCGCCAAGAACGCGTCAAAGCCATGGAGAAGGAAATGCTCGACTATGTCATGGAGAACGATGACATTGTGCCTGATCTTTCAGAATTTCCAGATGATCAACCCGGTGAACCTCGCGACGGACCAGCATTGGAGTCTGAAGATGCCAAAGCCCTCAGATTGATTGGCGACTCCATTCTCGACAGTGCAGGAAGTGTACCACAGAGCGAAGGAGTACCGGATGTTGCTTCGGATCCTCCGAGCAGCAAAAGGGAAACTAAGCGTGGTACTTCCCTCAAACCCGTTTCGGAACCTCCGGACGGCAAAGGGGAACCTGCATCGTCATCACGCGGTCCAACGGGGCGTGCTATTCCGGACATTGACGAGACCGACCCTGCGTTCATCATCGCAAAGCTCAAGGAAGCTGGACTCATTGGACCGGAACCTGAGTTCTGGAAGTTCGGTACTCCCGGCGACGGTCGTGTCTACATCAATGACGACGGCGAACCTTGCAAAATCGACAAGCGGGGGGCTCCGTTCAAGATTGGGAGTGATGGTAGACGATTGCTACCCTCCACACGTCCGAAGGGCAAGTTCACTCCTGAAGAATGGCACAAGCTCGGAAGCGAAGGCAGGAAGATCGAACTTAAGAAGATCAAGAAGGTCGAAGAGAAGGAGGCCAAGAAGGCTCGCAAGAAGGAGGCCAAGGAGAAGAAGAAAGGCAAAGAGCATAAAGACGCACTCGTTGCATCGTTGGAGGCATTACTTCCCAAGGTCGTACCTGCGGAGAAGATCGATTTGGACTTCAGGGCGGGGACGACTACTGGATGGACATGGTGCGAGGAACAGGTGACGCAGATTGCCACAGAAATGTTTCTGGACGATGTGCTGCCTGCTCTTCCAAGTGAATTGGCAGAGTTCGGATTGAGAGCTCCTCGCATGCCATGTGTGTCATCAACCAAAGAGAAACACAGAGAGAAGCTTGCATGTGCAGCGCCGTGCTTCAACGCCATGGTTACACGTCCAGTCAACCGCAAGGAGATGTACGAAAATCCCAAGGCCATGGAGGCGTTCATGAAAGAATGGAAAGGCTTATGGGATCAGGAAGTCTTTGACTTTAGCCAAGTGCGGGAGTACGACGACGTGGTCAGAGAAGCGAAGAAGTCCAACGCGAAGGTGCACATGGCAAGAGTGCATGGTCTCATCTATGAGAAGAACTATCAACTCAAAGAAGGGGACCCTGCAAGGAAGTTCAAAGGAAGAGGTGTGCTGCTTGGAGATCAAGTCAAAGATCAGAATATGGAGGCGGCGCTGTTCCAGGACCTCGGAAACTCTCCGGCAACCTTTGATGCGTCTCGTTGGGCCGACTTCTACGGGTGCCTACCCGGGAACGACGTTCAGATGGCGGATGCTATCCAGGCCTACATTCAGGCTAAGTTGACGGGGACTCCGTGCTGGGTTGAACTTCCAGACGAGGCTTGGCATCCTTCGGTGAACCGGAGGAAATTTCGCAGACCAGTCTGCAGGCTCGTGAAAGCACTCTATGGGCATCCGGACGCTGGTACAATGTGGGAACAACATTGTCACACCGCAGTCCAGAAGATGGGTTTTGCACCAGTTGGTGAGGAATGGCCGTCTCTTTACTTCCATGCAGGAATGAAGCTCCTATTGGTCATCTATGTCGACGACCTGAAGCTCGCCGGTCCGGCGGAGAACCTCCCGAAGGGGTGGAACATGCTTCGCAAGGAACTTCGTCTTGAGGAGGAAACTCCGCTTGGTTTGTATTTGGGATGTCGAATCTCAAAGGGAGAGGCTAAACTTCACGACAACACCAAGGTGCGAAGTGTCACTTATGACATGGAAACCTATCTCGAAATGACAGTGCAAAAGTACTGTGAAACCACGGGATTTCCTGTGGACAAATTCAAGAAGGTACCATCTCCCAGTCCAGTTGAAGAAACCAAAAATCACCCGGCTAGGGCGCCTTGTCATCCAGGTGCTGCAAGCCATCGGTGTCAATGGTGTGGACACACAATGCCTGTCGATAAGGGCGGACGGCTTCTACCTCCACCACCGGTTCCCAAGGGCCCACAGGAAACGGAACTCGATGAGGCAGACAGGGGTACTCTTGCCCCGCATGCGGCGAGCATCCTCATGAAGTTGCTCTATGCTGCAAGAATTTGCAGGTTTGATTTGCTGCGAAGCATAAACAACCTTGCGCGACGCATTACAAAGTGGTCCAAGAAGGAGGATGCGGCTCTGCATCATTTGATGTGCTACGTCCATCAGTCCAAAGGTCATAAGATGATCGGATGGGTCGGCGATTCCATGGATGCTACTTCCATAGGGTTGTATGCGGATGCGGATTACGCTGGTTGTGGCGAGAGTTTGCGTTCTACTTCGGGGGCTCACATGCATATTCAGGGACCGCATACACGGTTCCCGTTGGCAGGTGTCAGTAAGCGACAGGGTTGCGCCAGCCATTCTACTCCCGAAGCGGAAATTGTGGCTGCGGACTATGCGATGTCGCGTATTGGCATTCCGGCCATCACATTGTGGCGTTTGATTGGGGGCAAAGATCCTAATTTCGTGTTCTACGATGACAATCAAACGATGATCGGCGTGGTCCGCACAGGCAAGAACCCGACGATGCGCCGTTTGGAACGCTCACACGGGATCTGCATTGCGTGGATGCACGAGGTGTTCCAGGAGGGGTACGTGTCTCTGGCTTACGAGGTCACCGCCAAAATGGCGGCCGATATCCACACGAAGGCCTTTAAAGACCACGTCTCCTGGGCTCACGCGTGTCAGCTAATTAACATCATGCCTCCCACGATGCTTTCGAGTGTTGAGGTCATGGACATGATGAAGGCTACACACCAACAATCGGCTGATGAGAAAGGTCATCAGCACTACTCGTTTAAGAACGAGGTTCCCTGTTTTCCTTACACGCAAACACCTATCTTGCCCCAGGAGCTGTGTAGGGCCGGTTTGTCCAGTAAGGAGGGTGTCCAGGAAACGGACAGTACTGATCCGATCTTGGTGGTGAAGTTCCCGCGCATGCTCCGCGGCGTCCCCAGTGCTTTGCGACCGGGGAAGTATTTGCGGTCCACGTGGATTCTACGTGAAGGGCAATGGCATCGTATCGAGGATGAGGTCCCTATCCCGTCGGAACCTCAGAAATTCGATCGGTATGTCGAGCGCGCTGTGTTTCAATATCACTTCCAACGGGGCTCGGCGGCGACGACGCGTGTGCACCGCACTGCGTCGCCTGCCGTGTCTGCGTCCCCGCTGCCCGACTGTTCGCGCTGTCGCGTTCGCGATTCGCCCGCGCTCTGTAGGCAAGTGTGCGACTTAGTGGTCCGCGCCGCCCATGGGGGGTATGGGGGTGTTTTTCGCGCTGGGTCTGAAGGCATGGGGGGTGATATCAACGAAATTCCTGCGCTCGAATCTACCGTCGTCGCTGTTGCGCGCGCCGCAAAAGAAGCAGATTTTCCTCAATCTACATTCGTGCCCGAATTCATCGAGGTGACTCGTGCTGGGACTGGTAATCATGAAGTTGTTTTCCAAGACAAGCACGGGAAAGAGATGTTTAAGGCACGGAGTGACTCGCTCAGCGGGGCTATAGGGTTTTCCATGACGATCAAAGCTTCGGATGTCGAAAACAGTAGCCCTCGCGTGTGGTTGCTCGTAGGTCTGGAAGAGGATAACTGGTGGCAGACGTATGCACCGCCGGACGTCAACGTCATCTGCGTGCCGGAAGCGAATGCACGCGGCGCCTACCAGTACTGCAAAGACATCATTAAATGGTCGTTCAAGGATCTTCGGAACGCTCTGTTCATAGGAGCAGGGGCGCTGAATCGAGCTTCATGGCTTGATGTTGATCCTAGAGAACGCTTTTATGAGGACCGAGGCGTCGTAGACTACCCCTGGGGGGAGATCATTGATTTAGTCTTTGAAGCCCGGCAGAAAGGGGCGACTACTATCGTCGAGGTTCCTGACAAGCCGAAGTTTCGAAAGTCGGCACAGTACAAAAACATAGTTGATTGCATGAAGTGGGAGAGATTCACAATTGCTGATTGCTGCCACGGTCGGAGGATCTGCGTTCCACAGGGAAGCGGGGCCCCGAACATCATGTATGTCAACGAAGCTACTGAGTTTCTCATTCATGGACTCAAAGCCCCTGAAAACATGAAGGGTGTGTGCGGCATGCAACATCATCATGCATCACGTGAAGCAGTCGAGACTCACGGGGATGGGTGTGGAAAGAGAACCAGTAAAGTGTCACGCCTCTTGTTGAAAATGCTTTCTGAACGGGACGCCAGGGTTGAGGACCCCAAGGCCTGCAGTTCTGTTGAGAAGTTGCCGTCGGGCAAGGACAGGATGATCATTGAATTCTGTTGCTCTAAGGACAGTAGCTTGGGTAAATCCTCGAGTGCTACAAGGGGAGCTCACGTCATGCGCGTGCATGAAGCTCTCCAAGCCCAAACCAAGGCATGTGAAAGCAACATCCTCAAGGAGGCGGAACGATTCCGAAAATCCAATCCCAAATGTCCGATTCTTGTTTTCGCTTCTCTTCCGTGCACTGGGGGGTCCAACTGGATCAAGGTGAACGAAATGGGGGGTGAAACTGAAAAGGGAAAGGAACATCGGAAGAAATTTAGGGACTTACTGAAAGCTCTCAAACGCCTTTTGCGAAAGCTGGCGGTATTTTCCCCCAAAATCGCTTTTGAGTTGCCGAAAACCTGTTTGTATTGGAGTTGGCCCGAAGTTCAAGCCCTGATAAAGCAGCATTCATTGCGTGTTGCACGAATGGACGGTTGCATGATGGGTGTTGTTGACAAAGACGGCATTCCTTTACTCAAAGCATGGTGTATTGCCACGAATGTGTCAACCATGTTGGACCTCAAAGGGGTCACGTGCGACAACACACATGAACATGGCACACCAAGAGGTCAGGCACTCAGGGAGGCAGGAAACTATACACCACACATGGCAAAGTTGTTGCACAACGCATGGCGTGATGAAGCTCGTAACATCCGCAGGGGCTCTGCTCAGAGTGTTCATGTGGCAGCTTCATGTGTACTTGTTCATGTCAGTTTGCGATGCAGTAACAGTCAGGTGCATCACGAGTTCCAAGGTACTTGCATAATTGTCTGTCCTACACCGGGAATAGGGTTCGGATCCTCCGACCCTAATCCAAAGTGCAGTGAGGGGTTCGGCTCCGCCGGCTCGGATCTGCATCTGGGGAAGGGACTCGGCTCCGCCGGTCCTAGAACCAGCATGGACGGACAACAGCAGAGGCCCATTCCTCCGCATGTTCCATGGTCGCGACCTCAAGACCTCTTTTCCCTGCCGTACCAGAGATCGAGCATCAACATCCCCATCGGCAATGGGATGACTGCTTTGCGCACGACATGTCATGCGCTGCGATCATTGAGAGGGCAACCTCTTCCTGGACGATTGGAGCAAGGCATGGTCGCCACGAATGCGAACATTGCTGCGTGGGTGGAATTTGGAGTGCCAGCTATCCTTTTGGCGGCAGTTGCGGCACCATCCAGCCCATATGGTTTTCCTGAAGTCAGAGTTCGGGAGCTGTTTCGAGGTGTGGTGGAAAGCCTGTTGCCAGCAAGGAGTGCGGAGAGCTACAAGACAGTCCTTAGCCATGTCACAACGTTTATCAAGGTCGTCAAGACTGCGATAAGCACTGATTCGACTCGACAGGTGCTGCAGGAGCTTCTGGACCACGTCATTGAGATTGACCTCTTCAAGAACATTGACATGTTCGTCGACGTTTTGGTTCAAGATGCTGAACAAGGGCGTTTGGATCCTCAATATCCATGTTTGACGGTGGTGACTATGGACGGATATCTTGATCCGAATGTCATTTGCAGAACAGTCGTTACCAAGAGTCCGTGGATCTATGTGACCAGGTACAACGACTGGATGCGGCTTAATTCCTACTTTCGCGAGAACCTCCCCAACCGTCGTGAAGGGCTACCATGCATGCTCCTCACCCAGGACTTCTGGGATTTGCTGGATCTGATATGGTCAATGGCGAAGCAAGTGGGTTACTGCTTGAGAAGCCACAATCAGGTCGCCGAGCACACGCAGATGAATGTGTGGGATCTGATCGAGATCGTGGTCGACCCCCCGGAGAACGTGTCCGCGGCGGTCGCTCATGCAGTCAACAGCCTCCAAGGGTTGTCGGTCGCCATGCATACAGCCCACGAATACCTCAACGACAGTCGGACGGTGTGGCCATCGGAACCATCGAGAACGACCGGAGCCGAGCTCAGGGAGTCGTTGGTGAATGCGACAACTGTCGTCATGGCCCCGCCACCAACCGGTCTCGGGTTACCAGCTTCCTTTTCACACAGCTCGTGGAACCAGCTGGCTGCCGAGCAGAACGTCTTGAGGGCGGTCCACGACATGTACAGGACTCACAGGTCTTGGATGTCCGAGATCACGAACCTGCGAGCCGAGTGTTACTCCGAAGGACGTGAACAGCCGCTGTACCTGAAGCCCGATCCAACAGGCACGGTGTTTCCTCCGGCATAGAATTCGCACCCGCCTTGGGTGAATGTTCAACGTCAACATCCCGCAGGGCCTGCATCCCCATCCGTTCCGGAAGGGCCGGCTCCTTTCGTGGAAGAGGATCATCCTGCCAACAGATCGACGTCTACGCCATCACCAAGACAGGCAACGGGCGCATCCTTTGCCGAGGCAGCGGGGACCGGAGGATGTCCGCTCCGCGGCATCCCAACCGGGAACCGCGGCCAGCTCTTCCGATCCTCGGGGAGCTGAGCCAACTGCCCAACCAGAAGGTGAACCCGATGAAGTTCGCTGGTTCCTGGATCCTACTCCCGATGGGTACATGGAGAAGTTCGTCAAGTTCCAATCCAGACATCGCGTGCAGCTGGGTACAACCATCATCGTTCACAAAGATGATCCTACAGATGTCCTGCCCGCACGTGATCAGACACCCAAGATCAACGGGAAATTTGGAACCAGCAGTGAGCAAGTTTACCTTCGGCGCGTCACCACACACCTTGCCAAGCTCTACGGGATGAGCCAGTCGAATCGCGCAGGTGCGTTTCACATGGCAACATTCATGAAGAAAGGGGATGTGGAGTGGCTACGACTTTACAAGGTGCTGTACGAGAAGGTTTTCTTGTGCACAATCCGTCAGCTACCAACTCCTGGCACAATGTTTGCGGCGGTCATGCAATCCACGGCTACGGGAGAGCTGGGAATTTTCCACTTCAACAGCAGCCCGGAGCAGAGAGCCTTGTTGACGGCTGGACTGAGAAAGTTCAGCGCTTCCATTCGTCAGGCAAGTACCCCCGATGTCACAGCGGTGCGATCCAGCAAAACGATCATCCTGGCTGACTTCGAGGTATGGACGAAAACCAAGAACCGCTTGACCTACACGATGGCCAGCAAGCTCCAAGAAAAGGGATGGTATGATGCTCATTCGTATTGCCAGACAGTTGATGAAAGCCTCGATCCACTCCTACCTGAAGGATTCCAAGTCGTTGCCACCAAGGCCAGAGATGCAGTCCGAGAGTGGAGAGGTCCCGGGCAGAGCATCGACGTCACCGCGCACGTCTACTTGTCGTTCAGAGCCATCAATGATCTCCTGGTTTGGGAGCATGGCAATGCGACTCCCGAGAACATGCGAAAGTGGTTCGTCGATCCAATCATGGACTTGTCAGACCTTCTGCAACGTGCCGTGATTGTGACCCTCAACGACGATCCCCGTTTCATCGGGAAGGACGTTGGTGCAGCGATGCCATGGGCTGCCATTGATTGGATCGCAGTGGAGCTCCGAGCAAGGGGCTGCATCGTTTTCACGTCATCACTGCTGTGGGCTCGAATTGCTGTGACTCTCCACAAGGGCAGCGACAATTTCCGGATCAATCCAGAGGAGATGCATTTGGCGGTGGCGGCATTCGACAAACATCTGCTGCAAGAAAAGATCATCACACTTTGCATGGCACCCCCAGAGAGCATGGGCGATTGCGAACCTCATTTGGATTCCGTGAACATGGAGACTGCGGATGCGAAGGCGGTCTTTGCACCGTCGAGAAGCGACGACGTTCGGACCGCGTCGGCCAATGATGACACGCAAGAACGACATCAACGGGTCGTGGAGAGGGCATCGGAGCTTGAGGGCATCCGCGGAGGCGTGGACATGACTTGGGTGGATGCGGACATCGCCATGGTCAGCCCAGAACCGTTCTATGACGGAGAAACCTACTGGATTGACATCGAGGGCCTCATCAGCAAGCATCCCACTGCCCCGAGTGGCCAATTCCATGTGTGTCAGGCATGCGTCGACGAGTTCAACACGCTGAAGGGCTCCTTCCAAGGCGAGTTCGGACCAATCCAATCTCCAGCGTATTGTCCCTTCTGTTCGCTCAAAGCAATGTGGGACAAGGACTATGGCATCAACAAATGGGAGGAGGTTCGGAAGTCAGAACGCCATGCCGCGGGGTGCGCCATATTTGCTCAGAAACATGACTTTGTGTACCAGGATGGATCCCCAGTGATTCCCAAGGAGGATCTCAAATCGTACATCTTTGCATGCTCGAAGGTCGCGTACACCAACTATGGCAAAATCGTCTCGTCCTCGGCTGGGTTGCGCTTGAACACCAAACAAGCCAGCGAATACACCAGATGGGCGAAGGGGAGACGGTTGTCGTGGGACTTCGGGTACACGGTGGACGGCATGGCCTGCCTCTTGCCCTTGTACGATGCAGGCAACGCAGCCTATGCAGGCTTCCTCCATAGCATCTTCGATCAGGACGAGGTCAAAGGCATGTACAATGGCAATGCCGACCCGGCCGCCGAGCTCATGGGAGACACCCTGGAGGTTGCGCTCGGCATCCTGACAATTGCATGCAGGTATCCTTCGGCATTCGAAGCCTGGGGATCGTACGAAGATCATCTCGCTTGTCTTCGAGGAATCGAACGGTCCTTTTATCGGTTTGCTGCAGCGGAGGCGGTGCGAATTACTGCCGTGGAGAATCGAAAACGTCGTCCTCCCCGGGCAAATGATGCAGAGACGATTCAGCAGATCATGGAGTACGAGAACACTTTACTCCAAGGAGAATGGCATGCGGTCCTTGTCGATCGAGTCCTGCCAATTGAGGAGCCAGTCCTCGGAACCCTTTCTCCGGAAGATCAACGACCTGAAGAGTTCTCCGCAGCACCCGTCCCCAGTGCAGAACCTCGTGGTGGAGAACCAGAAGGTGAAGATCAAGCCCATGAAGGGGAAGCGCTCGGATCCTCCGGCGTGGAACCTGAGGGGCAGGAAGATGATGATATGGGCGTGCCCGAGGCAAGCTCTATCCCCACCATGCAAGAACCGAACGAGACCGAGCTGGGTGAGATATCGCGTCCTTGTGAAGGTTACGTCCGAGCACTCAATGCCCTACGCATAACCGCTGGTATGCAGCCACCCAGCATGTGCCTTGCTTGCGGCAACTATGGCCACAACACCCGAAATTGCGAAGCAAATGGGGGGTACAACGCTCTGGTGGTGAACGAAGCATTCAGCATCATTGGGAAAAGCCTGGCTAAGATGCACAAGTCAAGCAGTACGCCACCAACAGAGATCTTCCAGAGATGGGCAGAGAAGAATTTGCGAGATGCCGCTCGCGCTCCGCAAGTACCAGGAACCGCTTCGGATACTCCGGGTGGGGATGGGGAAAGCGTTGAGCCTGGAGCTGCAGCGTCTTCGGAGGATTCCAGAGGCCCGCTGCCAAGACGGCGTCAAGCATCAATCTCAGTTGAGGATCCTACAGTGGTCGTGATCGAAGTCGATGAAGAACCAGAAGAAACTGCGACAAGAATGCTTCGACCCAAACGCAGGCCCCAACCGAGACCTGATCTTCCAGAGCCCAAAGCTGCGCCAGCTCCTAGGCGGTGGATTGCGAACAACGCCGGCAATGCTCGTTCATTCGTCGAGATTCGCTACCACGAGCCGAAGTCTTGCCTTGACATCATCAAGTCCATCGAGGACGTATCGTGGGTCGGCGGGCAGAGCATCTACGAGATCGGATTACAATCGCAGGATGCAACGCGCCGATTGATTGAGCAGGAGGTTGGAGGAGACGTTGCAACACACCCTCTCCGAAGCGACATCGATGAGTATCCTTCCTCGAACGTGGGGTACGTGAACATCGGCAAGCTGGTCATCGGAGGGGACCTCCGGCTCCTACCCATCAAGGGTGCAAGATTCGCTCACAGGCACTTTTCGGCCCTGGTTCCCGCGACATCCTCCAATGACAACCATCGCAATCGGGATTATCATCGCAGGATCAAATCCCTGGGCTATGATGTGCAACGTTTGCTTAGGCACCGCCTAGCAAACAGGGAGACGAACTACATGCACAATCAGCTCCCAACAATCCCGTGCGACACAGGCGGATGGGTGATGCTCAAAGACTTCATCAACCTGGAGAACTTCTGGCAAAGCGGGAGGTACTATGCAAGGAGTTCAGCACGAGACGACAACTCTGAGTATCAGAGACGAATCCAAATGCTGATCGACTACGCGTACTACGAGTACCGCACGAACGGAAGGATCAGACTTCAATTCCTGGGCATCAAGATCGTGGCGCCCAAACCTGGACAGAGGGCATCCGATACGCCGTGGGACGGTACTCCGGGCGTCGGTGCAACCCAACGTGCCCAACTTGAAGAACTCGGAGGACACAGGTTGACACATGACATTACGTCCGGGACCCTTCGTCGATGCGACAATTGGGTGCAGCCATGGGCGATCAGGGCCACAAGTGGACACTCCAGCAACTCCAATTCACTGGTGCGGGTGAATGACGACAGGGTCGCATGCCACTTGACCACAAGCTTGGTCAACCAGATTGGTGGGGGGTATCACACCACGGCCCCAGAGCTTCTCGCCAACATCGTGGCGAAAGGACTTCTTCCAGGTGGAGGGGCGTCAGGCGGTCGAGTCCACAGCCATTTCGGGACGTTCCCGCCATGGGATCCGAGAAATCAGACGGTGAGAACAAGGATTCCCGGAAGGCCGAGGTCACCAATTGCAGTATTGTACGTTCCAGCCTACGAGCTCATGCGCTACAATGCAGTGATCACGATCAATGGAATGTTTCTCATCCAGCGGCAAATTCCATTCGAGGCCGTCAAGCACGTTTGGATCTGCATGCCAAGCCAAGGAAGATACTTCGAGTTCAGCGAAGTCTTCAAGGTGTACTCCAAAGAGCTGTCCAAGGAGATGGTCGAAGGATACGGGGACGCACGCATCAATCCAGATCGTGACCCTCCAAAACCTTCGGTGGAAGACCTCGTCAGCACCATGGAAGGCACCGACGCTGGCCCGCATGAAGGCGAGAGGCGCGAGATCTTGCAAGCAATTGAGCAGGCGGGCGACACCGTTCCTGGAAACATCATCAAGCGTGCTTTCCAGTTTCTCTCAAGGACATTCCGGCGAGTGACGACTCACACCACCACAAGCGATCCGCTGATCTTGAGGGTTTGCCCCTGCTGCGGCAGGCATACCCCTGCGAGCTTCGCAATTTGCCTCACGTGTGGGAGAGTTTTCCTGTCCATGGGGAGGATCCAGCATGTGCGTGCCAATCCGGAACCCGAAAGGATTGATCCGGAAGTGGTCCGCCAGGCACTCAACCAAGCCGCCGCCGTCGTCAACAACGAAGTTGTGGAGATTGACGTGGAAGAGGAGCCAACTTCAGAACCTGTCCAGGAGGATGCGCTTCCGCTCCGCGGGGTGCAGAATCCGGCAGGGGATGCAGAGGCAAACAGTCCTCGAGAAAGCGTGGCGGAACCTGAGGCCGAGGAGATCCCCGACGAGATTCGCGACATGTACCGCGATGTGGAGATGGAGGCTCCCAACCAAGAGGAGGTGGAGATGGACGCGCAGAATCAGCGAGCATTCGTGCTGGTGGGAGACAGGGAAGGCGATTCGCTGGACGATCGAAACGAGAGGAAAGCTCGCCTCGCGCTGGAGTGCAACGTCAACATCGACACGGACTATGCAGCGTGCGTGGACCACAACTTCAGGTTGTACTGTCACCTCGACGCCTTCTTTGCGTACGTGTTGGTCCATAAATGGAATCTGTTCGAGAAGATCATCATGACTCCATACAAGAAGATGAAGGACCAGTTCGCCTCAGGCATGAGACACGACGCATCTGGGACATGGCCAATTGTCCCCATCGATGAGGACACGGCGTTGCCGAGAGACTTAATGGAAGACGAGGTAAGGCAGTATGCCAGCTCTGTGGAGAACCAGCAGTTTATGATTGAGCGTTATTACGCCAACAAGTTCGTCTTCTACGTCATGCGTGGGGCGATCCAGCTGGGATACAACAAGGAGAGCTTCAACCTCCCCATGATTCCGGATGAGGCCGAGGACCCGAAAGCATTTGCTGAAGCCGGGCAAAGGGTCCACATGTTCATGGCTAAAATCATCTATCAGGTGCTGAACGTGAGGCTTTACTCCTACACGAAACCCAACGCTGAGATCCCGTACCACGCGGCATTCAAATACATCAACCCGATCCAGCTGCTCAGTTTGATGGACTCGCAGAAGGTGAGCGTCAACAACCTTCTGGTGATGAGGGATTCGGGGTGCGCTTTACCCAACCAGTACAGCAAGAAGCTGGACAGATGGTTGAGTGATCAAAAGAAGGACATGAGCATCCTGAAGTTGAAGCCCACACAGTATTTGGAGAATCCAAAGGCGTCGGCTTTGTACCTTGCCTATGACCCTTCAGCATCCGCACCTTCGGTTACTTCGTCGGGAGGATCTCGTCATCCTGAAGCAGACGAGACGGACACGCCGGCACGTGCGAAGGCCCGCATGAGTCAGCCGAAGCCCAAGACTTCTCATCCTGGGACACCTCAAGCTGCTCCCAAAGATCCTCGCGGTCATTCGAGAAAGGGATCGGGAAAGAAAGGGTGAATGATGTACTCGGATCCTCCGGTATGTCATCCCCTGGAATCCATGGTATTCCTGAAATCTGGTTGTGGCTCAGCATTTTGCGTTCTCAGTTTTGATTCCTCTTTTCCCTATGGATGCAACAGACGATACGATGGAGTACGTCATTATATCCACCGATGCTATTTTCTCTTTTTGGCCACTGCATAGCAGCAGCGGGGCAATGTGCCAATGCGCCCGCTGGAGAGAAATGTGCGATTCTTCGCAGCTCGTGTGGTAGCCAAGTGGGTATGGGTCATGCTCTGCTGACTTGGCCGATGCTACTGCTTCTCAGTCATGCATTCTGGAGACGCAATGTGATGGATCAGCAATTTGCTGACATGCTTTCAGGGCCTTTCGCGCCCACGATTCCGCAACCGTGAGCAGCAAGTCTTTGTACAGATAAAGGATGGGATTGAACGCTTCAGTAGCTGAAAGTCTGTCTCACATCTATCAATTCGGGCAAAGAGAGCAAAACAGTGGAGAACGGCCAGACTTTAAGTCGCTTTTAACTGGGACCATTGTATGTTCGTGACGCAAATTCGTCTAGCATTTTGCAAATCCCAGCCGTGGGGGGTGTGAATGATCCCCGAACCACAGCACATTTTGGGAACCCCTTTGTGTCGGCTCCGCCGCACATCGGGGAAACCACTTTAGAACGCCGTGGCCTGTTCACCACATTGGCTCAAGTAATCCCTAGAGTGTAGGTCACCCATAGGTTGGAAGTAAGCGCAATAGCGTAACTGGAAACCGCCCGGGTGCACGAGACGGAGACTGAAGGCGAACATCAGTGCAGAAAACAAGTGCGAGACCATTTGGCTGGTGAGGAGCCAAAGCGTAGCGCAAGCAACTACCCGACCTCACGCACTAAACCCTAAACCCTAAACCCTAAACCCTAAACCCTAAACCCTACACCCTTTTTATGTCTCATTCGGGTCCCCAAGGCACGTCAGCCTCAGCTATTTCGAGCGCGTGGCAGAGGCTGCGGATGCCGAGGCTTTGGTCCAGCGAACCTTGGCCCAACTGTTTCGAGACTTGGTAACCCAGTGGTACCCTTTTCCTTTTTTTTTGGTTGGTTGGTTCAAGGTTCTCTTATAAAGTAACCAACCCAAAAAAAGGGTGCCCTTAGTAGAATATTTCAAGGTTCCCTTACAAAGTAGCCAACCCAAAAAAGGGTGCCCTTATTAGACTTATTATGGAATATGGTTACTGGGCTAGCAAGGAGACGGCCCTGGACGGCCGCCAGCCCCGCAAGAGGCAGGCATCATGCGTGGATTCTAAGTGTTGATGGGGCGGGGTTCTAGTAGACTAGGGTTTAGGGTTTAGGGTTTAGGGTTTAGGGTTTAGGGTTTAGGTTTAGGGTTTAGGGTTTAGGGCTTAGGGTTCAGGGTTTAGGGTTTAGGGTTTAGGGTTCAGGGTTTAGGGGATTCTAAGTGTTGGCGGGGGGGTGTCTTTATCGGAAACTTTAAGACAAGGGCAGCTCTTCTTTAACATGAACCACTCAAAGAAAGGGCTCTCAATAATTGTTAAACTGTTACAAACAAGCTATGTAGTTGTTCCTCACTATACTCACGTCTTGGACATCCAGAAGTTTACATCTTAATAATTCCTGCATTTGGGATCATTTCCATAATAATTTCTGGTATTTTACAATTAATAATCTTTGGTAACCAATCAATGATCTTTGCCATGTTATCTATTTCTCTTCTTGGAAGTCTTGTTTGGGGGCATCATATGTATACTGTAGGTTTAGAAAGTGATACAAGAGCTTATCTTACAGGAGTTACAATCTTAATATCCTTACCAACTGGTACAAAAATCTTTAATTGGCTTTTTACATATCTTGGAAATCCACCATTATTACACCTTAGAATTAGTTCTGTCTTCTTCTCACAAGTCTTTGCCGCACGAGCATCCGGAGCGTGCTCCACAGCATGCTGTGAGAAGTCACTGCGATGGAAGGCCTACATTCAAATCTATGTAGTCGTCCTACAGACACTGGCCTAACCCCCAATGACGAGTGCCCTGTGCACTCTGGAATTGGTTCAACTGCAGCGTCCGCGTACGATTTGTGTCGAATCAGGTATCCCGAGACAGAAACTTCGAGGTAGACATCGCATCCGTCATCTCAACGTATACCAGGATGGGCTATGAGAGGCCCTAGAATCTCCATAGTCAACCCTATAAAGGGCCTTTTTTAAGGGGTTATCGGGTATAATAGCCCGTCCTGGTATGGCCAGAGGCCCGAGCTTTTGTCGACTCCAGGGTCTAGGGTTTAGGGTTTAGGGTTTAGGGTTTAGGGTTTAGGGTTTAGGGCGTAGGGTGTAGGGTTTAGGGTGTTTCGGCTACCCCTTCTGTTGCGCGCTTTTTTTGTTGGCTGTGAAGGGAACCGGGCAGCTCAACCCAACTTTCAGCCTAAGGGATGGTTGCCTGGGTGCTCACTTTGTTCGGTTTAGGGTTTAGGGCTTAGGGCTTAGGGCTTAGGGCTTAGGGTTTAGGGTTTAGGGTTTAGGGTTTAGGGTTTAGGGTTTAGGGTTTAGGGTTTAGGGTTTAGGGTTTAGGGTTTAGGGTTTAGGGTGAGATCCCGAAGAGGCCATCATGAACGCCTTGGCCCTGGCAAGCGCGAGAGCCTATGGCCAAGCCCGGGCGGGGCTCCTGCTGCGCCTCGTGCCCACGGAGCCTCACTGGGTGCAGGTGCAAGGGTAGTTGCCCTAAACCCTAAACCCCAAACCCTAAACCCTAAACTAGCCCTAAACCCTAAACCCTGTTTGGGTTTGAAGTTTGTTTTGGCTCCGGCGGTTTCGAGATTGCACGGGTTTGTTGAGGGATCTTGGGGCGGATTCAGGGCGACTCTTTGCAAATAAGGGGCTTTTTCTGGGTTTAGGGCTTGGGGTTTAGGATTTAGGGTTTAGGATTTAAGGTCAGGGGGGGGGGGGGGGGTTGGATGCAGGTTCTCGCTGCTGCAGCGGCTGCAAAGGTCCTCCGAGAGGCCCCTCTGCCTGTGTGTGCCTGAACCCCACACCCCCAAACCCTAACTAAACCCTAAACCTAGGGTTTAGTCCAGGGTTTGGGGCTTAGGGTTTAGGGTTTAGGGTTTAGGGTTTAGGGTTTAGGGTGTAGGGGTACCCATAATTGGCAACCCCTAACCCTTTTGCAACTGTTGGTTGTTGAGCCGACAGAGTAACGGCATTCCGGAATATTTCCTGGCTAAACGGCATGGCCTGGGCTTTTCTGTCACGCCCTAAGACCCTTATCCCCAAACCCTGAACCCTGAACCTCAAACCCTACCGCACCCAGAGATGGCACCCTAAACCCCTAAAGCGCCTAAAGCACCTAAAGCACCTAAAGCCACCGAAACCCCTAAAGCTGCTAAAGCCCCTAAGCCCCCCTTGGCCCCTAAGGCCCCTAAGGCGCCTAAGGCCCCTAAGGCACCTACAGCCCCTAAAGCCCCTAACCCTACACCCTACATCCTCTAGCGCCTCGACCCTAGACCCCCGAACCCGAAACCCCAAAAAGCAGAGATGTGTCCTGAACCCCAAAACAGTGAAAACCCTGCATCCTATAAACCTCCTAAAGCCCCTACATCCCCTAACCTTAAACCCTACGTCCCAAACCCTAAACCCTAAACCCTGAACCCTGAACCCTGAACCGTAAACCCTAAACCCTAAACCCTAAACCCTACACCCTAAACCCTAAATTAACCTTAAACCCCACCTCCTACAAAGCCTCTACCCTTCAGTGCATCCCGGAGGATCCGGAGCTGTTGGCGGCCATGTCTGCATGCAAGCACAACCTCGGCACCGAGGACCCGGTTAGGGTCTAGGGTTTAGGGTTTAGGGTTTGGGGTTTAGGGTTTAGGGTTTAGGGTCACGATTTATGAAGGTGCATAAGGTGTATAAGGATTGTGAGGCGTTGGTTTAGTGTTTCGGGCCGGTTTAGGGTTCGGGTTGAGGGGTTCAGGGGCTCAGGGCTGGTTTGGGACCGTAGGGGTTAGGGTGTAGGGATGTCAAGGCCCCTGCTTTGGACTTGGGGTTTAGGGTTTAGGGTTTAGGGTTTAGGGTTTAGGGTTTAGGGTTTAGGGTTTAGGGTTTAGGGTTTAGGGTGTAGGGGCGAGTTCGTACCAAAAGTAGCTAGGTAGCCGCATATGCAGCTAGCGAGCCAGGTAGCTAGATGTTAGTATGCTGCTGGTGCGCCAAACAGCCGCCGCTTCTACCTCTACTCTACCCCTAAGTCAGGCTTGAAAAGGGCCGTTCCTGGCAAGTTGGATCAGAATCTGGCCCCTGGTTGTGAACAGCCACGCTACCGCCCCCACCCTTCCCCCTCCCCCCCCCGGTTGCAGTTCTTCTTTTCGTGCACCGAATCTTGTGATGATAGTCTGCGAACCCATAAAATGAACACATTATGGGTTTCCCTATACTACCCCCCTCTATACTACACCCCCTGGGCCCTCCTCTTAAAAATAACCTTAGTTAGGCCCAAATGGCCTTATTTATGGGGGGAACCTAGGGGGGGTAGGAAAGAGGGGGGTAGTATGGGAACCCATGACCACAACCCTCAACACAGGACCAGGTGTCCCTTCTTCAGAGCCTGGTCGCGCTGTCGCCTGCTGCCCTGGGCGAGGTGGTTGCCAGCCTCTGCTTGGCCATGGAGAAGGCGGGCTTGGAGTCTTGGGTAAGAGGGTTTAGGTTTAGGGTTTAGGGTTTAGGGTTTAGGGTTTAAAGGGTTTAGGGATTGCAACAGAATCCCACTGCAAGAGAAGCCCTGCGAAGATATTCAATGCCAAGAGGCTCGGTCTGCTTCTAGGCCTTACCATGGGTTACGAGGGGTTATCCTGATCCCTGAATCACCCTGCAACCCGAAACCTCAACCCTAAACCCCCTAAACCCCCGAAACCCCCGAAACCCCCGAAACCCCCTAAACCCCCTAAACCCCCAAACCCCTAAACCCCAAACACACCCCTAAACCCCTAAACCCTCGACCCCTAAACGCCAAACCTCCCAAACCTACACCCGAAACCCTGTCCCTAAACCCTATCCCCAGGCCCCAAACCCGGCCCCGCAGGCTGAGGCTCGCAGCCGCTTGCTGGTCCTCCGGGCCCTGATCCTCCATGCGCCCGAAGGTGACGGAAGCTTCTCGCAGTTTCGGGTTTCGGGCTTAGGGCTTAGGGTTTGTGCAGGAGCTTCAATCAATACCAAGGTTAGCCCTTACGCCGTAAATCCCAACATCCCTATCCCATGCTAAACCCTAAACCCAAAACCCTACACCCTACACCCTACACCCTAAACCCTAAACCCTAAACCCTAAACCCTAAACCCTAAACCTAAACCCTATAGACCCTAAACCCTAAACCCTGTGGGCCTCCCTGAAGGTGATGAGGGAGCCCTATCTCTGGCGCTGCAGTACCTGGGCCGGTCAAGCTTCTGGGCCGCTTTAAAGGATTGGATTTCAGCTCGATGGAGGTTTTTGGTTCGAGAGGGTTTGGGGGGCTACAAAGGTCATCACAAGCCCTAAACCCTAAACCCTAAACCCTAAACCCTAAACCCTGAACCCTAAACCCTGAACCCTAAACCCTAAACCCTAAACCCTAAACCGGACGAGTCCAGCACATGCTTCATGGATGACTTAGCTGGGGATTCCATACCTGATGAGGACCAGAAGCCCTGTAGGGTGCATCTGGTCACTTCTAACAAAAACTAGGTAGGCCCGTGGGACATTTTGGATTTTCCCTTACTTGGGTTTAAGAGGATCATATCTAGGAATATATTTCAGAGGGCTTCAAGGGCCATCCAAATATCTGGTCCCATAGTGGGGTTCTTATTGTCAGGGCGGCCCCTCTTGCTTCGGGTGCCCAAAACGGGACCATGGTTTAGAGAACTGACCAGTTAGTGCCCCAAGGTAGGAACAGCTATAGGGTTTTTAAGGGGTAGGTACCTTCTAAGAGATATTCAACATACCCCTTGGGCATACCCCTAAAAGAAAGTAAGGAGTATGGGACAATCCTTCCTTACATTCTCCTTTGAGAGGTTAAGGGGTATGGGCCTGGGGTATGTTGGGATCTTCTTAGGTACCTGGGGAACCTTGGGAGCCATAGGGAGTAGTGAGGCGTATTAGGGAACCTTGGGTTACATACCCCCCTTGAACCCCCGTCCCTGAAGAAAACCCTAAACCCTAAACCCTAAACTGGCCCTAAACCCTAAACCCAAAACCCAAAACCCAAAACCCTAAACCCCAAAACAGTGTCGAGGCTCCATCATGCGGCAGGAGGGTTGCGAGGGTCTCCTGTTGGCCGCGCGGCTGGTGCGGAAGATCGGGGCGGAAGCCGCGGCGACCAGGTTTCTTTTGGCGGTACACTTTTTTTTGTGGCCACAAGAGCTTCCCAGATTAAAAAAAACAAATCCTTTGAAAATGGCCATAAGCGTTTCCTTATGGCCACAAGAGCTTCCAGTTTTTTTTTAACAAATTCTTTGAACATAGTTTCCTTTGAACTCCTAGAACATTGAGCTCTAAAACCCCTTGTATGCCTGAAGGCTAAGGACCGCTACAACCTATCTAGGATCGAAGCGCCGGCCCTGAAATTTGGGTTCCTTGTGAAGTTAAACCCTAAACCCTAAACCCTACAGGTGAAGGAGTCAGAAGCGATGCTCCTGGACGCGTTGACGGGCCACTTGGCCCGGACGGGTGACAAGTTCCTTCTGCTGACGCTGCTCTCGTGGTGCCGAGACTTCTCCGTGCCCTGGGACTCAATGCGCCCTAGATACACCCTACATAGAGACATTAGAAGCCCTCCATGAGCCCCGTAAAGCTGAGAAGGCCCATTAAGCCCCCTAGCCTCAGAGTCCATATGAGCCCTTATCTATGCACTTCCCACAGGCAACCCCGAGGAGTCCGCGTAGGACCACAGCATGGGGTTTAGGGTTGAGGGTTCAGGGCTTAGGGCTTAGGGTTTGGCATTTTGGTCCCTGTTTTTTGGCGTACCCCACTAGTTGCCCAACAACTCAGAGGACCCAGTGTGCCCTGTACCCTACTGAGACGAAACCCTCCTAAACCCCAAGCCCTAAGCCCTAAACCCCAAGCCCCAAGTCCTAAACCGCAAACCCTAAACTTCCCTTTTAACCCCTAAGCCCTAGGCCCTAAACCCTAAACCCTAAACCCTAAACCCTAAACCCTAAACCCTAAACCCTAAACCCTAAACCCTAAACCCTAAACCCTAAACCCTAAACCCTAAACCCTAATCGTCCACCCCGTAAGGCGGAGGTGGGATCTTCGGCCTTTGTCGGCCTCGCCAAGGGCTTCCGTAAGCAGAACCCTCAGATCAGAGAAGTCTGTGCAAGGGCGTTCGAAGCTGGCTTGCCGTTAAGGTTATAATATAGGTTTAGGGTTTAGGGTTTAGGGTTATCGGGGTCGGAATAGTTACTAATGGTATTCCCTTATGGTCCCTGTGGAATTCGACTATAATGGCCCCCAAAAACTCTTAAGGCCCCTAGGGTTTGTTTCTTCGGCCTGAAAAGGCCTAAGCCCTACAGATCGTAATCCTTAGTCCATATTCTGGTGAAGAATCTGGCTTCCCTCAGCTGTTAACTGAAAACCCTGATTAGTAACCCGGGTTAAATAGTGAGTAACCTCGTTTCCTTAAGTAAGTATGCTAACTTTGTTCAAGTGCAGCAGCCAAGGAAAGGCTTCTCCCTTTCGGCAACGCCCATGCGGCCACCGCTGCACTGGTGGCTGCTCAGCAGCCCGGTGGTACCCCTTTCCCATGTTTCGTGTGGTTCAAGCTTCCCTTATTGAGGTAAACCTAAACCCTAAACCTAAACCCTAAACCCTTAACCCTAACGAGGGTGCCCTTGTCATCATATGGTTCCTGGGCTACCAAGGATGTCATCCAGCTCGATCACTTCGACTGGTCGCGGGTGCTTGCTGCCAACCTGCTCCCCATAGCTGTTCCTTGGGGACGACATAGACCTAACAGGGATTATGGACTACATACCTCAACAGTGGTAGTATAGGGTAGAAATATGGTTCTTTGGCCCCAATTGTATGTATGCATATATATATATATACACATATATATATATACATATATATATACATATGTAAGTAAGTAAGTATGATGTATGTATGTATGTATGTATGTATGTATGTATGTATGCATGTATGCATGTATGCATGTATGCATGTATGCATGTATGCATGTATGCATGTATGCATGTATGCATGTATGTATGTGCGTGCGCGTATTTATGTATGTAAATACATACGTCTATGTGACCCCAGTTTGGGGTGTTCATTGGGCCCCCAAGGTTGAAGCCGGTGACAGCGAAAACTCCAGGGCTGTCCCTGCGCTTCTCGAGCTGGCGAAGGACAGCAACCTAGCAGCTGAGTGGGTGCACTTTACACTTTTTGGGATACTCTAATTCCCTATAGAAACCCTAAACCCTAAACCCTAAAGCTTATGAACTCAGCAGCTAAGGCAGCGTGATCTGCAAGCAGGCGTCTCTGGATGCGCTGCTCCGACTATCCGCGCGGCCACTGTCTGAGGAAGTCGCTGACACGGCGGAGAGGCATCTGCTCCACGAAGACCACCATGTTCCTTGGGGACCACTAGGGTAGGGTTGAGGGTTTAGGGTTTAGGGTTTAGGGTTTAGGGTTTAGGGTTTAGGGTTCAGGGTTTAGGGTTTAGGGTTTAGGGATGAACCCTATAATTTGGGTTCATACACCCCATACTGCAAAAAAATCCTCTTAAGGTTTACATGGGACCCAAGAGCCCTGTTGTGGGGTTCCTTCGTGCCCTTAAGGTGCGGCTGGCCGCCCTGCGTCTGCTGGAGGCCACGCAGGACCCGAAGCTTCTGCTGGAGAAGCTGATGAAGTGCATGCGAGATCCCGAGTCGGAGGTGGTTCACGCCGCCGTGCCCTGTCATATATTCTAGGATGCCCAGTAGTGCCTTTATTCCCTTTTTGTCGGGGGGGTTTAGGTTCCCTTATTAACCCTTTAAGCAAAACAAGGGCACCCTTTTTAAGCCCAGGTTACTGGGCAGCCTAGTATTCTGGTGTGTTGAATTCTGCACCATAACTCGTAGGTGGGCTCAGGGTGTGCTTGCTTTCATGAGGAAGCTGCTACACTCCGCCACCCCCGAAACCCAGAGGCCCCGAAACCCCAAACCCTGAAACCCTCCCGAACCTTAAACCTTCCTTCCCCGCACGGCAAAGAAGTGCACAACCCTCAGCCCCGGAAACCCTAGACCCTAAACCCTCTAAACCCTACAAACCCCATAAACCCTATAAACCCTAAAAACCCTAAACACCCTAAAAACCCTAGACCCTAAACCCATCTCTTCCCCCCATGTCGCTCTAAGACCAGGTCTTGGCTCTCACCCGGCTGCTGGAAGGGGATGGGGGCGCGGAGGAGGCGTCCGGGACTACATCTTCTTGGACTTCCTTCCTTGCAGGGTTTAGGGTTCAGGGTTCAGGGTTCAGGGTTCAGCGTTTAGGGTTTACGGCTTTTCTAAGTAGGCCCCTGGGACATTTCATATTTTCCCTTGTTGGGTTTAGGTTTAGGAGGGTCATATTGAGGATTTTTTTTAAGAGGCTTCTAAGGGCGGGCCATCCTAGATATCCTCAAACCCTACGCCCCTTCGATAGCTGTGGCGTTTATGGTGTTTATGAGTTTAGGGCTTCGGGTCTCAAGCATCTTCGAGAGTGCATAGTCCCCCAAACTTGAAAGCCTTCAACCTATATGATCCCTGAACTCGTAACCCGTAAAAAGCAAACAATCTTGGCACCATGCGCCCGATAAACTCTGTAAGCCCTTCAAACTCTGTAAACCCTGGAAGCCCTAGTAGCCCTAAACCCCAAACCGGAAACCCCAAACCCGAAACCCCAAACCCCAAACCCGAAACCCTAAACTCCAAACCCCAAACCCTAAACCCCAAACCCAAAACCCTAAAACCCAAACCCCAGACCCTAAACCCTAAACCCTAAACCCCCACAAGGCCTTGGGTGAGCTGGGGTTGCTCCTCACCCACAGGGACTGGGCGGTGCGCTCTGCGGCCGCCGGTGCCCTGGGGCAGGTGGCCTCCCTCTTCTTGGGTTTAGGGTTTAGGGTTTAGGGTTTAGGGTTTAGGGTTTAGGGTTTAGGGTTTAGGGTTTAGGGTTTAGGGTTTAGGGTTTAGGGTTTAGGGTTTAGGGTTTAGGGGCGGTCCTGGGGTTTGATGGAGTTATTGTGGGGTTTGTAAGATTCAGAGGGGTTTTTTGTAGGGTTTCAGGGCTTCCCCTCTGGTTTATCGGGCTTTTCGGGGTGTTGTGAAGGCTTGGGAATGGGGCTGGTTGGCTAAGGGCCCTAAACCCTAAACCCTAAACCGTTTCGGTAGTACTCCCGGAGCCAAGCGCTTCAACCCCCAAACCTGAAACCTCTATGACCCTAAGCCCTAAGCCCTAAGCCCTAAACCCTAAACCCGAAACCCTAAACCCTAAACCCTAGATCCAGGTCCATGGGCCCGGCTGCGCGGACGCTCTGCGCCTCCTGCGCTCAGCGCCACACTGGCCTGAAAGGCACCCCGAGGTGCTGCGGGCCCGGGACCGCGCCCTGGAACTCTTGGAAGGCAGGGTTTAGGGTTTAGGGTTTAGGGTTTAGGGTTTAGGGTTTAGAGTTTAGGGTTTATAAGGGTTTAGGGTTTAGGGTGTAGGGTTTAGGGTTTAGGGTTTAGGGTTTAGGGTTTAGGGTTTAGGGTTTAGGGTTACATTTATACTTAAGGTGTTTAAATGCTCAACCGTAAACCCTAAACCCTAAACCCTAAACCCTAAACCCCCCAAAAGGGTTCTGCGGAGCGACGCCTGCACTTGCCGGAGGTGCGGGGAAAAGCCAGCGTGCCGGGCAGTGCATTCGGGGCTTTGGTTTGCTTTAGGGTTTAGGGTTTAGGGTTTAGGATTTAGGGTTTAGGGTTTAGGGTTTAGGGTTTAGGGTTTAGGGTTTAGGGTTTAGGGTTTAGCAGGGATCAGGTGTAGGGCTTGGGTTTGACAAGGCCCGAAAAAGCCTAAAGCCCCAAATCCTGAGCCCTGAAGCCCTAGCAGCAGAACAGCACTAAGGCCTCAAGTGCGGGTGTGTTCCACCTTGGACCAAATGAACCCTAAAAGGGCTTATGGTTCATACATCAAAAAAGGCCGGTGGGCTCTTTATCTGTTACCCTTATACCTGAATATGGCCCCTAAATACCCTTATAAGAACCCCACTAAATAACAGAAACCCTACTTAAAGAGACCACCAGCCAATACAATGATTCAAAAGGCTCAATAGAATTATCGTAGTATGGGATATCCGATTTTTGGGTTCATTTGGTTGCCAGGGTTAAATGAAGCGTGGGGTACGAGTTCCTTTGCAGGGGAATCCTTCCCAAAATGGGAACCCCAAAATGGTTTAGGGCTTTTGGTGCAGGGTCATGCAAGGCTTTTGCTTGCGCAGGGTTCTTGATTCAGCGTTTACCCTAAAACGTAACCCTACAGCCTAACGCCTAAACCCTAACCCCTAAACCCTAAACCCTAAACCCTATCCCGATTTCTCCTTTCCCAAGCACGCTGCAGAAGATTGCTTCGGGCCATTAAGCCGCAGCAAAACACTGAGGTTCGGCCCTGGACGCCCAACGATGCGAACCGTAACCTTATGGCAGGACAAGGCTGGGATTGCAGGGTAGTATTGGGTTGCAGGGTTGCAGAGTTAGAGGGTTTATCGGGGGTTTGGGGGGGTGGGGGCAGGAGGGGGGGGGTTTGTTTAGGCACAGCTTAGGGGTTTTAGAGGGAGGGTTATATGATACTTCTCATCGCTTTCCTTAGGGTGTATAAGCCCACAGCCCCAATGAGCAAATCCTCCATCCGCTTACGTATACTGTCAGGTCAGGCCGTTTGTGCTTGTTGGCGTCTTCAATAACTTAAGTTTAGGGCTTTTGGGGTTTATGTGTTGAGTTCTAAGCCCTAACCCTACTTTCGCAATAGACCCTGTACTTAATGTACGTCCACCATGAATCCACTGCATGAGGTTATTGCGGGCTCTCGGGGCAGCACCCTAAACCCTAAACCCCAAAACCTAAACCCTAAAGAAAACCCTCGAAAACTTGTACGGGACGGGGGGGGGGGGGCTTTTCTTTAATTGGCACCCTCAGTTACAAGGCGTCCGGTAGATTCCATGTTGACGGATTCTGGGGGTACCCTCAATGCTCGAGAGCAAGGGCACCTCCGTAACCCTAGCCCTAAACCCTAAACCCTAAACCCTAAACCCTAAACCCTAAACCCTAAACCCTAAACCCTAAACCCTAAACCCTAAACCCTAAACCCTAAACCCTAAACCCTAAACCCTAAACCCTAAACAAACTCCATAAGCGCCAAAAGCACTCAGCCCTACCAAGACTTGAAACATTGCACAGGCCATTGGGTGGGTGTAGGGCTTACGTGGGTTTTTTATGTGACCTTGCAACCATGGTTGAATCTAAGGGTAGTCACATGGTCCCTCAATGCGGACACGCCAGACTTAGCTTCTCCGATGCGGTAGCAGGTTCCGGAGAGGGAGAAATGGAGCAACTGCATCTGGAGCAGCCTGGCGTGTATGTGCTTTGGGGTTTGGGGTTGAAGGTTTAGGGTTTAGGGTTTAGGGTGTTAGGCTACGGGCATCCACAAGGCTAAGCGGAAAAATCTATAAGCCCTGGTACAGGGTGCCGGGAGCTGCAGTTTGGAGGGATCATGGCCTTGAGGCAGCACAGACATGCCTCCATGAAAGAAGGACGGAAGCTAAGCGTTGCTGTCGAGACCCTACCCCCCTAAGCCCCCCCCGACCCCAAACCCCGAAACCATAAGCCCCCAAAACCTAAACCCTAAGCATATGTGTGCGTACTGCAGAGTTGATAGCCCAGCAATACCCTTTTGCCCTGTTTTAGTTCCAGGTCCCCTTTACAATGCATATGGGGGGTTTCCGACAACAGGGCTACTTTTTTGCGGGGGTCCCTTTGAAGGCGTTGCTATTCTATCTGGGGTATAAACGGGGTACCCCTGTTTTGGGAAATGCCCATGTAGCTATAAGGACATTCCCGCAGAAGTAGCTTCAATTGGGTGTCTAGAATTTGGGTGAGTAACCCCACAGTAGCCCCCGATTCAGATCCGCAGGTCCCCAATAGCTTAGAAGGGTCCCTCGGTTCAGGGTATCAGGTTTATAAGGGTTAGAAGGGGTATCAGGGGTATCAGGGTTATCATGGTTACAAGGGTTGTAAGGGTTATAAGGGCTACAAGGGTTGTAAGGGTTCTAAGCGTGATAAGGGTCTAGAGTTGGGGTATGGGTTTCGGCTCATAATTCATCGGTTGGGGTTTCCGAGGTATCGCCTTCAAGCCGGACGGGACTCAGATCATCGTTGCGGCGGGGCGCTCGCTTTCTCGGGGCCATTCGGAGGGACCGAGCTGAGGATTTCGGGGCTTCAGGTTCAGGGTTTTAGGGTTTAGGGTTTAGGGTTTAGGGTTTAGGGTTTAGGGTTTAGGGTTTGGGGTTTGGGGTTTGGGGCGCGCAAGCCACACTCCCGGAACTTTCTGCCTTATACTGCGTGACGTTTTCCAAGAAGCCGCGAGTCGCAATTTTCGGTGATTCTTTCAGTTCCTGAAAGCCATGCACCCAAAACCCCCAAACCCCAAAACCCCAAAACCCTAAAACCCTAAACCCTAAACCCTAAACCCTAAACCCTAAACCCTTACCCCCACACACACACACACAAGCATCTTCCTTCCTACATGGGAGCCGTGGAAGAAAAGTGCGGGGCGCGCCTCTGCTTGTCGCAAGGCCGGCAACAGGGTCCTGGTGTATGATGCCACAGATGGCGATCTCGCACCTTGGCTTGCCTTTGGGTCCCCTGGTTCTTAATAGGGAATGAGGGAGCAGGGCCCTATTAATACCTTGAAAGAGTAAATGTAGGGTCCCCTCATTCCCTACTAAGAACCAGCCAGTTGCCCTAAACTCGGGGCCCTGAACCCTAAACCCCCCGACTGGGAAGTTCAGGGTTTAGTAGGTGAATAGTAGTGCATCAATCGGGTTTATGGTTTAGGGTTTAGGGTTTAGGATCTGTAGGGTTCAGGACTGGAAGGTCGGGAGTTATTCGTTGAAGGAAGTCCCTAAACCCTAAACCCTAAACCCTAAACCCATCTTTATTGTCAAGGCTTGTTCAAGGGTTCCATTTAAGCCGTCTTCGAAGGGCCGCTGGGGCTTCGGGAGTTTGTTTAGGGGTTAGTTTAGGGTTGAAGGTTTAGGGTTAGGGTTTCGGTTTAGGGGTTCAGGTTTTAAGGTCTAAGGGGAGGGCTTTGCTTATAGGGTTCAGGGGAGTTTTGAGGGTGTCTGGGGTCATGAACTCTATGAGGTTTTTGGGGCGGCTGCTCCTTTCTCTCAGGTGTTAGGGTTTACCTATTGACGCTGACTGTTGGTACTGGGTGAGTCGTGCGTTGCTAACTGCTTTTGACAAGCAGGGTCGGCCTTGTAGGTTGCTCCCTGAAGGCACCAAAGACGCTCGCGCTCCCGAAACCCTGCATCCGAAACCCCAAGCCCGAAACCCTACCTGGACCCTATAAGTACCTTGTAATGAGGGCTTACGTGTACCCTCACGGTGGTATCTAGGGTATCCTCAAGCGTACTTGGGATGCGTCCAGGTAGCCCTAAACCGCCTAAACCCTATAAAGTGTTAGGCTTAAGGCCATAATTTTTGGGGTTTCCGAAGTTAGGGATACCTTAAAAGGGTCCGTAAATCCTACTATTTGGTGTCTAGTTTAGGGGTCCCCTAGTTTCGTAAACCCCCATTTAGGGTGTCGGACCCTAAACCCTAAACCCCCATACTCCCCCCCCCCCCCCCCCCCACCCAAAAAAAAAAAACCTAACCCTAAGCCCTGAGCCCGAAACCCCTCAACCTGTCCCAGGTGCACTCCTTGAAAGGCCACAAGGAGCCCAAGAGCGCGTTTGGGGTTTTGGGTTTTGGGTTTAGGGCTTAGGGTTGGTTTGGGGTTTATGGGGTGGGGTTTAAGGTGTGGGTTTGGGGATGGTTTGGGGTTTGTGGTTTAGGCTTTACGGTTTCGGGTTGATGTTTTTGTCACTTCGTCCCCTCACTCATCAGTGGTTTAGGGTTTACGCTATTGCTGGGTGTTTCTGTCGAAAAATCCCACCCACCGACCCCCCACCCCACTCCCCCCCCCCCCCCAACATGGAGGTCGCCAAGCGTTCAAGCCTGTAAGCCCGCAGTAGAGTGTTAAAGTGTCAAGACCCCAAACCCCCTAAACCCTAAACCCTAAACCTCAACCCTAAACCCTAAACCCTCAGCCCTAAGCCCTAAACCCTAAACCCTAAACCCTCAACCAACCCCAAACCCTCAACCCTCAACCCTCAACCCTGAACCCTCAGCTTCAACGGCCGCACCGAAGCGCCCTCCTTCTTGTGACCCGGAGCCCCCAACAACCCGAAACCCTGAAGAAAAGTAGAGCTCGAGGGATCAGGGGATGCTAAAGGATGCCAGGCACGAAGTCAGGGTGTAGGGTTCAGGGTTAGGACGTTTAGGGTGAAGGGTTTAGGGTTTAGGGTGAAGGGTTTAAGGTTTAGGCTGAAGGGTTTAAGTCAACCTCAAAACGCCGAGCTCGCCCTCTCTTGCCACGCCCGACAGCCGGCAACTTGGCTAGGAGAGCGTCTTTTGCGTTGCCTACTCCAGACACGGCAAGAAGCGCGGATCCTGTCATTCGGGCGGGGCTTAGAGCAAACACTTCTTCACGCCAAGTCCTGATGTTTAATCCTCAAATTCCGAGCTTCCGAAACTCACACATGTATGTATATATATATATGCGTAATATGCATATATATATATATATATATCTATCTCATAGAGCCTCATGGCCTCAATGTGTTTGTTTCCGACGGCCGAGAGCCGAATGAGAGGTCTTAGCGTTCGTGGGGCTTGGCTCAGGGCGTTTAATGGGTCGGGCTTAGGGTTTAGGCCCAGTTTAGGGTTTAGGGTTTAGGGTTAGCCCTTCAGCAACGTGGCTCCTTTTCTTCGGGCAACAGAAGCCTTCAACCCCCGAAATCCTTTGCCCTGAGCCCAGGAGGCCCCATAATCCTAAACACCCGCCCAAGCCTCTGTCCTCAACAGCCCCAAACTCACTACCCTAAACCCTAAACCCTAAACCCTCAACCCTAAACCCTAAACCCTAAACCCTAAACCCTCCGCGCTGCGCCGAGGTTTGCATCAGGCGGCGCAGACAAGCAGGTGATCATTTGGACCCACAAGGCCCTCGACACTAGGACCCGGAGTAGGCCCGTATGTAACTAGGGTTTAGGGTTCAGGGGTTTAGGGTTTAGGGTTTAGGGCTACGGACCCACAAGGCTCTCGATGGGTTTTGTTGTCGAAGCCCAAGCCCCAAGCCCCAAGTAATATTCCTAGGGTTTAGGGCTTAGGGCTTAGGGCTTAGGGCTTAGGGCTTAGGGCTTAGGGTTTAGGGTTTAGGGTTTTCAGAAGTCTTGAGCCCCAACACAAGTAGTACGGGAGTCGGAGTAGTTACGAATTGTCTTCCCTTATGGACCTTTATAAGTATTCTGTAAGCAGCCCAACACCCTATTCTACTTTATTCAGCCCCTATATTAGCTTTAATTGCTTACGGTTGAGGACTCTTTTTTTTAGGGTTTAGGATTTAGGTTAAGTTTGGGGCGAGTTGTTTAGTTATCGTGTACAATAGGTGTTCCCAGAGAGCCCGTGAATATCGAACACACCTTAATTTATGTAGGGATCCCCAATATGATTTAAGGTATCTTCCTTCATTCAGGGGTATCGGGCTCTTGGGGTTGCTTAGGGTTTAGGGTTTAGGGCTTAGGGTTTAGGGTTTAGGGTTATCAAGGAGTGTGTGCTGGTATTGAAGACTTTGGGAGGTTGTGAAGGCTTTGGGAGCTTTAGGAACCTAGTAGCTGAGTGGGTACACTTCACCCTTTTTGGGATACTATTGTCCCCTACGAACCCTAAAAACCCTAAACCCTAAACCCTAAAGTACACTTTTTTGGGGCTTATGAACTCAGCAACTGAGGGAAGGAGATTTTTTTGCACTTGAGGTGCAGGGCGCCGCCCCCCCAAACCCCCAAACCGAGACCTCCCAAACCGTAAACCGTACACCCTACACCCTACGCGCTAAACCCTAAACTCTAAACCCTAAACCCTAAACCCGAAACCCTAAACCCTAAACTCTAAGCCCTAAACCCTAAACCCTAAACCCTGGCTCGCGCTCAGGCGGAGGGGATCCTAAAGTACAACCACAATGAGCCTGCGCCTCAGAGGGGTCAACGTGGATGCCGGGTCGTAGAGCTCGAAGGCTCTTGGCTCGTACGACTAGTAGAGAGGAGGTCGTTGTAGGTAGGATAGTAGCCCTAGACCCTAAACCCTAAACTCTAAACCCTAAAGCCTAAACCCTGCACACCCTAAACTAGGTCGTAGTAGGCCGTGTGGGAAGTCGGGAAGTAGGAGGAGGTGGTGGTATCAGCGGTAGGAGTGGTAGGAGTGGTGTTAGTGGCAGTAGTGGTAGCAACAGACCCCAGAGACTTGAGCAAGTCCCTCCAAAGCCATCCAGGGTTGAGTCTACAGGTAGTTTCATGGGCCCTGAATATGGTCCCTCCTTTAAAGGGTTCTGATGTATGGGCGCCTAGCTTGTATAGCGTATATACGGGGTATATAAGGGGGGGCCCATACTACGGGGCCATGGAACTACCAGGGGTTGAGAAAGCAGGGGCGCGCAGTATGGGTTTAAGGTTGAAGGTTGAGGGTCTAACTGTAGCCCCAAAAAGCCTACCTTGGTGCGACACTCGAAGGGTCGCGACGCAACAAGAGAAACGCAAACGCCCAGGTCCATCCAGTGTTTGGCATACAACCCCGTCACTCAGCAGGCACCACACTTTATCAGGAGAGTTTATGAGGTTCAGGGCTTGGGGCGGCTGGCGCTGCCCCAAACCTTTAAAAAAATATCACAAAACAAAACAATCATCGTAAATCATTAGCCATGCAGGACCTTCTTTTTGGGGCTGGCGGCCGCCATCAGAATCCCCGAACCTAAACCCTAGCGGCCCTAGCGTCCATGTTATTAAGCACTATCAGGCAACCCTAAACCCTAAACCCTAAACCCCCGGATGTTATTAAGTATTATAAGGCAGTGTGAACTCTTGCAGGGACTGCGCGGTTGGCTTTGGGCCTGACAGACCCCACCCTTTACACCAGGTGGCCGAAGTCGTTGCAAGCGTTGGGGGATTGAGGCTTAGAGGATTTAAGGGGTTAAGGGGGTTTAGGGGGTAGGGTTTAGGGGGGTTTGGGGTTTTGCTCCAGCACCCCCACAACCTCCGCACGCCAAAAGCGACCGCAAAGTCACTAGTACCCTGAACCATGTAAACCCAAACCTTCACGTAGTATGTATGGTGCTATGAATGTGTGTGTGGGGGGGGGGGGGGGCGAGCGAACCCACACCCCAAAAACTCATCCGGTAGTTGCAAGTCGGCTTATGAGAAAGGCATCCGGTATACTCACCTTGTTTAGGGTCCTTGCAGATCTCCTCGCAAGTATCCATGACCCTCCAAGTAGCCCCTCAACCCGAAAGTGACAAATACCCAAGCCCCTAAATACCTAAATACCCTAGATACCCTATATTCCCTTCATACCCGACATACCCTGAACCCTACACGCTAAACCCTAAACCCTGAACCCTAAACCCTAAACCCTAAACCCCCCCCCCTCCTCTGCCCGCAGTTGGCCAGCGGCACGGCCTCCGACCTCGGCCTCTGGTCCCCGGAGCAGAAGTCGGTGTCCAAGCGAAAGGTGGGGAGCGGTTTAAGGGATGAGGTTTAGGGTTTAGGGTTTAGGCTTTAGGTAGACTTGTGCAGGTGAACTCCAAAATCCTCTCCATGTCCTGGACCAACGATGGCCTGCACATTGCGCTGGGCCTCTTCAGCGGCCGTGGACCCAAGGGGGTGGGGAGCGGTTTAAGGGATGATGTTTAGGGTTTAGGGTTTAGGGTTTAGGGTTTAGGGCAAACTTCTCATATCCGTAGAGCTTACCTGAAGGCTCGGCTCCAATGTAGTTTCTTTTTGGGTTAGTTATTGGGGGTTTTTGTAAACTACCCCAACAAGGTACTTCATAGGAGCCTTTGGGTACTTCATACAGGGGTCTGAAAAAATTCCTCCTTCCGTACTCCCTTAGGGTCCCTTTGTAATAATACTGTAATGTCTCATATCCGTAGAGCTTACTTAGTATAGGGGTCGGAATAACTACTATAACATTATTCCCTTATGGTCCCTAAAACCCTGTTCTAATTATTCAGGCCCCTAGATTAGACCTGCAGGCTTAAGAAGCACCAGTAAGTAGACGTCAAGGCGTGCCGGCCCCCACCCCTCCCCCTTCAAGCCTCCTCATTGTTCGCTGGGTTGCTTTCAAGGGTTTAGGGTTTAGGGTTTAAAGTGCCAGAACCCCCAAAACCCTGAACCCTAAGCCCTACACACCCCAGCTGTGCGAAAGCCTTCAGGCCTTCATCTTACCAAGCTCTAAACCCTAAAACCTACGTGAGACTCACGCTTTTCAACTGCTGCCTAAGCTTGAAGGGCTGAGGGCTTGTGGGTTTTCGTGAGTTTGGGCTGGGGAGGGGTTGGCGGTCAAGTTCAAGCATCCTAAACCCTAAACCCTAAACCGTACATGGGGCTTGCGACTGGCCAGCAGCCTGGTGTCCAGGTCATGTGAGCATCAGGGACAAGTTCGGCGAGGATCTCAAGGGTTTTTTTTGGGCGGTTCTTGGACCTCGCATCTGGGGAGCCAGATGAACTCGAAAGGAGGGGGTTTAGGGTTAGGTTTCGGGTTTAGGTTCAGGGGTTAGGGGTTTAGGTTCAGGGTTTAGGGTTTAGGGCGTGAGGGCGTTGAGGGTTTAGGGGGGTTTAGGCGACTTCAATCCCTATGAAAGTATGAGGACCATAAACCCTTCCCGGGTTCATTTAGTCCCCAAGGATCTGCAAAAATCGCCGAAGACGGCAAATCAAAAAACCTAAACCCAAGCCCTATGAAGCTTAAAGCCCGAAGCCCAAGACCCCAAGCCCTACCACCCCCCCCCCCCCCCCCCGCAAAAAAAAAAAAACCTAAACCCCCCAAAAGATCCGAAGCTCGAGTTTTGGGGTCCCTAAACCCTAAACCCCTAAACCCTAAACCCTAAACCCTAAACCCTCTTTGCCAACCAGATCCAGGCTGCTGAAGGAGTTTGCAGGCCTGAAGCGCCTGAGACCCATTGCCTCCAAACCCGCAAACCCGAAACCCTAGACCCCGTTCAGCCCGAGTTCTTAAAGTAATCCCCAAGCCCAAACCCCAAGCCTTATTGAACTCGGTACCGCGCAGGAGAAAGCAGACATCGTCCGCCAAGCTCCAATTTGGACATTGGCGTGCCCTTCCTAGGGTGGGCGGCGGGATCTCGGAAACTCTAAACCCTAAACCCTAAACCCTAAACCCTAAACCCTAAACCCTAAACCCTAAACCCTAAACCCTAGGGGTCAAGGCCCATCTCCAGGGGGTTTTGGGGCTTAGGATCTTTTGGGGAGTCTGGCGCCCATTCCAAGGATCGTGGGGCTCCCGCCTCGGAGCCCTAAGCTTGCACCCGTGGGTGCGGGGGCCCTTTTCTTAGGGACACTTGGAAACAAGTTTTGATTTTTAGCCACTTTAGTCTTTAGTTAATAAGAAGCAGCTATTTTTTTAACTTGGATACGAGTTTCATGTGTTGGTTACTTCAATTCCTAAGAAACAGCTAAAGTTTTGATTTGTGCTAGGGTGCCAGGTTAAGCAGTTTGATGGATCTTCGATAGCTCTTAGGGAATATATGAGGAGTAGGTCAAGGAAACCTCTTCGGGGTACATCCTTCGGGGTAGGGTTTAGGGTTTAGGGTTTAGGGTTTAGGGTTTGGGGTTTGGGGTTTAGGGAATCCCATGAAAGGAGGTTGAGGGTTGCAACTGGTTTCAGGCTTCCGGCTCTAGTGCTTCCACTTCTGCGGGCTTTGTGTAGTTTCTGGCGGGCTCGGTTTTTTGGGGTTCACCGAGGGGTCTTGCCGTGCAGGGTTCGCAGCTTGAAGGTTTTTAGGGTTTTTTGAAGGAAACTTAACCCCCAAGACCGCAAAACCCTAACCCACAGACCCACAAGCCAAAAACTCTGAGCCCTGAAGCTATAAACCCAAAACCCTAAACTCTAAACCCTAACGCTTTTTTCCCGAAGCCCAAAAACTCTGCGCCCTGAACGCTAAGGTGGAATCCTGTGCAGACCAAGCAAGACCCGACAGACGTGCTGGTCGTGGGCTGTTGGGACCAGACCCTTTCCTTCTACAAGGCTCCAGGGGGTCTTGAGCCCCTAAGACCCTAAAACCTCGTTCAAAGCTTCCATTCTATCACTGCGGGCTATCCGCCCAGCTTCCTGCAAACTCTTGAGGGAACTTTGGGATTTTTATGAAGGTTCTTGATTAGGGATTATTGTACCCCTATTAGAATTTACTTAAGGGGAACATCCCAAATTCTTGCTCTGTGTTCATACCATCTCCGAATTCTCGCTCAATTAAGAGTTGACGCTGCCTCACGAGTGATCTGGAGCAGTCCTCATTGCCAATCGCCTGCCTAGAGCCCTAAAACGTTAAAACCCGAAGCACCACCCCCCCCCCCCCCCAAAACAAAAAAAAAAAAAGAAAAACAAAACAAACAAAAAACACCTAAGAACCTGACAGCCCCAAACCACCAACACCTGAAACCCCAAAATCCAAAATTGCCCAAAATCCCCAACACTCCAAAACCCTAAAAAGCCCCAAAGCCCCAAATGTCGCAAACCCCCCCAGAACTCCAAACCCTAAGAAGTCCCCCGAAGCCCTAAACTTCGCAAAATCCCCCAAAACTCCTAGAACCCCGAAACCCCCGAAGCCCAAACCCTAAACCCTAAACCTAAACCCTAAACCCTAAACCCTAAACCCTCAAAACTCCAAGCCCCAACGCCCCGAAGAGTTCTGCTTCCATGCGAGGTGTCCGGCCAAGAGTACGGCCGAGAGCTGGGCACCCTAAGAGGGGGGCAGCACCCCGGGGCTCTGGAGGGTTTTTGGGGTTTAGGGTTGAGGGTTTAGGGTTTAGGGTTTAGGGTTTAGGGTTTAGGGTTTAGGGTTTAGGGTTTAGGGTTTGGGGGCTAAGGGGTTGTAGAGTGCAGGGTTTAGGGTTTAGGGTGGCTTTGGGCTGTAGGGTTTTAGGGGTTAGGGGGTTGAGGGGGTTTGGGGCAGTCGGCTCTTTGGTTGTCAGGGCTTTAGGGGCTTCGGGTGTACTGAGAGTTTGTGGGTTCAGGCGTGAGAGTCTTCGGGCTCAGGGTTTAAGACTCTCTGGCAGCCTGGGTGGTGGGGGGGAGGGGGGGGGTGAGGCTTGAAGCTTGATTAAACCCTACTGAACCCCCCAAAGTGGCAAACCCTAGTAAAGCCCACTTAGGGTTTAGTGGCCAAGAGGTTCACCTAGACCCTAAACCCCAGGAAAAGTCTTCTCCCATGAACCACCCAATCCTTTTTCTTCCGCCAGAGAAGGCCCTCCCCCGCAAGACAAAGACTTGTATTATCTCAGAAGCCCTGAACGCTCTAGAAACGCTGAACCCTAAACCCTAAATAAACCCTAAACCCTAGAAACCCTTTTTGGCCCCAAACTCCCAACCCGGCCGATTCGAAGGCACCGTCTGGAATTCGATCCTTGCAGCATCGATTTCTTCTCCAGCCTGGGAGCACAGCAGGGGGGCGTTTAGGGTTTAGGGTATTAGGGTATTGGGGTTTAGGGTTTAGGCTTTAGGGTTTAGGGTTTAGGGTTTAGGGTTGAGGGCGTTATTCAGGAAGCACCGGTACGAGGAGTGTCCGTAATCCTGAGCCCTGTAAACCCAGGCACCCCCGACGGCCAAAACCCTTAAACCGCCAAGCCCCTCAACGCTAAGCCCTGAAACCCGAATCCCAAAAAAGGGTGAGTGGCAACGACCTTTAGAACTCTTGGGTTTAGGGTCTAGAGTTTAGGGTTTAGAGTTTAGGGTTTAGGGTTTGATGCTGGGAGTTCGGAATTGTCTGGGGCAGGGTGTCTGTCTCATCACCAGATATCCACAGTCCGGGTCCTTACAAGGAGATAGCCGTGTAAAGCCCCAAACGGCGGTTCAAGCTTTCTTCGGAGTTTTAGACTGATGGCCTCGGGCTCTGTGGGGCTCAGGCCCTAAACCCTAAACCCTAAACCCTAAACTCTAAACCCTAAACCCTAAACTTGGAGCCTCGGAGTTGAGGGTATCGGGTTCTGGTTCAGGTGCCATCCCCCCAAGCAGCAAAGCCTCAAAACCTCATACCCCTGGCCCCTAAACCCTAAACCCTAAACCCTAAACCCTAAACCCTAAACCCTAAACCCTAAACCCCTGGCCCCCCGAATTTACCCGAGCCCTGCAGAGCCTACATTCCTAGGTAGGATAAGGGGGACCCTTAAAAGGGAACCCTTCTGAACCCTCTTCTGGCTCTCTTAAACAGGGACCTTCTTCAGAGGGTCCATATCCCCAAGGGTCCCCCCAATCCTATCCCCTATCCGTGAAGAAAGGATGGGAGGGGCGTGATCTCAGCTATGGGCCCTAGCCGAACATCTAAAAAATCTGCTAGAACAGAGCCCACGAAGGGTTCATGATTCTGATCAAAACCCTTTCGTCCCCTAAACCCTAAACCCTAAACCCCAAGCCCCAAACCACAAACCCTAAACCCTAAACCCTACAAAAACTCGGCAAGGTGGCGACTACTTCGTGCTGGGCGGGAGCGGCAAGAAGGCGGACAAGCTGCCAAACACCTCAGGGGGTTTAGGGTTTAGGGTTTAGGGTTTAGGGTCGAGCGTTTAGGGTTTAGGGTTTAGGGTTTTGGGTTTTTTCTGGGGCCATGTCGCGTGAGGTTCCCACATAAATCCCGTTTGGCAAGACAGTGCCCTCAGTTTGATTCCTACGTTAACGCGCAGTCGTACTAAACCCATAACCGTAGAGCGTCCTCACGCATCTCTTTATAAACCCTGACACCCCCTGAAGGTTACCCTTAGACCTTTGAGAGACAAAAAAAACATACCTAAACCCTAAACCCTCACCCCTAAACCCTAAACCCTAAACCCTAAACCCTAAACCCTAAACCCTAAACCCTAAACCCTAAACCCTAAACCCTAAACCCTAAACCCTAAACCCAAAACCCTAAACCCTAAACCCTAAACCCTCTAACCCTAAACCCTAAACCCTAAACCCTAAACCCTAAACCCTAAACCCTAAACCCTAAACCCTAAACCCTAAACCCTAAACCCTAAACCCTAAACCCTAAACCCTATCCTAAACCTCCAACCCCAAACCCTAGAATCAGAGACCGGCTGATCCCTATAAGCCCTAAAGAAGCTACGAGCCAAAGGAGAAGGCGATGTTGGGGCAGACCCCTTTGCGGAGGGCTCCTTAAACCTAAGCCCAAAGTCCGAGACCCAAAGCCCAAAGTCCCAAGTCCAGGTCCCTAAGCCCTAAACCCGACGCCCAAAACCCCTAAACTCCTAAAACTGTAAGCCCTCGACCCTAAACCCTAAGTCCTCGACCCCGAACCCCAAGTGTGAAGTCCGAGGCTCAGCCCAGCTCAAAGGGCAGTTCTCTCATATGGGGCCCCTGTTTTTTTTTTTTTTTGGGGGGGGGGGGGATGGGGGATCCTTTCTAAAGGGCGCCGTACTGAGTGTCTTGACGTTGCCTTCTGGTTTTCCATCCTTCCCAAAAAAACACCCTGAATCCTGAACCCTAAACCCTAAGCCCTAAACCCTGAATCCTGAACCCTCAACCCTAAACCCTAAACCCTATACCCTAAACCCTAAACCCTAAACCCTGAACCCAAAGCATCCCGAAGCCCCTCCAAACCTCCCAAAAAGCAGGTTCAGCTCTGGAGCCGGGAAGCCCCCAACCCCTAAACCCTAAACCCTATACCCTAAACCCTAAACCCTAAACTCTGAACCCGAAGCATGCCCAATCCCAAAAAGCGCAGGTGCAGCTCTGGAGCCGGGAAGGCATCTACCTGGGTGACCTCGGCGAGCGTGACGACTGGATCTGGCCCCCCGAAGGGGGGAGGGCACTTTGAGCGCTTGATGTTTGTTTTTGTTTCAAGGGTTTAGGGTTTGGGGTTTAGGGATTATTAGTATTCTTCTTATTATTACTATTATTTATTTTATTATTATTATTATTGTTGTTTTTTTTTGTGGGGGGGGGGGGTTGGTCTATTGAGGGTTGAGGGTTTGGGGTTTCTTGGGCCTGCGACAGTCCGGCTGAGGGTTTGGGGCCTGCAGGGTGGGGGGCTTCTGAAAGTCCGGTTTAGGGCTGAAGGTTTCCATAACCAGGAGACGAGGCTTCACCAACAGCCCTTGCTGAGAACTTTGGGTTGAGGGTTTAGGGTTGAGGGTTTAGGGTTTAGGTCTATGCCCTGTATCCCCCAATGATCACTGGCACGGCCTCCAAAAGGTTACATAGTCCTAGCATAATGTCCCCAAACCGTAATCCCCAAAGTGGAACCCTTCCCAAACCCCAGAAACCCGGCCCTAAACCCTAAGGCCCTAAGCCCTAACCCCAAGCCCTAAACCCTAAACCCTGTGTAAAACCCCAATAAGCCCAAAGCCCTGGCAAGTGCGACTCCGCAGGTCTGTTGCCGTCAGGCCCAGGCGCGTTGGACTTTCGACCCCCTAAGCCCTAAACTCTACTCGCTGAACCCCAAAGGTTTAGGGTTTACGGTTTTGGGTTTAGAAGCCCACTAACCCACTAACCACTAACCCACTAACCCACTAACCCACTAACCCACTAACCCACTAACCCACTAACCCACTAACCCACTAACCCACTAACCCACTAACTCTCAACCTCCACACCCTTCAAGCTCGTAGGCCCGGATCACTTTCAGGCGTTTGCAAGGGCAGGTTCCCCTCTAAAGCCCTAAGCTCTCCACCCGGAAGCACAATGCTCGGTAAAGAAGTTATTTCGGAGTTTTGGGTTCAGGGGTTCCGAAGCCCTGCGAAACCTAGGGTTTAGGGTTTAGGGTAGACCCCATAAACTCTAAACCCCTGAACTTAGGCTCATTCCGGCTAGGGGGGGCGGCCTGGTATCTCAGAAAGATGAAGATCTACACCCCTAGTCCCCCCCTGCCCCTCGGTAGGGTGCGGGGTGAACACTAGCCCCGAAATCCTAAAAACATGGACCCTAAACCCTGAACCCCACCCCCCCCCCCCCCTGCACCCTAAACCCTGATTGAGGTCGAAGTTCGGAATGTTCTTGCGGGGGGGCTTGCACTTTGTGGATTTCGAGCCCCGAAACATCCACACGAAGCCTTGACTGCAGGCCGGCACCACCCATATCAGGGCCCCGGCTCTTGGGTTAACGCGCATAATTACCTTTAAAAGGGCTCAATAACCTCAACACCACTAAACCCTGCATCCAACCGCCCTAAATCCCCAGGGTTTAGGGTCCATTGTTTAGGGTTTAGGGAGTAGGAAGGGTGCCAGGGTCACTCTCAAAGACTCCACACGACCGGCAGGAATGAAGGGGGGATGTTCTGTTGGGCAATTCCCATCTTCTGAGGACCTACGTTGTTTGGGGCCCTAAGCCCTCTGAGCCCTCAGCCCTAAAACCCTAAAACATTACAACCCTAAAAACCCTAAAAAACCCTCAAAACCCCTTAAAACCCTAAAAACCCCCAAAACCCTAAAAACCCTCAAAACCCCCCAAACTCTTAAAAAACCCTAAAAGGCCTTAAACCTGTCGTCCTTCTTGGCTCGCGCAGGCGTAGCCTTAAGATGGAGGCAGAGAGACCATGGGGAGGGGCTGTGGACACATCTCCGGGCTTCGGGGCTCAAGGAAGCCCCTCCCGCATACTTCAAAAGGCACGCCAGTGACATGCACGTACATAATCTCATATATGTAAGTGTATACATATATATATATATATTATTATTTATTTGTTTATTTATTTGTTTATTTATTTATTTACTGATTTATTTATTTATTGACAGTATATGATATAGTTTGTACATGTATCATATACGTATGTTTAGATAGAGAGCACCTGCAGGCACGAAGCCCCAAGCCCAATACCTTCCGTGTTTTGCCTGTCGGGTACGTCTAGGGATTGAATGACCAGTAGCCCCAGCGTGAAAGACAACGGGAGCTCTGTACCTCTCAGATAGTCGACGGCCGCAGATCCGCTCCCATGCCTCCACAGACCTGATGTACGCGCTCAGGCGGGAAAGTTTTCGGAAACCCCTAGACCCTAAACCTGAACCCTAAACCCTAAACCCTAAACCCTAAACCCTAAACCCTAAACCCTCAGGGTTGTAGGGTTTAGGGTCCGAGACAAGGGATCCGGCGTTCCAAGGCAGATCGCAAGCACGGGGCTCGCAGACGAACGCCACAAGCACCTGCATCCGTAGGAGGTGTCGCACCAAGGAAACACCGAGCATAACTTATACGGAGCATGAAGCAGCAACACAAGTCTCATGAATTTCCCTACTAACCCCCTCTATACTCCCCCCTTTCTAGGTTCCCCCCTAAAATAACGCCAATAAGGCTTAAGTATCCCTGACTGGCCTTAACTATGGGGGAACCTAGGGAGGGTAATTAGCATAGAGGGGGGTAGTAGGGGAACCCATAAAAATCTCATCGCTGCCAGCAGCACTGGTGAGCATGAAGCCTTTGGAAGTTTCTGCCGCTCTGCCGCGTCCACAAGCCGCCCTGAACTCCAAACCCTAGGCTTTAGCATTTTGGGGTTCAGGGTTCAGGGTGTTCATAGAGCTTAGGGTTTTGAGGGTTTGGGGGTTCCGTCCACTCCACGACAACGCACTGTAGTTCCTTTAGGGGCAAGGTTTTTTGAATGACAATGGGGTATGCCATAGATATGTACACGATTAGGTATCCCCACTCGATAGAGGAACTTTACTTGGGTTTAGTGTGTTGAGGAGAAGGTTAGAGTTTACTGTATGGGGTTATGCTTAGACATGATTGAGAGTGTTTGGGGTTGGGGCTGCTTGGGGTTTACCGGATGAGGGTTTCCTGAAACCAACAGTCTTTAATAGGGACTATAGTACCCCCTATATTACTAGGACCGGGAGCAGGCCCTTTTTTCCTTTTTGGTTTAAGGGTTGCGGTTCCCTTACAATCCCCTTAAAACCAAAAAGGGCCCCCTTGTTATGGTTACTCCCGGGTCTAGATTAGAATCTAAGGACTGTAAGTATCAAGGGGGGATGAGGGTGTCCTGAAACTAGCAGTCCTTAATCGGGATTATAGTACCCCCTTTTATAATCCCTATTAAGGACTGTAAGTATCAAGGGGGGATGAGGGTGTCCGGAAACTAGCAGTCCTTAATCGGGATTATAGTACCCCCTTTTAGAATCCCTATTAAAAGGACCTGTAAGTATCAAGGGGGGATGACCTATATTGAACCCTGAACCTGGGCAAGAGACTCAGCCCTAAACCCCCAAACCCTGAAGCCCAAATCCTGAGGGTTTAGGGTTTAGGGTTTAGGGTTTAGGGGCTTCTGGGGGGAGGGCTGCCAGGTATGACAGGCCCGAGATGCTCCCGCCCATCATGCCCTCCCACCACCTGAGGCCTCTGGGCAAGCAAGCTCCTGCCAGTTTTGCCGTGGGGTTTATTTAGGGTTTAGGGTTTAGGGTTTAGGGTTTACGTGCCAAAATACCCTACGGATCCATGCACCTTTAGAGTATATACTTGGGCCTGAAAGCTACTATAGAGGAGCCCCTGTAAGATACTTCGGATCCCTAGTAACAATGCATAAGGGACCACAAGAAAGGGCCCATGGTTCCGACCTTAGTCTAGCTTTTTCTGGCAAGGAATTGGCAATTCAGGGTTGAAGCTATTATTGTGGTCTCCTTATCATGGTGACTCGGTTTACAGGACGTTTCCTGAATAGCGGCCCAGCTTCTCTTGCGGTGACCTGGAGGGAGAGTCGTTCAGGTGTTGTTTTAACGGATAACCCTATAAACCCTAAACCCCGAACATCCTACAGCATATCCCCTCACATGGCTAAAGGAGGTCGATTTGGGTATTTCCCGAAATAGAATGGAATCCCCTTATAGAGGGACCCCCCAAACGGGTAGCCCTATTTTCGGAAACCCCGATTTAGCAGTCGGGGATGTTCTCAGTCCAGCGCGGAGGATGGACCTCGTAAGTGGGCTGAATTCTGCTTCCGTCTTGCGGGTGTCGGGGCGGTTGGCCTGTAATCTTTCTAAACCCAACACCCCAAACCCGAAGCCCGAAGCTCTAACCTCTATAAACCCAATTAGGCCCTAATCCCACACCGCCAAAACCCAAAACCCGAATCCCCGAACACAAAACCCAGAACCCTAAGCCCTAAGCTCTGAACCCTAAACCCTAAACCCGAACCCCAGAACCCACAAAGGAGCGGACGCTCCGACGAGAAGGGCCGCCGGCTGCCCTCGCGCACTCCGCAGGCAGGTTCTAGGGTTTAGGGTTAATTGTTTAGGTCTTAGGGTTGAGGGTTAGGGTTTTCTAAATCGAGGGGTCGGAATAATTAGGATGTGGGAACCCACTGAACCCGGTTTAGGGTTTAGGGTTTAGGGTTTTGGGGTTTTGGGGTTTGGGGTTTAGGGTTTAGGGTTTAGGGTTTAGGGTTTAGGGTTTTGGGGTCGGAATAATTACACATCTTGGTTGGCTTTTGGGATATTTTGCATGTTCCTTTTTTTGGTTGATAAGGGGCCCTGTATACAAATAGTTGTCAAAGCGTTAGAAGGCCAACCCAGTTATAGTATTCCCTTATGGCTCCTTTGTTAATGCCAAATAACCCTCCCCCCCCCAAGACAATTTTTTTTAATTCTTAAGGACCCTATATTCGGCTTTCACGGACATTTGCCTTGGGAACCCAATGAACGCTGAAAGGGTTTAGGGTTTGGGGTTTAGGGTTTAGGGTTCATATGCTTTAATAGGAATTCTAGTAGTGTAGGGCACATGACCCCAATTTTAGGGTTCATGTGGTCCCCAAGGTTAGGGTGGGGGGTTAGGGTGTAGCATCGGTCAGCTGAACGCAGTAGTGTGAGGACATGCCCACGCCCACGCCAACTCGCAACCCGCAGCGAGACAAACAGGACCAGGCAAACTACGCCAACACCCTTCCATATTCACATGTCAAAGATGTTTTGTCCATATTCACATATCAAACATGTTTGGAGGACACTTGAGTTCAAACACTTGCATGCTTGTGCCATTTGGAACTTGAGCTACGACACTTGGGGCGGCTCGGACTTGCTGGGTGACTGGTGAGTTGTGAGGAGAGCACACTTTTGGCGATTCAAACCCAAAACAATTTGGTGGTGCACCTCGAGGAGCTATTATAGGGGCTTCTCCTCCAGGTGTTTTCTGGAGGCGTTTTTGGACGCTCAGGGTTTAGGGTTTAGGGTTTAGGGTTTAGGGTCAGAGCCCTCAGCAACCTTCAGCATCAGCGCACAACAGGCCCAATGCAAGAGCTCTTACCAAAACTCAAGGTCGCCTCCCCCAGAAAAAATCCTCAGTGGGCTTCGAATAGGTCAGGTCGCAAAATTCATGGCCCCTTTTTCTGGTGTACCCGAACTATATGGGGCCGCCTTAGAAGGGCAACCCCACAAGGCGCCTTAATTTAGAAAAGTTACCGAACCCAAAGGATCCATGTACCTATATAATATATACTTGGGCCTTAAAGGGGTTCCTATATAGTAGCTTTAGGGCCCAAGTATATACTATATAGGTACATGGATCCTTTGGGGAACCCATGCCCTACATCGCAGCGCGCTTCGCGTTGCGTATTCAGGCCAGTAGCGCCACGTCCCTGGGAGACACGACCGGAAGCTTGGCGAGCCTCGGAGGTGCGCGGGGTTTAGGGTTTAGGGTTTAGGGTTTAGGGTTTAGGGTTTAGGGTTTAGGGTTTAGGGTTTAGGGTTTAGGGTTTAGGGAGCTCGGAGTTTTGAAGGGCCGAGGGTTGATGGTTCAGGGTTTAGGGTTGATCTTTTCGGGTTTAGGAGTTCGTTCTCTTTTTTTTTTTTTGGGGGGGGGGGGGGAGGGTTTCTGAGTGTTGGGGGTTTCAGGGGTTTGGGTTTGTGGGGCAGGTTTGGGTTTCGTGGTGTGTTGGGTAGGATCGCAATGCAACCATTGTAGAATGTGCACGCTTGCTTGGCAGCCCAGTGGTACCCTTGACCTTTTTTTTGGTTCTGGGTTCCCTTATACAAAGTAGCAGTAAAGTAGCCAGCCCCAATAAAAAGGTTGCCCCTTTTTATGGTTACTGGACCACCAGGCTATGGAACCCTGACAACGGCCCTACACAAACCCCATATCCCTATAGCCGGGCTAGGCACAAGCCACGGCAGTGGCAGCCTGGTCAGGGACATCGAGGAGTACCGGCACCCGAATCAGAGGCACCTGACGCCCAAGCGCCATGCGAGCCGAGAGCGCCGCCACGCTTCGCCGGGCCGCAGCCGCCGCCAGCTCCCTCTTACGGCCCGCGAGCCTCGCGGCCGCGCGGGTGGGGAGATGATCACGACCATCACCTTCGGGGAGGGCAGTGAGGGCAGGGAGGCCCTACCGGCCCTGGCCACGAAAGATGACAAGGCACGGTCCGAGTCCCCGGCCGTGAAGCTGAGCCCGCGGCATTTCCTGCGCAAGGGCGCCGGCCTGGCCACGCAGGAGGCCGTGGCCACGGTGAATCGCCAGCGCTTCGGGCGCCGGCACGAGGAGGTCGAGGAGCCGAGCCCCCGGCCACCGCTGCCGCACATCAACGAGGTCACCGCCACCAGCTCCTTAGTAGCTGAGTGAGCACACTTTACACTTTTTGGGATACTATAATCCCCTACAGAACTGAAAGTGTACACTTTTTGGGGGGTCTATGAACTCAGCAACTAAGGCTCAGTGGCCGCGCGGCGGCCGAGCATAGGCATCCCCACCATCGAGCTGGCGCTGGGCGCCGGGGAGGAGGGCCTGGCCAGCATTCAGCGAACCCCGTCCTCGAACTCGCCCCCGGACATGCTGCACCTGTCGCCTGCGCACGACACTAGGTAGGGTCCTGGGACATTTAAATGTTTTCCCTTTCTGGGTTTAAGAGGGTCATATTCAGGAGTCTTTGTTTTAGGCTTTATAAGGGCCATCCCAGGACAGTGTGGCCTGGTCAGACAGCCCCAGTGCAGTGGCCGAGAACCCGACGTCCCTGAGCCTGCGCTCCATGGACCCACTCCACGACTTCGCCAACAGCGGCCAAGCCACTACCATCAACGTGCGGCTTGGGCGGAAGATTCGGACACAAACATCTAGGACCCAGAGTAGGCCCCTGTTCCCTATGTTTTAGGCTTTAGGTCCCCTTGAAAGCCTCTTTTTTAGGGATACCCTTGTTTATTCTTAGGTTGCTCTTGGGCCTAGTAATTGAACCGTAGTAGTATGCAACCCCGGCGCCCTTTCACCCTCTCAACCTGAAACCTGTAGAGGGGGGTTTGGGGTTTCGGGTTTAACTCAATCGTGCCAAACCTGTTGAACCCCGAGCTCTGTGAAGCCCTCTCGAAAGGCTTTAAACTGAGCCCCAAAACTCTGTCCCGTAAGCCATAAAGGGTTTTGGGTCTACCTGGACCCCAAAAATACCCCGCAATGAGCGTGCCTGGCTCTATTTCGGGCATCTTCAGGGGCGCCGTCAGTGGGGGTCCAGGCAGGGTTTAGGCGTCCAGAGCTTACCGGGCCCGCAAGGTTCCCCACGATTCCATCTGCTGTTTGTTACCCAAAGGATCCATGTACCTATATAGTATATACTTGGGCCCTAAAGCTACTATATAGGAACCCCTTTAAGGCCCAAGTATATACTATATAGGTACATGGATCCTTTGGGTTAGGCCTAAATCCTAAACCCTGTGCGGTTCAGGGGTTTGAAGGGAAGCAAAGCAGGGATCCGCTTCCTGGGCATGCTGGTGGAGACCTTTCAAAAGCCCGTCTCATATGGACCTTAAGCACACGACGCTAGGAACCCCAAATCCCTCTAACCCCTTTCCTTTTCCTTGATGCGCCCTGAAACTTGACCCTAAACCCTTTGTAGACCTTGGGAACCCTCAAGCGTTTTCATTCAAGGGATCAAGACTCGTACCCCTAAGGTTGTACCCCTAAATATACTCCCAATGTGGCCCTTATACCACCCCAAGGATCTTCTAAAGGGTTTCCCAAACCCAAGGGTCCAAGGTACAACCCCTCCCTAAACCCTAAACCCTAAACCCTAAACCCTAAACCCTAAACCCTAAACCCTATAAACCCTATAAACCCTATAAACCCTAAACCCTAAACCCTAAACCCTACACCCTAAACCCTAAACCCTAAACCCTAAACCCTAAACCCTGCATCCCTGGAAGCCTGAAAAGCCCGGGTTCAAGTCAGCTGCAGGTGGGTCAAGGAGCCGGAGCGGCGGGGGATCTCCGCAATCCAGCTCCTTAGCCTGCACTGATTTATATATGTATAAGAGTATATATATATATATATGTATATATATATATATATGTATGCATGTATGTCTGTATGTATGTATATTCTTACTGTGTACATAATTTTCAATTTTGGGGGGAGGAGTGGTAGTAGTGGTGGGCGGCTGGGGTGCGTTTTGTGGGAGTAGATTTTCCTTGTGCCCCCCCACCCCCCTCCCCCCCCCCCCCCTCCCCCCCCCACCCCCTCCCCTCCCCCCGCCCCCTCCCCCCCACCCCCTCCCCCCCCCCCCCCCCCCCCAAACCCCCCCCCTCCCCCCCCCCCCCCCTCCCCCCCCCCCCCCCCCCCCCCCCCCCCCCCCCCCCCCCCCAAGGTTCCCATCGTTTATTTGGTGACCAGAGGATCGACAACATTGCCTTTGCTTCAAGGTTTAGGGTTTACCTCCCGGCAAATGGTGTAGGCGTAAAGGTTTGGTAAGGAGCCCCTTAAGCTTTTTGTGCAAGAATCTGTGTCTCTTGAGGTTCGAGCGCTTCTTCAACCGCTTCTGCGGCGACGTGATCTACGAGGAGCACCCTCGAAACCCCAAACCCTAAACCTTAAACAGAAGGACAAGGGGATCTTTCAAACCCTAAACACAGAAGGACAAGGTTATCTTGTGAGGCCACGAGTAGAAGTCCTGGGGGTGGTTCTTTGGTGTCCTTGCGTCATGTGCGCCGCCCCCTCCCCCCCCTCCCCCCCCCGCCCCACAGCTAAAGGTCTTCTGTGGAGCTGCAGCCTTGAAGTTCTGGG
>CAJNDS010002790.1:267500-342836 GCA_905221605.1 Symbiodinium natans | reverse complement strand
GGCCTTAAAGCCCTGATAAACTCCACCCGTGACACCTTCCTGCAGAGTGCTCTGATAGTTGCCCAGCGGACAACACATAAATAGATAAATTAATTGCAATTTAAATAAAGTATTATATATATATATATATTCCTGTAAACCATCAGCCCTTATTCCCTAAACCTTGATTCAAGATCCACGAAACCCTGAGCCCCAAAACTTTGGGAGAGAGGGAGAGAGGGAGAGAGGGAGAGAGGGAGAGAGGGAGAGAGGGAGAGAGGGTGAAAGCCCCGTGAGCCCTATTTAGGCCTTAAACCCTAGCCCCTGTACACCCTAACCCTAAACCCTAAACCCTATACACCCTAACCCTCAACGTCAAACCCTCAACCCTAAACCCTAAACCCGAACCCTGAGCCCTGCTTTAGATCGAACAACATCGTAAGCCCTAAAGCTCAACCCAGCCCCATGGGAGGATTCCAAAAAATAGATTCTTAATTATAAGGGTTCTTAAACATGACCCAATAGTAGTATAGGGTACTATTTGGGGTTCTTTTGGGATCCTCCCAGGGGTCTGGGAAGGAGCCTTTTCAGGGAGCCCTTTAGGGGCACAGCCTTTCGGGGACACGTTTGACTCCAAAACCCTCAACCCTAAGCCCGACTGCTAAACCCTAAACCCTAAACTCGAAACCCGAAACCCTAAACCCTGAACCCTGAACCCTAAACCCTAAACCCTTAACCCTGAACCCTAAGCCCTTTCCTTCAGGCTTGCCACGGGCGTCGACTGGGCCCTCGAGCCGAAGGCCACTGGGGAGCTTTGGGGCGTTTAGGGTTTAGGGTTTTAGGGTTTAGGGTTTAGGGTTTGAGGTTTAGGGTTTAGGGCTGGGGTTTGTGGGTTAGGGTTTAGGGTTTGGGGTTTAGGGTTTGGGGTTTAGGGTTTGGGGTTTAGGGTTTAGGTTTTTGGGTTTAGGGATTAGGGTTTGGGGTTTAGGGTTTTTAGGGTGTTGGGGTTTCAGGGTTTAGGAGTTTAGGGGTTTAGGGTTTAGGGTCTCGGGAGGGCTTCAGGGTCGAGAATTTCGGGTTTCAGGGTTTAGGTTTTAGTCAGGGTTTGAGGATTAGGGTTTTTGTGTTTACGTGTTTTTGGGTCTTAGGGTGTAGGGTTTAGGGGTTTTCGGGTTATTGTTTAGAATATCTTATGAAGAAACCCCGGCACAGAAAAACTTCATCTATCATGCAAGTTTGCAAAGACAGTTCTAAAGCGTCTGCAGAGGGTAAGCCTCCTTTTTGCTGCGCCAACGCCGTGTCTTGAAGTTGATGCACAGTCGATTCACGGTATGGCTCAGCGTTTTGCAATTGCAGGTTTAGGGTTCAGGCTTTCAGTAGCTTAGGGTTTGGGTTCTAGTATATCCAGGATATTTAGGGCTTAGGTTTTCAGCAGTATTGGGTTAGTTTTTTGCAAGATGGGGTTTAGGATTCGGGTTCAAAAAGGGTTCAGCGTTCAGGTTTGCAGGATTTTGGACTTAGGGTTTAGGACTAACTGGTAAGGGCTTAGGGTTTAGGACTTGGGCTGAAGATTATCTGAAGTGCTTATACAGGGTCCACGTCTTATGGTGCTTAGGGTGGTAAGGGTGTGGGGTTGTAGAGCCTTAGGGTTTTTGAGGTACAGGGTGCAAGCTGTCGGGTGGAAGTCCCCCCTTGGGCCCCTTGATGCACCGACAACCCCAAAAACCCAAATGAACCCGAAACCCAAGCCCTAAACCCCAAACCCAAAACCCTAAACCAGAAGCCCCAACACTAGAGCCGCAACTCCCTTGAACCCTGAACCCTAAACCGTTTAGCCGAAACCCTAAACCCTAAACCCTAAACCCTAAACCACCCCAGAGCTCAGGCCCTCAGGGCTTTGGACGGCTTGGGTCGCAACCTCGCGCACCTCGCGGTGAAGAGCGGCCACCTCGAGTGCTTGGCGATGATGGCCGGGGGCTTAGGCTTGATAGGGCGGTTTAGGGTTTAGGGTTTAGGGTTTGGGGTTTAGGGTTTAGGGGTTAGGGTTTAGGATTTGGGGTTTAGGGTTTAGGGTTTGGGGTTTTCTGAAGACAAGGGGCCCCTTATATAGTCCCCCAAATAGTAGGATCCGTTGTTAATCAGGACCCCAGTAAGGTACCCCTCATTTCGGAAACTCCCATAATATCGGGTTGACGGCTTAGGGTGCACCTGAAGAGACCCAAACCCCTACGCTTTTGTAGATTATTCTGAGCAAACCCCTTAGGTACCCTACAAGACAGTAGGCTTTGGGTTCTTAAGGTAGGGGTTAGGGCTTAGGGTGTAGGGTTTACAGGGTTTAGGACTTTCTAAGCCCCAACCGGCGGCTAGGGTTTAGGGTTTAAACTCCCCCCCCCCCCCCCCCCCCCCCCTCCTCTAGCTCCCGAGTCAGGTCGGTGAGCAGAAGCTTCCAAGAGCGAGCCTGATGCTGAAAGATGCTGAAGGCGGCCGATGTGTTTGTTTGATCTAGGGCTTTTAGGGCGTTTAGGGCTTAGGGTTTAGGGTTTAGCGTTTAGGGTTTAGGGAAGCAGGGCTTAGGGTTAGCTGTATTTCAGGGCCCATACCAAAGGACCCTGTAACTACTCCAAGAGGGTCTCAGCCATTTGGGGCCTCAGGGTTTAGGGGTAGGTGCATGTTGAACAGCTCAAAACCTACTTCTTGTGGGTTCCCGAGAATCCTGGTAGCAAAAGGGGGGAATGTATACTAAGAACTTGGAAAAAAACAGTGAGTTTTGGGTTCTTAAGGTCTGGCTTCGGGTTTCACTGCTGAGACCCTAAACCCGAAACTCCTGAGCCCAAAAACCCGTAAACCTTGACTCCTAAACCCTACAAGCCCTCGATAAACCCTAAACCCAAAACCCTAGATAAGCCTTAAAGAAACCTTGCAAATCCCTATAAACCCCAACTAAACCCGAACATACACACATATACACACACTACCATAAATCCCTTAACCACCCCCCCCCCCCCCCCCCAAAGAAATGAACCTCGACAAGCTTCAAACGCCCCAAAGAAACCGTAGAGAAACCCCAAACATGAACTGAACAAGCCCTAAACCCTAAACCCTAAACCCCAAACCCCAAACCCCAAACCCCAAACCCCAAACCCCAAACTCCAAACCCCAAACCCCAAACCCCAAACCCCAAACCCCAAACCCCAAAACCCCAAACCCCAAACCCTAAACCCTAAACCCTAAACCCTAAACCCCAAACCCTAAACCCTAAACCCCAAACCCTAAACCCTAAACCCCCTCTTTTTTGAGCCGACAGGCCGCACCCCGGTACACTACGCGGCCCTGAATGGCGACTCCGGGAGCCACCCCGCCCGGATTTTGTTTTGAGGGGTTTAGGGTTTAGGGTTTAGAGTTTAGGGTTTAGGGTTTAGGGCTAAGGTTTAGGGCTAGGGTTTTGGGTTTAGGGTTTAGGGTTTTGGATTTGGGGGTTTAGGGTTTGGGGTTTTGGGTTTAGGCTTAATGGTTGGGGCTTTCTGATTCTGGCCCCTTATATTTTTCAGAAATATCCCAACCCTCAATCTTCAACCCTAAAGAGAACGTCTTCTCCGAGGCCTCCGGGCCTTCGTGGACCTGGCGAGCCTCACGCCAAGTGAGCTGCGCCCGTGGCAGCAGTTTAGGGTTTAGGGTTTAGGGTTTAGGGTTTAGGGGTTTAGGGTTTAGGGTTGGGCTTTGGGGCTTTAAAGGGCTTCAGGGGGGGTGGGGGGGGGGGGTCCCTAAAGCCCTGAGACCCCCAAGGGGTTTTATTGTTTAGGGGTTTAGGGTTGGGGAGCTTCAGGGTAGGGTTTTAGGGTTCTGAGGGTTTTTGAGGGTCTTTAGGGGCTTTAGGGGGCTTAGGGATTTTCAGGATTTGAGGGCTGTAGGGGTGTAGGGCTTTCGGGGCTTATCCAAGAAAGTAGAACCCCCAAGCAGTACCCGGTACTACTATACGGTCATTCTTCGCAACCCTTAAAGGGATCTACCGTTTCGGATTGGGATGTTCCCCCTTGTACTCAAAAAAGGGGGAACATCCCAAGTTTAGGAGCTGAGACCTGACTAAAAAAAGGAGCAGGTTGTCCCGGAAGTTAAAAATCCCTCATACGTTGGGATGTTCCCCCTTATACTGACAGTCCTCAATAGGGATTCGAATAGTGAGTACTATAATCCCGAATTAAACGAGCTGTGGGTATAAGGGGGGAACATTCCAGCTCGTACGCCTTCTTGACTCCCAAACCCTAAACCCTAAACCCTAAACCCTAAACCCTAAACCCCAGGACTTCGGCGGACAACACCGGAAGCCACGCTGCCCATCTGGCCACAGCTCGCAAGTACTGGCGCTTCCTCGGGGTGCTGGCCCTCTGCCCGAAGAGCGCTCGAGTACCCTAAACCCTAAACCCTAAACCCTAAACCCTAAACCCTAAACCCTTAACCCTTAACCCTTAAACCCTAAACCCTAAACCCTTAGGCGGTTGGGGTTCTGGGTTCAAAGGACCTTTTGGGTTTCGGGTGGTTGGTTGGCTGCTTGGCTGGTTCAGGGTTTGGGCTTCTATAGGGCTCAGGGCCTCTATATGTTCTTCATGATCCATACGGCTTATGCGAAGGGAGGTTGTCACGAACAAACGTCGGGGGGCACGCCAGTGCACCGGCTTGACGTTTGGGGCGGTCCTTTATCCCTCTCTCGCCTTCGCACAGGGCTCGTGTAGGGTAGAAGCCTAGACAACAACTCTTGCGCGAGAAGCCAACCCCCCTCTTGCACAAATCCCAGAGTTCAGAGTTTATATAGGGTTTAAGGCACATATTTGGGGACTTAACTGAACCCTGCAAGGGCTTATATCGTGCATATACCCTAGGGATTATACTTGTAGAGGGTAGAGGCTTCATTTGGTCCCCAAGGTGGACCCCTAAACCTTAAACCCGAAACGACGATCCATCAACTGGTTCGCACTGGGTGCGTCAGCCGTCCCACCCCTCTCTCCCCAAGCACTTCGTCCCCTAAAGCCAGACCCTAAATTAGGGTTTAAGCTTTGGGGGCAGTCCGAAACCCTAATCCCCAAACAACGGCTGAACATTTCAACCCTGGGCAAACTCCCTAATCCCCAAATTCTAGAATAGAAATCTTCGGAATGTTTATCTGCATCACAATCCATCATTTTGTATGATCTCCATATTCAACACTACGTGACAACAGATGTGATTTGCAAGTGACAACGACGAACTCAAACATCCCAGAGCCGTAAACCCGAAGACCCTAAACCCTAAACAACCTGGGGCAAGGTCAATGACTGCGGTGTCTCTGTAGATGCGCTTTGCCTGCGCCACTGGGTCTCAAGGAGCCGCTTTGGAATTGTTGCTTCGGGCCTTTACCGGGTCTTAGGTTTTTTGGGGGTGGTTGGGGTCTAGGGTTTAGGGCTTAGGGTGTAGGGCTAGAGGGCTAGAGTTTAGGGTTTGGGGTTGAGCTGTTTAGCTTTCGCGGGGCTGTGGATGGAGCTTCAAGATTTGGGGTGTGGCTCGCCCAGTTTTGCAGGACCTGTGTGTGGTGATCGGCGCAAGCTGGACAGTGCGCAGGCTGCTGAGTGGCGGCATCTAGTGGTTCCACAAGGAGGGCCGAAGCATGTCGTCTTTCCTCCGAGGAGCCAGCGCCTCCGCAGGCCCATCCGTGGTAGCGCTGGAGCCAGGTGGGTGCCCGCTGGACGATGAGAAAGCGGTGGCATTCGACCCTGAGACGGGCCCGGGCAAAAGCTGCAGTGGAGCCGGAGTCGGACAGCAAGAAGACCCGCCGGAAATGCTGACTTCGCGATGGCCGCGGGGTCTAAGAGGTTTAGGGCTTAGGGCTGGAGATATGGGGTTGAGGCTCTAGGGCTTTGGGTTTGGGGATTAGGGGGTCTAGAGTACATGGTCAGGGCTTTACATAAATGTTGGTCCTTGTTGACGATTTTAGGATACCCCCCGACACGCCCCCCCCCTCCCTCTAAAACAAGAGACCTCAAGGAGACGCAGAGCCGACCACAAGGATTTAGAGTGGAAGCTTTGAGGACGTGCATCTCGGGACATAGGACTAGGGTTTCGGGTTTAGGGTTTGTTAAGCAATTAGGGTAGAGTGCTGCACTCTCGACCCTGACAACCCAAACACGACTGTTGCGGTGAGGGGCCTAAACCCCTGAGCCCCTAAAGACGTTGGGGGATTATTCCTAGACCCGCAATGGCAGTTCCATTTTTCTAGGGGACGCCTGTATAAGGCAAACCTTCAGAAGCCCTGAAAAAACACACCCTAGACACCCGATTGTTTTTAATGCTCTAAAACCTAAACCCCTAGAACCCTAAAACCCTAGAACCCCAAAACCCTTGAAACCCTAAAACCATAGAGCCCTACATTCAGAGCGCTGAACGCCCCCAACCCCAAACATATAAGGAACACCTTAGAAACCCTAAAAATCCACCCTAAAAACCCGACTTTAAAAAAAAAAACAAATAAATCTGAAACCCTGGAACCCTAAAACCCCCAAAGCCTTAAGAGCGCTCAACCCCAAACCCTAAACCCTAAACCCCCCAAACCCCAAACCGAGGCGACCTGGACGGCCGCAACGTGGCGCATCTGGCGGCGGCGAACGGCGACGTCCAGACCCTGAGGTGCCCCTGAAAAAAAGCCCTGTAAAGCAGGGTTCAGGGTTTTGGGTTTTGGGTTTTGGGGTTTAGCGTTTTGGGGTTTAGGGTTTAGGGTTTCGGGTTCAGGGTTTAGGGACCTGTATATGGTGCCCCATAAGCCCTGTCAGCGCCCTGCAGGGTTCCTTAACAGGCTTAAAGGGTTCAAAGGGTTTAAGGGGCTTTGGGGGTTTGAGGGGTTTAAGAGGCCTAATTATACCCAATAGGGTTCAGGGTTTGGGCTTCCGGGTTCAGGGTTTGGGGTCGTGGGTTTGGGGTTTCGGCTTGAGGGTTCGGGGTTCAGGCTTTGGGGTGTAGGGTTGAGGGTCCCTTGGTAGCCCAGTGGTACCCTTTTCACTTTTTTTGGTTCAGGAATCCCTTATCAATTAACCAACCAAAAAGGGTGCCCTTATTACAATATGGTTACTGGGTGCCAAGGTTCAGGGCTGAGGGTGCTTCTGCCTAGGGTCCCAAAGCCAGGCACCCCCCCAAACCCTAAACCCTCCTCCCAGCTCTCGCTTGCTTTCCACTACAGACTTGGAGGTTCATAGGGCACTTATAACCCCAATTATAAGTCTACTGATAACCCTACTTAGAGGACTTCGGGGGGTTAGAAGTACACTTATAGTTGGGGTTATAAATACAGTTAGAAGCCCCTTATGTGCCCTAATAGAGTTGTAAGTACAGTCATAAGTTTAAAACTTACAGTTCTAAGCCCCTCGAGTACCCTGAACCTCCAAGTAGAGAGAGAAGAGCGCAAGACGGAGGAGGATAAGGCCCGCAAGAAGCGGGTGTGGGAGGAGGCCTTCCCGCTTGTCTACTCGGGTTTAGGGTTTAGGGCTTAGGGTTTAGGGTTTCGGGTTCAGGGTTTAGGGTTTAGGGTTTAGGGTTTGGGGTTTCGGGTTTAGGGCGACAAGTATGCCACTGACAAGACCTTCAAGTAGATTCCATGGAAAGATGAGGCTCAGCGAACAGGCTCAGGATGAGCAGATGATGTTTCGCCCTCTCAAAATGGCGAGGCTTGAGGACCTGGTTTTCGACGATGTGCGACGCGAAGGAGATCCCTGCTGGGATCTCACAGATGCTGCTTCATAGCCTACCCTAAACCCTAAACCCTAAACCCATTTGGTTGCAATTGCATGTGCCATGCGCGGAGCTGTGCATCTGAGCAGCATCCGTGCATACAATGCTCCTAATCCCAAGCCTCAAACCCCCAAACTCCCTAAATCCCCAAGCCCCAAACCCTAAACCCTAAACTCCCCAAGTCCCAAACCCCAAACCCCTAACTCCTCAAACCCCAAACCCCAAACCCCCCAAACCGGAGAGGTACCAAGCCCCAACCTAAGCCCCGAACCGCCAACCCCAGACTCCCCAAAGTCCCCAAAGTCCCCAAAGTCCCCAAAGTCCCAAAGTCCCCAAAGTCCCCAAAGTCCCCAAAACCGGGAGAGGTGCCCCTAAACCCTAAACTCCCGGAACTCCCCAAAGTCCCCAAAAACCGGAGAGGTACCCCTAAACCCTAGGCCCCAAGCTCCCTGAACTCCCCCAAAGTCCCCAACAAGAACCGGAGAGGTACCCCTAAATCCCTAAACCCTAAACCCTAAACCCTAAACCCTAAGCCCTAAACCCTAAACCCTAAACCCTAACCCTAAACCCTAAATCCCTAAACCCTAAAAGTCTCAAAAGAAAAGCCGGAAGAGGTACCTGGCCGAGAAGTGCAAGCTGCCGCTGTCTGCCCTGGAGCAGGCAGACCACTGGTGTGAAGCCCAGGGGGGTCATGGTTTCAGGTTTAGGGTTCAGGGCATTTTAGGGTTTAGGGCATTTTAGGGTTTAGGGTTTAGGGCAGTTTAGGGTTTAGGGCAGTTTAGGGTTTAGGGTTTACGGTGTTGGGTTTAGGGTTTAGTGTTTGGGGTTTAGGGTTTAGGGCTGGTGTGAAGCCCAGCGGGGTCGATGTGGAGTAGGGGTTTTACCTGCGGGTTTGGGGCGTTATGGGTTTTCGGGTGTGTGGGATTTTGGGTTTTAGGGTTGTAGGGTTCTAGGGTTTTTGGGTTTTGGGGCCTGACAGCTCTTTTTAGCGGGCTCGGGGCTTAAGGTTCAGGGTTTCAAGCGTCTCGGGCTTTGGGGTTTGGAGTGGTCAAGTCGAAGTCTAGGGCTGAGGGTCCCTATAAATTTGGGAGGAGAAGGTTGAGGGTTTACTCAAAGACTCCTTTGTGGTGCCTTTTTGGGGTAGCATACTAGAACCCCCCTATATCTAACCCAAAAAGGAACTACATTGGAGCCTTTGGGTAGGGTTTGCCGTTTTGGGGGCCTTCAGGGAACTCTAATCCCTGCATGCTGGGAAGCCCAGAGGTCAGGGTTGCTGCTCTCCTTGGGCAGCTTGAGTCATGGACAAGGAGCTTGCGCTGATTTGGGAAGGAGAGCCCTAAACCATAAACCCCAAACCCCAAACCCTAAACCCTAAACCCTAAATCCTAAACCCTAAACCCTAAACCCGAACATCCCTCTAAAGCCCATAAATGCAAGAACCCCTAAACCCCAAATCCTGGAGCCTAGACCCTGGACCATAAACCCAAAAACACCAAAGCCCCTAAACCTTGGGGATGTACTCACAGTCCTTAATAGGGATCAGAATAGGGGGGCTACTATAGTCCCTATAGAGGACTGCTAGTATAAGGGAGAACATCCCACCCTCAACCCTAAACCCGAAACCCAAAGCCATAAACCCGAAACCCTCCCCGAGGTTCCGGACACCAGCGCACGATGCGGCGCTCGCAGATTCGCCAAGCTCTCAGAGCGTGTTTAGGGTTTAGGGTTTAGGGCTAGGGTTTAGAGTTTAGGGTTGAGGGTTTCGGGGATCTTGGCTTAAATTTCAGAGTAACCAGAGCCTACCTAGACCCCTAGTTAATTGTAGTAGTTCCTCCCAATCCTACACCCTATAGGTAAGGTAAGGTAAGGTGTGACCGCACAGCTGCACCCAGGAAGAGGGCTGCAACAGCTGACTCCCGACACACAGCAAGGGGCGCGCCCACTTGTTGTCTACCGAAATGTGCAGGCAGCGTCATGGCGCAGATCTTTCACTGGCCACCGGGTGCTTGCACAAAGCTGCAGATCAGAAAAAGGCCAGTCGAAGGCACGCGCCCACGTAGTTCTGAGCTTCAAGCCGCGTTTCTGGTGTGCCAAACAACGTGCGCAACAAGGCTATACTTAATGCCCTGCTCGGGCAGCCAGGAACCTTATTGCGGAAGGATGCAAAGGCTTCACACGTGCCTGCACGCTGGCACAGTAGATGCCCTATGGAGGCCTCCGGTTCCCCACAGGCTGGGCACGTCAAGCGCAGCGGGAATTCTTTGAAACCGAAGAGAGGCAGAGGCCACCTCGCCGTAATGCGGACTAAACACCATGCTCGAAAATTGAACCACATGACATTGGGGGTTTCCAAATGAAAGATTTCCCAGTCCAAACTCAGGGTGTAAAAGCCCAAAGTTATCAGCGAGCACCCAAAGACTGGAATGTCATAAGACAGGCGCTCAGCGAGATGTCTCCTGATCCCTAAGCCTGCAGCCCTTTACCCTAACCCTGAACCCTAAACCCTGGCCCTACACCCGAAACCCGAAACCCTAAACCCTAAACCCTAAAGCCTAAACCCTAAACCCTAAACCCTAAACCCTAAACCCTAGCCCTAAACCCTAAACCCTCCCCGCTCGCTCAGGGCCGATGTTCTGGAGCTGCTGCAGGATCTCCGGATTCGGAGGGCTAAGGGGTGTAGGGTGTTCAGGGTTTAGGGTTTAGGGCTAGGGGTTTAGGGTTTAGGGGATAGGGTTTAGGGTTTAGGGTTTAGGGGTTAGGGTTTAGGGTTTAGGGTTTAGGGTTTAAGGGTTTGGATTCGGATGTAACGATAAGCCCTAAGCCCCTAAACCCCGTCACGCACCTAAAACCCCTGAAAACCCTAAACCCCAAACCGTAAACCTCAAACCCTAAAACTCTCAAACCCAAACCTTCAAACCCTAAAGTCTAAACCCAAACCCCTATACCCCAAATCTCAAAAGCCCTAAACTCTGCAACCCCAAGCCCTAAGCCCGAACCCCCAAACCCTAAACCGTAAACCTCAAAGTACCACCAAGCCCCGAAAGCCTCTAAAGCCCCAAAAAGCCCAAACAACCCAAACCCTAAAGCCCTAAACCTAAAACCTAAAACCCTAAACCCTAAACCCTAAACCCCTAACCCTAAACCCTAAACCCTAAACCCGAAACCCAAACCCCCCGCTCAGCCAGGAGCTGGGTGCGCCCCTGCATCTCCCAATGGGCCCTTTGGAGCCACAGATCGGGGCGGTGGCCATCGTGAACCAGAGCAACGAGGTGGGAAAGCTTTGGGGTTTTATGGGGTTTAGGGTTCGTAGGGTTTGGGGTTTAGGGTTTAGGGTTTGGGGATTGGGGTTTGGTGAGTTCAGGTTTGTGAGGATTCGAAATTTCGGTTGTTAGGGCCTAATAGTTTCTTTTAAACTTTTTTGTTGGAGGGGGTTTCAGGGTTTTAGGGGCTTAGGGCTCACTAGGCCTTTTTTGTTGGAGCTTTGCGGGGTTTAGGGTTTAGGGTGTTAGGGTGTTGGGGCCCTTCAGGGTTCTTGGTTTAGGGGGGTTTAGGGTTTAGGGTTTAGGGTTTAGGGGGTCTAGGGTTTAGGGTTGTTTAGGGTCTAGGGTTGTCTAGGGTCTAGGGTCTAGGGTTCAGGGTTTAGGGTTTAGGGTTTAGGGGGCGGGAGGGCTTGGAGGGCTTGACGCTGCTGGCCTGAACGGGGGCCCTCAGCAAGCTAAGGGTGGCCTTCCTGAAGCCTAGGCCTCGAAACTCTAAAGGGTTTAGGAGTTTAGGGTTTAGGGTTTCGGAGTTTAAGGTTAGGGTTTAGGGTTTAGGGTTTAGGGTTTAGGGTTTAGGGTTTAGGGTTTAGGGTTTAGGGTTTAGGGTTTAGGGTTCGGGGTTCACAGAGCTTCGGGTAAAGGGATGCATTATGTTCAGGATTTAGAGGTCGAGGGCTTTCAGGGGTTTAGGGGCTTCAGGGTCTATCTGGATGGGCCGTCCCTACCGTCTTTCCTTTTCATGCTCTCAACCTCCCTATGCTGCCAAATGTGATTCCCACAACAGGGGTCTTAAAGGGATTAGGGTCTTGGGTGGGGTCCAAGGTACAATGCTAGGCTTCGTGTCTTCGGTTTTGACTGGCCGCCCCCGCGTCTCATTGCGCACGAACTCATACGAATCCCTAAACCCTGAACCCCAAACCCTAAACCCTAAACCCCAAACCCTAAACCCTAAACCCTAAACCCTAAACCCCAAACCCTAAACCCTAAACATTAGACCCTAGACCCTAGAAGCCCTGAACCTTGGAGCCACCACCAACCCTCGACCACGACACGACCCGTTCGAGGTGGTTCGATACTGGGGCGACAGCCTCCCGACAGCAGAAGGTCGTAGAGTCTGAATGGGCTGTAGGGTTTAGGGTTTAGGGCTTAGGGCTTAGGGGTCGGAATAGTTACGAATAATATGCCCTTGCGGTCCCCTTATATTATACAGTGCGAGCGTTGGTTAAGAATGTGCGAGGGTCCGGTCAGGGGGGGCTCAGATTCTTAACTAGAGAACGACTTGTTCAGTGTGCATTTTGATGTTCTTCCGGCTTCAGGGGGGGGCTCAGATTCTTAGCACATTCTTAAGTGGGATTCGAGCCAGCATCCTTACGTCTTAAGGAAGACGCTGTAGCCACTAGCCCAAAGCATTCTTTCACACATAACTCTGCTGTAGGGTTGTGCACAGCTTTCGCAAGCTAAGAATCTGGGGGGCTCAGATTCTTAGCGAGCTAAGAATCTGAGGGGCTGAGATTCTTAGCGAGCTAAGAATCTGAGCCCCTCAGATTCTTACTTTGGAGGTTTCTGAGGTTTGAACTCAATCTCTTTCAGGCTGAGGCCCCTCAAACCAAGGCCCCAAACAGCACAAAAGAAAAAACCCAAGCAGCACACGAACAGGCAGGGGCCTTATTGCTTGAGCTTTTTCTGATTGTTTGGGGTCAAAGCTTGACAAGCTGAGAATCTGAGGGGCTCAAGTTCTGAGGTGGGGGTTTCTGTGATTTGGGCCTGCTTGTGCAAAAGCTTACAAGCTAAGAATCTGAGGGGCTCAGATTCTGAGTTCGGGTTTTTTCTTTAGGCACCTGCTTGTGCAAAAGCTTTACAAGCTAAGAACCTGAGGGGCTCAGATTCTTAATTCGGGATTTTTCCTTCGACATCTGAGGGTCTCGGTTCTTAACTTGCAAGCTATGAACCTGAGGGGCTCAGATTCTCTCTGGGGACCCCCCCGCACCCCCCCACTTAAAGGTTCAGGGAACCAAGGGGCTGATAGTATAAGGGGGAACATCCCAACCTAAACCCCGAAAGCTTAAACCCTAAACCCTGAACCCCAAACCTAAAACCTAAACCCTAAACCCTAAGCCCTAAACTCTGCGGCCTGAGGCTATCGCATTGGCAGGGCGCCTCGACCGCGCCAGCTCTTGCCCTTTGCGTTGGTTCGGGTGTCAATTTCTAGGGGTGCTCCCTAAGCCCTAAACCCTAAACCTGAATCCCTAAACCCTACTGGGTTCGGGTATTTAGGGATTCATAGTGCTGTCAAGTCTTGTGTGTTGTGACAGGGGTGCGTTGGTGGCCCAGTGGGTACCCTTTTGCCTTTTTTTGTTGTTAGGGTTTAGGCTTTTAGGGTTTAGGGTTTAGGGTCTGTATGCTACAGGTGCATTGGGTGGACCGACACCAGAAGATGCGCTTCGAGTATGAGACTCGGCATTCATGAGCGTGATTCTTGTTTTGGCCTTGCGCAGAACCCTCCAATTTTGTGAGCCCTTCAACCCCCACGCATGAAGAAATCTCCACTGCAAGACCCTCATCCCTTTCCCCTTCGTCCTTAGCCCCTAAGCCTCAAACCCTGAGCCTCTCACCAGAAAAAGCAACGAAATGAGGTAAGCCCTACAACCTAAACCCATTTTTTGACACCAGTTATGGCTGCGAAGCCTCCAACGTCCTCGAAGCTATACGTAGACTTACAATTGGGGTTACAAGTACCCATGGAATCCCTAAACCCTAAACCCTAAACCCTAAACCCTAAACCCTAAACCCTAAACCCTAAACCCTCAACCGATACAGCCCCGCCAATCGTTTGGGGCTCAGAGCTGGAGCCTCTCAACTGTATGCCTGGGCCCAGTAGCTCGGTTCGGAGTAGAGCCCTTAGTTGCACACGCATGGAGCAGCCCGAAACCAAAACCCCTAACGCCTAAACCCTAAACCCTATAACCCTGAACCATAAACCCTAAACCCTAAACACCCTACACCCTAAACCCCCTAAACCCTAAACCCTAAACCCTAAGCCCTAAACCCTAAACCCTACACCCTAAACCCTAAACCCTAAACCCTAAACCCTAAACCCTAAACCCTAACCTAAACCCTAAACCCTAAACCCTAAACCCTAAACCCTAAACCCTAAACCCTAAACCCTAAACCCTAAACCCTAAACCCTAAACCCTAAACCCTAAACCCTAAACCCCAAGCCAAGGAGAGGGGAGCCAAGGATCAGGAGGCCCCTTGAAGACAACTTCGGTGTGCCTGTTTTTGACATTGAAACAGCTTTGGAGGGGGAAGTTTCGGGTGTTTAGGGTTTAGGGTTTAGGGTTTCGGAGTTCAGTGTTTTTTGTTGCTCAGGGGTTGAGGGTTTGGGGTTCCGTCCGCCCCCAAAATCCCGTCGGTGTTGGGCGACAGAATTACCCCTTAACCCCCCAACACCCCTCAACCCCGACACCCTAGCCCCCTAAACCCTAAACCCTAAACTCCTAAGCCCCCTCACCTCAACCCTATCACCTATCCCTACACCCTAAACCGTAAACCCCTAAATCCCTCAACCCTCAAGCCTCAACCCTAAACCCTAAACCCTAAACCCTAAACCCTAAACCCTAAACCCTAAACCGTAACCCTAAACCCTGCTTTGTTATCCTCCCTGGCAGGCAGTGGATGCGGAGCGCTGCGACCTTGCGCCCACGCCCCTGGTCTTGGCCGAGAAGTTGGGCCGCAAGAAGGCCTCGCGACAGAATGTCTTCCTTATTAATAAAGTGTAGGGCTAGGGTTTAGGGTTTAGGGGTTTAGGGTTTAGGGCTAGGGTTTAGGGTTGAGGGTTTAGGGTTGAGGGTTGCTTGGTAGCCCCGTGGTACCCTGTCCTTTTTTGGGGCCTTAAAAAAGTAGCCAACCAGAAGAAAAGGGACCCTTATGATATAGTGGCCGGGCTGCGGAGTTGAGCCCATTGCTGAACCCTAAAGATATGCTGCTTAGGGTTTAGGGGTTAGGGTTTAGGGTTTAGGGTTTAGGACACCGGGTTATTTTGGGTTTAGGGTTTAGGGACAGAATAGACCTCATGGGTGACTCTGACTCGGCATTGACGCTGACGTCTCAAAGCAGAATGCGCAGAGAGTCTGGTAGGTTTATTGAAATTATTAAGGGTTCAGGTCCGGGGAAAGTTTCGAGGAGTTTCTGTTTTGGATTTGTCCTTAAGCATTTCAAGTTACAGGGGCTTGGGTGTTTAGGGTTTAAAGTTTACGGTCCCAAGCATATTGGGAGCATATTGAGGGAACCTCTTAGGGGTACAACCTTAAGGGCGCGAGCCTAGCCTTAACCCCTTGATCCCTCCACCGCACATCACCAAACAGAACAGGGGGCTCCCCTGTGATATTCCTGGGCTTCCTCGGGGGGCTTCCAACCCCGAGCCCTAGACCCAACACGCCAGAAACCCCAATCCCTAAACCATAAACCCCAATCCCTAAACCCGAATCCCTAAACCCTAATCCCCAATCCCTAAACCCTAAACCCTAAACCCCAATCCCTAAACCCTAAACCTCTGCTTCAGACCAAGCCGGAGCCAGGCAGCTGAGTTTTTGTCCGACGCCTGGGCACCCATCGCCGCGGAGGCGCCAGGGGTTCACAGCAGCCCCGCCCACTAGGGAGGAGGGTTTAGGGTTTAGGGTTTAGGGTTTCGGGTTTCGGGTTTCGGGTTAGGTTTTGGGCTTTTGGGGTTGGGGTATAGGGCCTTCTTGAGGGTTCATGGGTGGCGGCACGCAGGGAATAGATGTACCCAATCTAAGATGAAGAAAGCCCATGCAGACTAAACAACCCTAAACCCTAAACCGCAAACCCTAAAGTTGAGGGCCAGGATCCCCAAACTGGCGAACGAGGTTTGGGACGTGCCAGACCTGGGGTTTGCTTAAGGAGGCTTTGGGGTTTAGGGTTTAGGGTTTGGGGTTTAGGGCTTCGGGATTTTAGGGTTTATAGGGTTTATAGGGTTTATAGAGTTAATAGGGCTTAAGGTTGAGGATCCCCCAGCCAACATGTAGAAGATACTCTCTAAAGACCCTAAACCCTAAACTCTAAACCCTCAGCCCTAAACTCTTGCGTCTGAGACGCTTCCTTAAGCTGGTAAGCTCGTCCTGGTACACTGTCCTGGGACGGAGGTTCGAAGAGCAACTGTTCAGGGTTTAGGGTTTAGGGTTTAGGGTGTATATATACATATATATATATGTATATATATATATATATATTATTTATTTATTTATTTATATTTATTTATTTATGAGTTGCGGTGTACAACAGAACGGCTCCCAAAAAGAGATTGCATGCGGCTTTTGGGGAGTAATTGTAGGGCATGACGCGGTGTTAATGCCGCGGAGACGAGGATGGAGGGTGTTCCGAACAGGCAGAGAAGCATTGGCAGCAGGAGGGCTCGCCTGCCCATTTAGGGTTTAGGGTTTAGGGTTTTATTAGGGTTTAGGGTTTAGGGTTTAGGGTTTAGGGTTCCCGAGCTTCAACTCGGCCCGCACTTTGAGCGTCTCTGGCCGGAGTTATCTTCTGGTGCCCACCATGAAGGAAACGAGCTTCCATGGTGCGAGCGTTGAACTTCTTGGAGCCCAAAGAACCGTTTAGGGTTTAGGGTTTAGGGTTTAGTTTAGGGTTTAGGGTTTAGGGTTTAGGGTTTAGGGTTTAGGGTTTAGGGTTTAGGGTTTAGGGTTTAGGGTTTAGGGTTTAGGGCTTGAAGGCCGAAGAAGCCCGAACAGACCCTAAGCTTATACCCTAAAACCCTAAATCCTAAACCCTAAACCCCTTTTACTCAGGTGTCTGTGGGGAGCGCTTGCAGGGGAGGTGGATGAAGTTGAGCAGTGCACACTGAAGACCTCTCCCAAACAGGCTGCCCAAACCCGCAACCCTTGAACCCCTAACCCACGAACCCTAAACCCTAAACCCCAAACCCTAAACCCTAAACCCCAAACCCCAAACCCCAAACCCTAAACCCTAAACCCTAAATTCCATGGAGGTGAGCGGGCAGATTCAAAAAGACGAGCTCATGGCGCAAGCGCGTGCGGAGCCCCAGAAATCTGAGCCAGCTAAGCCAGGACCACATAGGGTTTAGGGTTTAGGGTTTAGGGTTTAGGGTTTAGGGTCAACCGTTTCGGGTTTAGGCAATTAGCAAATACACAAAGAAGCAAAATGAATGAAAACATAAATAAAGACATACATGTATATATGTATACATATACACATATATATATATACATATATCAGGGCAAGGGTTGTTGTAGGTTTGGAGCGATAGTTTGCTCGGTTTTCCGGGGCGTACAAATCCGTGCCCGTGGTTGTAATGTTTACGCTTGTCATTCAAGGTTTCTTCACCTTAGCCCCAAATTCCCGACTCTGAACCCGAACCAGCAGAGCCTAACCGCAGCCCTGCAAACAGTGTTGCAGGTTTCGTGACTAGGTCTTGTGAAGTTGAGCCTTAACCTAGATGATCTTCAGAAAGTTCCCCTAAAACCCCAAACCCTAAACACCTAAACGCTCCGAGGTCGCGGGGCCCTGCCTTCGGGAGTCCTGATCTCGCACGGGGCCTACCATTCCGTCGAGAAGTTCCTGCAGAAAGGCGCCCGGGCGCAGGGTTTTGGGATTAGGGCCTAATTGAGGCTTATAGGTTTAGGGTTTAGGATTTTGGAACTAGGGTTTAATGAAAGTTTAGAGGTTCAGGGGGTTAAGGTTCATACGTGCTTCTACGTGTTTCTATCCTTTAGGGTTTATTACAGGTTCGATCATGTTTAAGATTCTGAGGTTCTCATTTTGGGCTCAAGGCTTGCAGTTCGCAGGTCAGGAGCAATGAGGTTCAGGGTTTCTTGGAGATTCTAAGGTTTCAGGCTCTAAGGGTTTAGGTTAGGGTTCCTTTGTTTTCAGAACCTGTTTTGTTGCAGCGGTCCTTCTGGCAACTCGCAGTATTGTGGGGTCAGATAGCCTGTGCTTCAGACGGGTTTGGGGCTTATCCTTGAGAACCCTAACAGGGTTTCATTGGTCCATTTACCATAATTGGGATTATCCTAGCATAGGGTGACCCCAGTTCTGGGGTTCAGTTGGCCTATCTCTAGATCCTCAACCCTGGACCCTAAAACCCGAAACCCGAAACCCTAAACCCTAAACCCTAAACCCTAAACACCTACACCCCAATTCAGATCCCTTGAGGCATCCTGGACATCAAGGAGCTGGCGAAGCGCGATGCCGCGGGCTGCTCCTGCCTGCACCGCGCCGCGCGCACGGGCGTGCCCGAGGCGCCTCCCCGGCTTCGAGGGCTTAGGGTTTAGGGGTTTAGGGGTTTAGGGATTAGGGTTTAGGGTTAGGGTTTAGGGTTTAGGGTTTAGGATTTGGGGGGTTTGGGTGCAGGGTTTGGGGTTATAGGGGTTATTAGAGGTTCAGCGTTTAGGGGTTAGAGGTTTAGGGTTTAGAGGTTTAGGGTTTAGGGGTTAGGTTTAGGGGGGCAAGTGCGGTCATTGAGTGCCACACGGCTTTACTTTTCTCGGGGATATGTCGCGCGCGGGAGAAAAGCCATGACACATCTGAAGCCTAAATCCTAAACCCTAAACCCTGCAAACTTGCCCGCGCAATGCCCAGCGGGATGCGACATTGCTTCGCTTCTCTAAAGGGGATGCTGGTAACCTAGTTAATTAGGGCATGGGGACATTTTGTACAGGTTCCCTTATTTTGCTTCAGAGGGTCATAATTGGAGTATCTTTCGGAACCCTAAACCCTAAACCCTAAACTGCTAGCAGCTCTTAGCTCTTTGTGTGGCTTTGCGACGACCTCCGTTGGCCCAGCCATAAAACGGCGCAGGCAGTCTACTCCATCGTCCAAGTCGGACAGTTCACGGAGGATGACATGAGAGAGACTTTGCTTGCACTTCCCGTTGGTTCTTAGTAGGGAATGGTTATATAGGGTACCTCATTCCCTCATTGTCGTGGTAAGAAGCATCCTGGCCATACTTATACCCGTATCCCCCCCATATTTACTACCAATGAACCTCCGAGTCAGGCCTAAACCGAGGTGTTGTAATGCTGAAAGGCATACTTGGAGGTTCATGGTACTTATTTACCAATTATAACTGTACTTATAACCCACTTATAAGCCCCTTAAGTGCCCTAATATGGTTATAGGTACAGTCATACGTACAGTTATAATTGGGTTAATAAGTACCATGCACCTCCAAGCAAAAATAGGATACACATTGGCACCAGGTTGGCCAGCCCTCGTTAATGTGAGCCTGATGCATAACCCTGACACCCTAAACCTTGACACTTCAAACCCATATAGGCCTTGATACCCTGGTTCGGGGTACTTAATAACCTCAATCATAACTGCTCTTAGAATTCCCCTAAGTCCTCCAAGTAGGTGAGAAGTGCTATGAGTGCTCATGTACCTCCAAGTAAATCCTGATGCCCTATACACCCTAAACCCTAAACCCTAAAGTCTCAACCACCAGGCCGCCGACAAGCAGGGGTGGAGCGTGGTTCACCACGCAGCTGCGGCGGGCAGCGCCGCGTGCCTCCAGGCCTCCTCGCTGCCACAGGTTGGAAGTTTAGGGTTGGAAGTTTAGGGTTTAGGGTTTAGGGTTCAGGGTTAGGGTTTAGGGTTTAGGGTTTGGGGTTTAGGGTTTAGGGTTTAGGGTTTAGGGTTTAGGGTAGTTTAGTAGTCTAGGGTTTGGGGTTCAGAGTTTAGGGTTTGAAGTTTAGGACTTAGAGGATTTGAGGGTGGGGTTTAGGATTCGCTCAGATTAGGCCTTAGGCTTGCGGGTTGACGGGTTATGGGTTTGGGGCCTCACTTACTTCTCGGTTCATAGCTAGTTGTTTACATACATTGACAAAAAAGTATGCTTTGCAGTACCTGAGGTCATTCTAGCCCTGCTTAGAATCAACATTTACCCTCACCTAGGGTTGAGGGCTCTGCTAGGGTGTCGTCCCGCCCGCCCCATCCTAGACCTCCACTGCAAGTCCATAGGGGTTTTGGCGATTCAGGGTTTCGGGTATAGTTGCTTGGGGCTGAGGGTTTTACCTCTTTCGTGAGTCTAAGGCCCGGACGCTCTTGGGACTTCATTTCCAGCCCACCAGGATCCACGGCCCTTACCAACCCGAACGCTGCCACCCTAAACCCCAAGCAACCCTAAACCCTAAACCCTAAACCCTAGACCCTAAACCGAGGTGGTCCTGCAGCTCTGCGAGCTGCCACACAGCTCCTCAACATTCCAATTGAGGGTTTAGGGTTTAGGGTTTCGGGTCCCCAAACCCTCAGCCCTAAACCCGGAACCCCAAAACCACAATTGAAGGAGTGGAGGGACTACGGGTCTGCAGGCTTTAGGGTTGTGCTCAGTGGGGCTCAGCCCCTACATATTTGGGATCTACCAGCCCCATGAACTTGTAACGACCGTTTAAGACTGAAGACTTTGTAAACCCTTTAAACCCCCTGTGATCCCCACAGACCCTCTAAGAATCTCTCCTATAAACCCTATATCCCCGAAAAGGCCTATGAGCCCTGTGAAGCCCTCGGGCTGTTTTCACCCCGGGAGGCCCGCCTGATTAGGGTTTAGGGTTAGGGAATATTAGGGAATAGGGTTAGGGAATAAAACGGAACCTACCCTGAGACTGCATTGAACAAGTGGTCCTTTACAAGGGCATGTGGAATGGGATCAAGGTCCCACAAGAGCAGGAGCGCATGTTGAACACCTGTCATATATAGAGGTCCTCATCATGAACTATGGTTAGGGGTGTCTATGCATATATACATATACCCATACATATCACGTATATACATATACGCCTGCATCTATAGACATACATATGTACTAGACCTGTATAAGAAGTAACGCACAGATAGACACACACACACATATACATATATATATATATATATATATATATACATACTTACATACATACATACATACCTTGCTGATTAAGGCCATATACAGATACATGCACATTCTTAGGACAGCCTAAGTCCCGAAACCCAGACCCGGAAACGTCAACCTGGCTCCTAAACCCAGACACCTCAGACCGCCCTGGAGCAGAGGCTTCCTTGTGACTCCCGACCACTGGGGCCGAACCCCGGCGCATGTGGCGGCCGAGTTCGATGCGCCGGAGGTCATCAAGGCCCCGCGCGCCGAGGGTTTAGGGTTTAGGGTTCAGGGTTCAGGGTTCAGGGTTTAGGGTTTAGGGGGTATAGGGTTTAGGGTTTATAAGGTTTAGGGTTTAGGGCTTAGGGTTGAGGGTTGAGGGTTCAGTGTGGTTGGGGTTTAGGGGGTTGGTAGGGTTTGGGGCGCAGAACTCGGTGTCAAGTTCTGGGGGTTGAGGGGCTAGGGTTGTTGGGAATGAGGAGTTTGGCTGCAGGGGTCAAGGAGGGTTTAGGGTTGTTGGGAATGAGGAGTTTGGCTGCAGGGGTCAAGGAGGGTTTAGGGGCAGCACCAGAGTTTGTTCAAGGGTGTTCGGGGCATCGGCGCAAGTCGTTAGGCAGCTTTTCGGGCGGTTTTGGGGGGTCCCTTTTCTAAGGTGCCGTGCTAGATAGGGACCCACAAAGGGAACCAAATTTAGAGAACTACTCAAATGATTTTCTGGCTTTGGGGTATAATTAGGGTTCAGAGATCTGGCTTTGGTGTCAAAGGTTTCGCAAACTTGCCCATTGACTTGCAAGCAGTTTTGCTTCTTGTCCTTGAGCCCTAACCTTAAACCCATGTGCAGGAGGTCTTTCTGCCGAATCCTGCCAAAATCTCGCTAAACTCGTATGTGGGAGCCGGGGCGGGTTTTGGGGGGGGGGGGGGGGGGGGGGCGCCCGCAGACCCTAACCCCCCAAAGTATGTAAGAAACTGCCCAAAACCCAGAAAGGGCTATCATGTGACATACTTTGGGGGTTTAGCTAAACCCTAAACCCTAAACCCTAAACCCTAAACCCTAAACCCTAAACCCTAAACCCTAAACCCAAAACCCAAAACCCCAACCCCCACTGTTTTGGGAGGAGGGCTTAAATGTCCTGAGGTCCTCGCCAAGCATCAGGCGCCCATGCACGAGACTATGGGTCAGCCAGTGCGACTTTGATGCACCGAGTTCTATCAATAGGGTTTAGGGTTTAGGGTTTAGGGTTTAGGGTTTAGGATTTAGGGTTTAGGGTTTAGGGTTTAGGGTTTAGGGCTGGGATGTTGACCCTTACTAACAGTCCTGAATACGGAATATAGTACCCCCTGTTACAATCCCTATAAAAAACTGTCAGTAGAAGGGGGAACATCACAAATCAATATCAGTATGTCATTATACCATTAAAGTATTCTGGTATTGTAGTACTGTAGTATTATGGTATTATAGTATTGCAGTATTATAGTAGTATAGTATTATAGTATTAGATTTTTACAGTATTCCAGAATGATAGTAGCAGAGTAAGTAGTATTGTAGTACTACGTATCCTGGGTCCTGGGCTTAGGGTTACAAGGGCAAAGACCCCCCACCCCCCCCATCAAACAAACACAACTACGCCAGCGCCAGGCTCCAGGATGGCGTGGTTGCCTTGGTGCAGGCGCGGGAGTCTCTCGGATGCCTTTTCTTTGTTTTTTTTGTTTTTGTGGGGGGAGGGGTTTGGGGTTTATGGTTTAGGGGTTTAGGGGTTGGGGGTTTGGAGTTTTGGGTTTGGGGTTTTAGGGTTTAGGGCTTCAGGGGTTCGGTGGCTTTGGGTTTTGATCGTTTCGGGAATTTAGGGCTTTTGGGAGTTTGGGGCTTTGGGGCTTTGGGGTTTCGAGGGTTGGAAGCTAAACCCTAAACCCTAGAAGCCCTAAACCAAACCCTAAACCCCGGAAGCCCTCCCAGAAGCCTCCTAGGTAGGATAAGGGGGACCCAACCTTTCTTAGCCCCCTGCTGGCGCTCTTAAACAGGGACCTTATGCAGAGAGTGTATATCCCCAAGGGTCCCCCGAATCCCTAAACTCTGACCCCTAAACCCTAAACCCTCCCTTAAGAAGCCTATGAAGAAGCCGAGGAACTGGGGCTGGGCCACCAACCGCTCCCGCGGAGGCACGGGGGGCTGAAGACCTTATAGGAAGGGTTATTGTTTAGGGTTTAGGGTTAGGGTTTAGGGTTTACGGTTTAGGGTTTAGGGTTTAGGGTATAAGTTTTCAGGGTTCAGGGTTTGGGGTCGTAACTTGGTAGCCCAGTTGAACCCTTCCCCCCTTTTGGTAACCAACAAAATGGGGTGCCCCTATTAAAATCTGGTTGCTGGGCTGCCAAGCATTGGGAGGCCGGTGGGGTGTAATGAATTTGGGTTTAGGGACATGGTTTGCGTTTTGGGCTTTATAGAGTTCGGGGCTAATTAAACCCGAAAGGTTCCACATAGCTGTAGAGGATTGAAGGGGTACATCCGTTGGGGTCCGAGTATGACTTCCTTGAGAGTATGGATCTTCGGGCGATCTGGCATGACACATCACGGGTTTAGGGCTTAGGGACTGGGGCTTACAAACCTAAGTCTGAGCATTCCCCGGGCTTGGGGCTTACAACCCTAATTAAGTCTAAGCATTCCCCGGAATACCCAACGCCAAGCCAGACCAGGCATGAACAATACCGGGGACAGGAGCGCCTTCAGCACGAGCCACGTGAAGAGCACCTTGGTCGGCCAACGACCAGATGAGAGCCCTCGAATTGGGTCATGTAGCCTCTACTACTAGATTCCTTATTTGGGGTGTATGGACCCAAAAGCCTAAACCCTAAACCCTAAACCCTAGACCCTAAACCCTAAACCCTAAACCCTAAACCCTAAACCCTAAACCCTAAACCCTAAACCCTTTCGGGAATCATCCAGTCCCCAAGGCATGAACACGAGCGGGGACAAGAACGCCTTCGGCATGAGCCACGTGAAGAGCCTCGGGGGGCGCAGCGATGCCCAGGTCGGAGAGGGGAGGGTTTAGGGTTTAGGTTTTAGGGTTTAGGGTTTAGGGTTTAGGGTTTAGGGTTTAGGGTTTGGAGGGGGGGGTTGGGGCTGCAAAAGCCTTCTGCCACACATTTCTACGTACCATATAAGATCATACACACATGGGCAGGCTCCCTGTTATCATGCGGTCTATGTTGGGGGCAAATAGCAGGCTCATGTTTTTCGAGTCCTGACCATAGTTTAGGGTTTCGGGTTTAGGGTTTAGGGTTTAGGGTTTAGGGTGTGCAAGGCTAGGATACGTATTTGACGAGAAGAATGTCGCTGTTAGGGGGCGGACATCCTTGGGCCCAAGGCTGTGCTGAAAGGCCCGCGAGGTTTAAGGCATGGAGGCCCCTAAAGCCCTAAAGAAATCCCTGTGAAAAAACAGGCCTGCGAAGGGTGGGGGTTTTGAAGTACCCCTGAAATTCCCTTCTACTCTACCAGTGAGAGCCAGGAGGAAGCCTAACTGCTAAGCCCTAACCCTAAACCCTAAACCCTAAACCCTAAACCCTAAACCCTAAACCCTAAACCCTAAACCCTAAACCCTAAACCCTAAGAAGCACTCTGTCCCAGACCCTCGGAGCACGGACCATGGGCGACCTAGATGTCGACCTCTCCGAGGCAACCCGTGGAAAGCGGAAGGGCCGATGGGTTTAGGGTTTAGGGTTTAGGGTTTTAGGGTTTAGGGTTTAGGGCTTAGGGTTTAGGGTTTAGGGTTTAGGGTTTAGGGTTTAGGTTTAATTAGAGCTGGGCTTTTCTGTTTGATGGGTCAAGGGACTCAAGGAGAAACCTTTATAAGGGACCTTAGGGGGACTATACAAGGTATATACATATATATATATAGGGTTATTTGGGGAATAAGATTTGGGGTCCCTTCTAGGGGTCCCTCCTTTTCACCCTTACATGGATCCCGCGCGTGTTTTTTGCTTTCATGGCATCCCTCCTCTTTGGGGCCCAGGCCCAGCCCTGTCAAAGCAGATCCGACGTCCTCACGTTCCGGTGTCCAGATACCCTTTTTGTAGCAACTCAAGTCTGGTGTAGGGTTCAGGGTTTAGAGTTTAGGGTCTTGGGCCTAGGGTGTAGTAGCGTGTAGGGTTTAGGGAATCATGGCTTGCTGGCATACTTCACCATACCACCTGCATCACCCATGGCTAAATGTTTAATTAACGGTTCTTGGCTTCTTTTCCTTTGCTAACGGGGTTTTTTGGGCTTTGGGGTTTAGGGGCTTTGGGGGTTTGGGGGCTTTGCGGGTTTGGGGCTTTGGAGTTTTGGGGCTTTGGGGTTTTGGGGTTTGGAGACGACGTTGATCCCTGCACCTCGAACCCAAAAAGGAGGACGGCAACAGCTTCACCCTGGGCCGGGTCAACAGAGTCTTCGCAGGGGACCAGGTCAGCATCAAGCACGAGAGCCCCTGCAGCATACGCAGTCCATGTTGTCATTCTTTGAAACCCTAAGCCCTAAGCCCTAACCCTGAGCCCCAAACCCCAAGCCATCTAAACCCAAGCCTTAACCCCTAAACCCTAAGGGCAGGGAGGGGTGGGGGAGGGGGGAGAGGTACTTGAGAATGGCCTTCTGATGAATTCCTAAGCCCTGAAAAAAGCTGTCAGAAACCCACCTGCATGGGCTAGTATACCCTGTAGCCCCTTAAACCGGCCCTTTATAATAAAGCCCTAAACCCTAAATCCTGAAAGGGGTGGTTCGGGGGATTAGAAGGCCTAATGGCCCATGCACCCTTGGCCCATCAGCCCCTTGTCTCCCTAAGCAGGGTTTAGGGTTTAGGGTTTAGGGTTTAGGGTTAGGGTTTAGGGTTTAGGGTTTAGGGTTTAGGGTTTAGGGTTTAGGGTTTAGGGTTTAGGGTTTAGGGATTACGGTTTAGGGTTTAGGGTTTAGGGTTTAGGGTTTAGGGTTTAGGGCCCCCAGGCCCTCATTGAGGGTTGAGGGTTGAGGGTTGGGATGCGACGCCCTTGTTCTAGCAGTCCTTAGCAGGGATTATAATGTATAATCCCGATTAAGGGCTGTTACTATAATAAGGGGAACATCCCAACCTACAACCCCTAAAAATGGCCCTTTGTAGCCCTAAACCCTAAACCCTAAACCCTAAACCCTAAACCCCAAAAATGGCCCTTTATAGTTGAGGGTTTATCGGGCCACTGGTGTACGTGTTAAGTACTGAACCCCAACACATCGCGCTATAGGAGTGGCTTCCGCGAGGGTTGCGTGGAGGTGGAGCGCTGCACGAACCTCGACTCTGTTTAGGAGTCTCGGGTTCAGGGCTGTATAAGGTCTTTGCGCCCTTGTGCCCTGAACCCCCTAAAAAACCCTAGAAGCACGAAAGCCCCATAGCCCCGAAGCCATGAATGAACCCCTAAAACCCTAAACTGACTAGCCGAGTTTAAGTAAAATATTCCAAAGTGCCTCCGGGAGGCCAAGTGCTCAATTCACTTAGACTTAAACCTCTGTGGCCTTCCCCTCCACTGTTCCTAAGTCCCAAGCAGAAGCCCTCGGTAGGTCAAAACTTTCGTTCAATGGATTCAAAACTTTCTTTTAAAACCTTCGTTCGGTACTCCCGGGATCTGCCGATCACCAGCCAAAGTATCAGGTTTGAAAGATCCAATTTTCGCGCATGGCTATGTTTCGTTCACACCCAGCCATGGAATTCAATGATTACGACGAAAGAAAATCCAAAAGATGAAGGCAAAAGAGAAAGGTAAACGAGAAACTTCCGTTGAAAGCGTTTCGATGAAAAACATCACTGAACACGTCTGGTTGAGTTGTCTTGAATTGTCGAAAACTTTTCGTTGAAAACGTTACTGAGACCCAAACCCTATACAATTTGTATAAGCCCTAAACCCTAAACCCACGAAGAAGCATGCCTTCGACTCGAGTCGTGCCCAAAACCACGGAAGAGATCAGCGAAGTCAACGCCAAGCTCGCAGACCCTAAGGGTCCATGTACCGATATCGTACATACTTGAGCCCTAAAGCTACTTATATGGGAAGCCTTTAAGGCCCAAGTATATACTACATAGGTACATGGATCCTTAGGGAGAGATGATGATGTATCACTGCATCTCTGCTGCGGCAAGTTCACGCTAGGAGCCTGTTTCTTCGGAGTTACTCGGTACGAGCCGGCTGTTGCAGAAGAGACCGAGGACACTGCAAAGCCTGGTTCTCCGCGAAAGGAGGCCACAAGCAAGGGCGAAGATCGCCAGCGAAATGTTTTCGAGCATTTGAATGCATATCCATTCATTCTCATCAGATTTTTGCCAACATTGAGGTATGAGTTATGTCAAAACATCGTGGGCCCGGTTGAAATCCAATTGGATATGAATTATTTCATGTATCTAGTTTTCCTGTTTGATAGAAATGGAGATCCGGAAGTTTCGGAAAAAGACGCAGAATCGTCATACATGCAAGGTTGGTATATTCTGAATCTTCAAGGGGTTCAAATGAACTCCGGAAATCCAAGTCTTGCCTGATGATGATGAACTATGATGTTTTCAAAGGTATCCCGCGTTGAAATATGAGCTTATAAATGCACAAGCCTCTTGCACCACGTTTCAATATTTCGCACCACTCTCGATAACCATATCTGAATTATATAGTCTTCATGTCCGGCCACAGGGTTTAGGGTTTAGGGTTTAGGGTTTAGGGTTTAGGGTTTAGGGTTTAGGGTTTAGGGTTTAGGGCATCCAGCCATGGAATTCAAAGATTGAGAAAGAATAAAGTAAAGGAGAAACGTTTCGTCGAAACCCCGTTTTGGTTAGTAAACCTTTTGGGTTCAAGCGTTTCGGTAAACACGTTTCGGTAAGAGCGTTATTGGGACCCAAGCCCTATACAGTTTCTTTAAGCACTAAATTCTAAACCCTAAGCCCTAGGCCTTACCTGGGGATCTGAGAGCCATGAAAGTAGAACCAATATGGGGAGCCTTCAGTGATACCCGTTTGCGCCTTTTTGGGGGTTCAAGGTTCCCTTATCAAGTCATTAGCCCCAGACGGGCACTTTTTATTGCATTGGTTCGGCTTCCAAGAGCAACAAAGACCGAACGCCTCAGGTTCTGTCCCACGCCCATCGTCCTGGCGGATAGGCCACCGGTGCTGTATGCTTGCGAGAAGTCGGCGGCGGTCAGGGTCGGGGTGCTTCCGGTTCAAAGGTAGGGCTTATGATGAAGTTCAAGGCGATCGATGCACCTCTTTCAGGGCTAGTTCTTGAACATGTTAAACAAAATTAGGTGCCCAGCAGAACCGCCTGTGAAGGAATTACAGTCGGGGGGCCTCATGCCAGTTCACTTACGATTGCGTGCGGTTCTGCTCTCTGCAATTAGGGGGCGGAGTGACCCTAAACCCTTAACCCTAAACCCAAAATTTTGTTGAGGGGGGTACTGTAGGAGGAGCCTAAGCCTTGAGTTTAGGGTTTGGGGTTTAGGGTTTCGGGTTCAGGGTTTCGGTTTTAGGGTTTAGGGTTTGGGGCTAAACTTTCCACAGTGAGGAAACGATAAGGCCCGAGGGTAGTGAATACTATCCCTTGTTGTCATTCTTGGTGGTGGGCGGGGGTTCGCCCTCAACCTACGAGCCCCAAGCCCCAAAACATCCCTAACGACTGAACCTAAAACCCTAAATCTAAAACCCCATAAACCGTAAACTCTAACCCCTAAACCCTAAACCCTAAACCCTCAAAACATGAAAGCCCTCGACAAGAGAGAGCAGGCGCGGCCGGACTACAGCGGTGCAGGCGCTTCTGGAGGCAGAGACCAGGTGTAGGGTTTAGGGTTTAGGGTTCAGGGTTGAGGGTTTAGGGTTTAGGGTTTTTGGTTTAGGGTGTAGGGTTTAGGGTTTAGGGTTGAGGGTTGAGGGTTTAGGGCGTATTCAATACATTTGGGGGTGGGGACCCCGACTTAGTAGCTGAGTGAGTACACCTTACACTTTTGCACTACTGTAACCCCTATAAAACTGAAAGTGTACACTCTTGGGGGGGCTTAGGAACTCAGCAACTAAGACTACTACTTGCGTAGTAAGAACCGCGCAAAACAAAAGGATCAGAACCCCTTATATAGCCTTTCTGAGGAAGAATGCTTCTTGCTGCAAGCTAGACCCCTAAAATAGTAGGATCCCAGGGTGTCCCTCGCACTGAGGCGGCGTGGAAGCCTTTCGCGGAGGCTGTGGCCAGCGCTGCGCTGGCTGTGGGCTGCGACCCAGAAATGTGGGAGTGGGAGGAGTTTAGGGTTTAGGGTTTAGGGTTTAGGGCCTTAGGGCCTTAAGGTCTTAGGGCCTTAGGGCCTTAGGGCCTTAGGGCCTTAGGGCCTTAGGGCCTTAGGGCCTTAGGGCCTTAGGGCCTTAGGGCCTTAGGGCCTTAGGGCCTTAGGGTGTAGGGGTTTGGGCTTTAGGGTACCTTCGCAGAAGCCCATACAAGCCCCAAAATGCGAACAGCGGCGAAGGCGTTCTTGATTGTAGGCCATAGACGTGGGGGCCCCAAGCCTCCCAAACCCAGAGCCTCAAACCCCAAAACCCTGAGACCCCTAAAGCCCTAAACCGTAAAGCCCTAAACCCTAAACCCGAAACTAAAACCTAAACCCTAAACCCAGACCCCTATAAAGCACAAGAGGACGTGGAGGACATCTTCCGGATGGAGGCCCTCCGCGGCGCACGACCCGCCGGGGCGCTGGTCGCCATGCGATGCGAGGCGGCTGAGGTTTTTAGGTTTTAGGGTTTCGGGTTTGAGGGTATAGGCTTTAGGGAAGAAGTTTTTAGGGGTTGAGGGTTCTGCTTCGCGGCTTCAGTAAAACCCTCCACACTATAGCACTAAACCCTACACCCTGAATCCCTAAACCCCAAGCCTCAAACCCTAAACCCTAAATCCCTAAACTCCCCAAACCCTCAACCCTATAGACCCTGAATCCCTTTCCCCTAAACTCCCCAAATCCTAGACCCTGAATCCCTAAACTCCCCAATCCCTAAATCCCTAAATCCCTAAAACTCCCTAAACTCCCCAAACCCGAAAACCTAAACCTCCTGAATCCCTAAACCCTAAACCCTGAAACGCTCCACACTTCCTCTGGGAGTGCAGGGCCTTGCTGCGCTACTGCAGGAGCTGCTGTCCTCAGAGGCATGGCTTCAGGGTTTTAGGGTTTAGGGTTTTTTGTGGGTATAGGGTTTGGGGTTTAGGGTTTCGGGTTTCGGGTTTAGGGTTTAGGGCTTGGGGAGGTTACGGTTGAGGGTTTAGGGCTGAGGGCTTGGAGGGCTTAGGGTTTAGGGTTTACGGTTTGGGGAGTTTAGGATTTAGGGTTCAGGGCTTTAGGGTTTAGGGCTCTAGTTATGTAGGGCTTCAGGCATTTAGGGTTGTTCGGGTTTAGGTTCTCAGGCTTTTAGGGTTTTTAGGGCTTTGGTGTTTTGCTTCAAGTTTTTACTTTAATGGTCCAGGGTTGTAGGGTTTTGCGGGGTTCAGGGCTGTAGGTTTTCGGGCTTCAGGTATGTAGGGTTTAGGGTGCAGGGTTCCATGGTTTTTGGGTTCTACCCTAAACCCTAAACCCTAAACCCTAAACCCTAAACCCTAAACCCTAAACCCTAAACCCTAAACCCTAAACCCTAAACCCTAAACCGAAATTTCGGGGTTTCAGCGATGTAAAGGTTGTGGGGTTTTTAAAGGTTAATTGGTCAGCTTTAGGGTCAGCAAGAAGCCCATAGTCTTCAGAGTGCATCAACAAGTCCCCCCCTTGCAGTATTTCTGGCCACAAGACTTAGGGTTTGGGGTTTAGGGTTTAGGGTTTAGGGTTTCTGGCTTAGGGTCATAGAGTCTATGGCTTCTGGGGGGCTGCAAGAATTGCCTGAGCCTTCCCCCAAACACAAACTAACCCCAAATCCTAAACCCAAGTTTATACTTACCCTATACAGTCCAAGGGCCCGTACTTCAGAACCCTTTAATAAGAAGGCAAGGGGCCATTTTAAGGGACCATGTAACTATCCTTAGGGCATGGGTTTTTGGGTTTCGGTATGTTTTAGGGGTTTAGTGGTTCAGGGTTTAGGGGTTTAGGATCCAAGTGTCTGCTTCGTGCGTAGGAGTTTTTGCTCGGGGTTCGCTCAGGGTTTGGGGCATGTGTTGTGTTTGGCGTAGTAGGTTTTAAAGTATATAAGTGGTATATAAGGGGCCCTCTTTTAAGGGCCCATATGAGGGAACCAAGTGGCCCACAGTAAGTCCCCTAAGACATGCCCGTGCAGGTTGTGACAGCCGAGGAACTGCGGCTCGGCATGCATCTTCAAGTAGCCCTAGATATCCTCTGCGGAACCCCTAAGGTCCCTGTAACCCCTAAGGTCCCTTGTGGGGGGTCCCTCCTTTCGTCCCTTGATTCAGGCTACGTGTTGTTTAGGGCCGAAGGGTCTACTCTAGGGGTCGGAATAATTACCTGTGGTATTCCCTTCTGGCCCCTATATAAGTCTACTTTCAGAAACCCCCCCCCCAAAAAAAAAAATAACGCAAAACCGTATTGTGATTATGAAGGCCCCTTTTGTAGTGTTTTCGGTGGGGTTTGGGGATGAGGGTGCGATTTAGGAAGTGGGTGGTGCCCATTTCCTTAAGGCCCTAGCCAAAGACTCCCAAACCTACTTGTTTGTAGGCTCTAGAACCCTAGGTTTGTAGGTAACCTCCAAAAAAGAAGGCTTTGGGTTCTCAATAAGGTATTTCCTAAACCGCCTAGACCCCAAACCCAAAACCCTAAACCCTGAACCCTAAACCCTAAACCCTAAACCCCCCAAAACCCCAAAACCCCAAAACCCCAGATCATGACGCCCCAGGCTCACTCCTGACCAACAGGGCCGTACAGCCTTGCACCGGGCGGCCGGAAGCGGCCAAGCCACCGTTCTTCTCGCGGTGAAGGAGGGCCCGGCGTTTAGGGTTTAGGAGTTTATAGGGCTTAGGGTTTAAAGTTTAGGGTTGAGTTTAGGACTTTAGGAGTCTAGGAGTTTAGGAGTTTATAGGGTTTAGGGTTGGGATGTTCCCCTTATACTAACGGTCCTTAGGAGGGGTTCTAGAACCCCCGATTATATTCCCTACTAAGGACTGTTCGTATAGGCGGGAACATCCCAAGTTTAGGGTTTTAAGGAGAGCAAAGTGAGGGACTTCCTTACTAAATGCTTTCTAGGGTTTTAGGGATTCGTCTTCTGCTTCGTCTCACGGGAGGACCGAGAAGGGAAGTCTTTAGTCAGCTTGACGACCACTTGCCCTCAAGCCTCAGGTTCAGGGTTTCCGGGTTTGAGGGTGTAGGGTTGAGGGTTGAGGGTTTAGGATTTAGAGCCTCGGGTTTAGGTTTGGTGTTTAGGGTTTTGGGGTTTCGGGCTGAGCTGAGGTTGATCCCAATGGTCTTGTGTCAAGGCACGTGCTGCCCTTCAATCCCCCTCCTCACTCGAGTTCGGGTTTAGGGTTTAGGGTTTAGGGTTTAGTGTTTAGGGTTTAGTCTTTGCTGAATAGACTTCAGATCGTAGTAGGGATCTCCTACACAGCCTAAAGTAAGTACATTCCTTACTTTAAAACACTAAAGCAGAAACCCTAAACCCCCCAGAAGACCTGAACACCCTGCAAACCCTGAACCCCAAAACGCGCAAAAACACCCTAAGGTTCCTAAACCCTGAAATGGCCGAAAAGCCCCTTAGCCCACCAGCCCTAAACCCTAAACCCTAAACCCCAAACCCCTAAACCTTAACCCCTAACCCCTAAACCCTAAGCCCTAAGCCCTAAGCCCTAAGCCCTAAGCCCTAAGCCCTAAACCCCTAAACCCCTAAACCCCTAAACCCTAACCCCTAACCCCTAAACCCTAAACCCTAAACACCTTAGCCCACCAGAACCAGCGCCCTTTTGCATGGTCCCAGGAGCTCTCGGACGCCTCGCACGAGCAGATCGAGGCGCAACATGGGGGCTTTGGGGGGCGGGGGGGGGGGGGGGGTCAGGGTTGAGGGTTTTGGGTTGGGGGTGTTTAGGGTTTATGGGTTAAACCCTAAACCCTAAACCCTAAACCCTAAACTCTAGCAGACGCGCCCCAGGCCGTTGATCTCCAGGGCCGGGGCTTGTTGCACCACGCCGCGCTGGCCAACGACGCGGAGTGCGCCAGGGGCCTCTGCGTGCGGCTTTGGGCTTTGGGCTTTGGGCTTTGGGCTTTGGGCTTTGGGCTTTGGGCTTTGGGCTTTGGGGTTTAGGGCAGATGGAGTCAAGGGTTTAGGGCATCTGGGGTTTAGGGTTTAGGGTTAGAGGGTGTGCGGGGGGAGGGTTTAGGGTTTGAGGGTGTTGAGGGGCGGGGTTGGGGTTTGTAGACTTTCTAGTTTTTGTTCTGGAATTCGGGGGTTTTGGGTTCGGAGGTCAGCTGTGGGTACGGGGGGGGGTTTTGGGTTGAGCGTTGTTTGGGTGGTTTTAGGGGCTTTAGGGCTTCATCTGATGGGTTTCTGAGCTTCAGGTGTGCTTTAGGGCCTTAAGGTTTGATGATTTCGGGGCTTGTTCTTTCTTGGGGGGGCCGGGGAGGGGGGGCGGGAAGGGTTCAGGGTTTTGGCGGCAGGTTTGGATTCAGGGTTTTTGGAGTGCAGGGTGGTAGGGCGCAGTGCCGCAGGGCTGTTGGAATTTCTGGGTTCAGACATTCGAGTCGGTTTGTCCGGTCCACCGTACTTAAGATGTGGTTATCCGAAGAGAATCAGAGAATCTGGTGAGAGTTCCGTTTAATTAGAAGAGCCCAGCTAGGCAGGGAAGCTGCAGCAAGCTTAGCAGCTTGGCACTTTGCGATGGAGCTCAACAGACCTCCCACTGAGCACAAAACTCTAGAAATTTCAGGGTTGTAAAGGGAGAGGGGTTCACGGGGGTAGGTACCTAGGGAAGCTTAGGGAGCCTTAGGGAGTAGTGGAGCCTTGGGTTATACCCCCCTTGAATCCCCCTCCCTTCAGAACACTTCAGAAACCAGGTACCCAAGGAGAATGAATCTGATGGCAGGTTTGGGTGAACGAGTGAAGGAAACGAGACAGTGAGGAAGATTCAATTGGTCTTAAAGGTGTGGGTGAACGAGTGAAGGGAACCAGACAGTGAGGAAGATTCACGAGTTTAGAAGTTAAGACCTTTAGGTGAGACAGGAACAAGATGAACAAGATTATGAATGAGCCGCATGAATCTTGTATCTGCTCCAGAGCCCCCATCATGAATACGGTTTTACTATAAATACAAGCTAGCGCATGAATTATAGTGCAAAAACCGTCTTAATATTGGGTAACAGGGAGAGAGCGGATAACCTTTACGTTTCCTTTCGTACACCATCAATCTCATGACACCTTAACTGCTCAAGAGTCCGTCCATGAAGAGCACCCATTATAAACATTATAGGTAAGGAATGCACGCTATAATAATATTATGATTGCGTTTCATGCGGACGGACACGTGAACCAGATTATGAACGTGAAAGAGAGTACAAAGTGAGTAAGTGAACTGTCTGCAACCTTACATCTTGCAACACGGAAAAGTCAAGAGCCCCATAAACCCTTTCAGCCCTGAACTGCAGAAAGCGCCCAGGTCCGCACCGTCATCCGGCTAACGCCACGCCAACCGCTTGAGCTGGCGGAAGAGGAGCTCTTGGTGGGCTTAGGGCTACTGAGGCCCTACCCAAAGGCTCCTATGTAGTACCTTATAGGGGTAGTATACTAGAATCCCCTATAACTAATTCACCCCAAAAAAAACTTCATTGGAACCTTCTCAGGTAAACCCTAAGCCCCCCCTTGGCTTGGTAGACCCGTGGTACCCGTTTCCCTTTGTTTTGTTCAAGGTTCACTCATAAAGCAACCAACCCCAAAAAAGGGTACCCTTATACTGGGCTACCAAGTTGAACCCTACAGCCACGAAGCAGAGTCTCAGGGGGACTAGGGTTTTCTTCGGTCGGTTGAGGGAATGTTGGCAATGTTTCGCGTCACGGCTCCACGCGGAGCAATGCATTGCCCTGAACCCCAATCCCTAAACCCCAAACCCTAAACCCTAAACCCTACTTTCCGGAGGACTCCTGGCACTACACCCCCGTGCACCTGGCTGTCTCCTGGCTCTGTGTGGGCTGGGGTTTCGTGTCGTGCAGCGCTGCTTACGATTTGTGCTGCAGGGTTTAGGGATTAGGGTTTAGGGCTTAGGGTTTGGGATCTGCAGTTTAAAGGGCGTCCCTTTTTCTCCCAGGTTACTGGGGAAACTGGCTATTTCTTGTGGGGCGGTTTTTGGTGTAGTGCCAGTTACACTCGTCATGCGCATTTGTTTTAGGGTCATGTGGCGGTTGAGCTCCCTATATTTTCCTAAATTATGGCTCTGCATTGGCCCCTATATTAGGCCCTGAAGTCCAGTCGAGTTTTCCCTCAACCTCCACACTGAGCGTCTCCTACTTTGGACATGCGCCAATGAGCCACAGACTTTGGATCACACACGCCATCCTCCTGTTTTCCGCGTACGGCCGGTCCCCAAAGCCCTAACTCCCGCCAAAGCCTAAACCCTAGCCCTAAACCCTAAAGCTTCTAGAGGGCCATTTTAGTCCCCATGAACACCTTAACTCACGCCTGGGCCGAGGCGACAGTCGACGGCGTCGAGTCCCTCAAGGTGGCTTGGCTGGACACGATGCTTAGGCTCTATTGGACTTCTAGGGTTCAGGGCTCAGGGTTCAGGGTTTAGGGTTTAGGGTTTAGGGTTTAGGGTAGGTGTTTATGTTCCCTTGTAAACACAGTGTTGAGTGTACATGTGGGGCGTCCTTTCGGGGATACTGGAACTACACGCCCTGCTTTATATGGTCATTTTCCTTGTAGGCTTAGAGTTTATGGATTAGGGCTCGACCTTTTCCTCGGTCAATCGTACTGCGACGGCACCTGGTAAGAAACTTACCGGTAGCCCAGTATAATTAATCGCCAAGATGTCCCCATTCTAAATGCTGATAAAATGTGCAGTTGCCCGAAACCCCTCTGTTGCAATTTAGGGTTCAGGTCCGGGCAAGCAGATAACAGGAAAACATGAATAAACCCTAAACCTGATTACAGCCTTAGGCGGTCATTGTCGGTCGTCATACTTGCAACGCCCAGGGCCTTGACAGGGGCTTTGGGTCTGGGGTTTGGGTCTGCAACGAGTCGTGCTGGCAGTGGGGAGGTAGTGCATGGCAGCTTCATTGAGTTGAGATCTTCACCGAGAACTCTACGCCCGCCTCCTAAAGACGTTGCAAGCCCCAAAACAAAAACGACTCATTCCCCAAGCCAAAAAAAATGGGCCTCAAACCCTGGTCCTCAGATGAACCCTATAACTTGGGATGTGCCCCCTTATACTAGCAGTCCTTAATTGGGATTCTAGTAGCACCCGATTATCACATTGAGGGCTGCTAGTAGAAGGGGGAACATCCCAACCTACAACCCCTAAACCCTCAACCAGCTCTTCAGCCGTAGGAGTCTTAGGGCTTCAGGGGTTAAGGGTTTAGCGTTCAGGGTTTTGTAGGGTTTAGGGTTTGGGGTTTAGAGGCGCTGATCGAGATGGGGGTGCCTTTCGACAAGCACATGGGCGGCTCGCCGGATGCGGGATTTAGGGTTTAGGTTTAGGGTTTAGGGTTTAGGGTTTAGGGTTTAGGGTTTAGGGTTTAGGGTTTAGGGTTTAGGGTTTAGGGTTTAGGGTTTAGGGTTTAGGCTCAGAGGGGTTTGGGGCTTACTAGGGTTCATTCGGGCTGAAGTATGAGGGACCAGAGCTAGTAGGGTTAGGGTTTCGGTTTTTGGGGGTCAAGTCTGTAATACATGTCGTCCTGCAAGCACATGCTGATGTCGTGAATTAAACAAGAACACGAGGAAAATGCTCGACTGTACCGTCGATCAGAAAGCTTCGTGTGTGTGTGTGTGTGTGTTCTGATTCCTGCTCAGATTATACCTTATGCATTTTTTCATAAACCCTAAACCCTAAACCCTAAACCCTAAAACCCTAAAACCCTAAACCCTAATGCCCTAAACCCTAAACCAAGACAATTTCCTGTGACAGTTTCCTAGCGCAGTGCGGCTTGTAGCCTGGGACCCAGAGTCGGCCCTTAACCCATTTTATGGGGGGCTTTAGGTCGAATTGGAGCCTTCAGGTACGCTATTACTGTAGTACCACCAGACCTACCGTGTTGCCTTTCTTTCGTTTTCAAGGTGGAAGCTTCGATCGATGCTTTATTGCGACTTAAGCAACAAGGTTGACCTATCAGAGGCCCAGAAAAAGCACCCTTAAACACCCTTCAACACCTTTAAACACCTTTAAACGCCCTTAAACACCCTAAACCCTAACCCCCAAAATTAAACCCTAAACGGTCCCTCCGCAGGGCCCGGCAAGTTGGACGACGGTTCGGTGGTCTTGGTGCGGACGCGTGAAGCTGATGAAGAGGTTGGGGTGGGTGGGAGGGGGGGAGGGATGTTAGGCCTTGTTTTTGGTTTCGTCCGTTTCGGGTTCTGGGTTTGGGGTGTATGCCCTTTATCCTTTAACCCTCAGGCGCTGAACCGATTGGACGGGTACGCTGGCACCCTGAACCCTGAAATTTCTGGGAAAATATTACAGGGTTTTTTTTACCAAAGCAGGGATGCCACTTGGCCGCTAATGTAATTAGGGGGCCCAAAAAATTGAAAATAAGAAAACAAAGTATCCGACTTCAGGAAACTCCATGGAGGGTACGCAGTAGGATTCACGTTCTCTTCTGAGGGTTCCGTCTTGTTTAGTTTATGTACAGTGTAGGAGCACCCAACTTAAGGTATACTAGTACCCTTGCTTATCTACGAGGGCTTCTCTAAATTGGGGTCCCTTTCGAGGGTTGACCATCACTTTGGAATCATTACACCCCCCTTCTCAAGGACGCTGAAAACCCTCAGAACACAGCCCTTCTTGACCCCACCAACTCAAGGGCCAATACTGCAGAGACCTTCAAGCAAGCTAGGGGACCATATTCACGGCCCATGTAACTAAGCCCTAAACCCCATCCAACCCTATCAACCCCATAAACCCTACTATAAACCCTCTAAACCTTATAAATCCTAAACCCTAAAACCTTATAAACCCCAAGCCCTAAACCCTAAATCCCAAACCCTTCAAAAGCGAGGTGGGCGCAGAATGGCAGTTGGCCCTGGTGCGTGGTCTGGCCGGCAACAACCTGACAGTGAAGTTCCATGGCACCAAGGACCCAGCTGCCCTCGTGCGGGGTTTAGGGTTTAGGGTTTAGGGTTTAAGGTTATAGGGTTTAGGGTTTAGGGTTTAGGGTTTAAGGTTTTCGGGTTTTAGGGTTATCGGGTTTAGGGAACCGTATATGCCAAAGCCCGAAATCCTAAACCCCCACCTAAACCCAACTATTCAGAAGGCTCCCATACTTAGGTGGGTCAAGAAAAACTGCGATGCCATGCAAAAAAAGGCTTGACATGCAAGTCCTTGAGTCTCAAAAGAGGCACCGACTTCACCTCAGACTCTAGGGGTTCGGGTTTTACTACGACTTGAAGAACCCCCAAGATAGTCATCCCTACATTGACCTTAAATGGAGGAACTTGTTTGTTTCTTTTTTTTTTTGGGGGGGGGGGGGTTCTTAAGCAAACAGTAATTTACTGGAGCTTAGGGATCGGACATCGGGGATGCTGCACTGTAGGGGCTCAGGGTTTAGGGGTTTAGGGGTTTAGGGGTTTAGGGGTTTAGGGGGGTTTAGGGGTTTAGGGGGGTTTAGGGGTTTCGGGGTTTAGGGGTTTCGGGGTTTAGGGGTTTCGGGGTTTAGGGGTTTAGGGTTTAGGGGTCTTTCACTACACAATTGTCCTCAGGCCAAAACGCCTGTAACACCCGACCAGGTCTCGGGCCTTCTAGTCTAGGGTTTTGGGGTTGAGGGTTTAAGGGTTTAGGGCTTGGGGTTGCTGACCATAAAATTAGGTCCAGGTTCGGCCCCTCCTCCACCGGCAGAAAAAAGACCCTTCCCTAAACCCTAAAATCTCAAACCCTCAAACCCTCAGACCCTCAAACCCTGAAACCCTCAAGCCTTCAAACCCGAAACCCCAAATGGGGGCGGTAACTTGAAATCTAGGCCCTCACTGCACCCTGAAGCCGGATACAGGGGGAAGCAGAAGAGCTACAAACCCGAAACGGCCGTCAGCTCAACGGTTTAGGGTTTCGGGTTAGGGTTTAGGGTTTAGGGTTGAGGGTTCTAGGGTTTTAGGGTTTTAGGGTTTAGGGTTTAGGGTTTAGGGTTTAGGGTAAGTTTAGGCTCTGTAGGGCTTAGGGTTCAGGGTTTAGGGTCTAGGGTTTAGGGTTTAGGTTTAACCCTAACTAATGGCCCCCTGTAAGGGGTATTTTGGAAAACCATGTTGGTAAAATCCTCAAACCCTATAGATCAAAGCACTCACAACCATCAACCTGGACCTGGAGGAGACAAAGGTGCTCATCGAGCAGTGCGAGGTGAGAGCTTTGGGCCCCAAAACTTCTTCCGAACCAGGTTTCAGGGGGGTTCCCCTACTACCCCTACACTGCCCTTCAGGGTTGAGGGTTTAGGGTTTAGGGTTTAGGGTTTAGGGCTACTACCCGCCTCTATACTACCCCCCCCCCCCCCCCCCTAGGCTCCCCCCTTAAATGACCACAATTAGGCTTAATTCATCCCTAAATAGCCTTAATTCTGGGGGGGAGTATGGAGGGGAGGTAGTGAACCCATGGAGGTTGGCGAGGAGAGGGGTTTAAGGTTGGAATGTTCCACCCTTTACTAACAGTCCCGTAGTAGGGATCGTAATCGGGGGTACTAGAATCCCTATTCTGTCAGTGTAAGTGGGGAACATCCCAAGTGTAAGGGGGGTTTCACCGGGTTTCAGGGGTTGAGGGGTTTAGGGTTTTGTGTGTAGGTTTAGGGCTTGAGGTGTTCTGGCTTAGCTGTGTGCCAGGATCCCCCGGGTACCTCTCACCCGGGCCCTAAGTGTTCCTTGATAGGGTAGCTGAACGGGTATGTGGGTGGTCGAGGGCAGGGGAGATTAGGCTTCAGGGCGTCGGATCATGACCTCGTGAAAGTATGGGTTCCAGGGCTTTGGGGTTTGAGGCATGTGTGGTGTTGGGGGTATTTAGGGCTACAGCTGTGGTCTTTGTCGGGGCTAGGGGGCTCTTGGGTTTAGGGTCTAGGGTTTAGGTTAGGGTTTCGGGTCTCGGGTCTAGGGTTGAGCCCCTCGTGCCTTTGCTGGGGGCTTGCAGTGGGTCTTTCTGTGAGGGGCCGCGAGGCTTGACACGAAAAGGGCCGCACACGTTTAAACAGCCGCGGAAAAGCTGCCCTAAGCCCTGCAAACCCAAGAGCCTGGGCCTGAAATTGTGTGATATCACAAAGCTGGCCCGAAACACTTGAGAACCTCCTAAAAAATGAAAGGCTTAGAAGGGCCATGTAGGGGTTATTGTCTTTGGCTTTTTGGGGGGTTCTTCAGCAACTAGTTGTAAACCTCAACCCCAAACCCCCTAGAGGCCCCAGATCCCCATCCGTCGGAGGTGGCTCCAACACCACTTGTGCTGGCCGAAAAGTTGGGCCAACAGGCCAGGGCAGTGACAAACCCTGCATACATGTTTCACGACATGTGCGACTTGTAATCAAATACATGCCCTACCCCCAAGTTGAACATGACAATCGCGAGACAGTTTGGTTAGCATGATTGGAGGTCATTTATGATTTGTCGGTAAAATTGTTTGGATGGCCGGGAGTATTGGAAGAGGATGAAATTGGCTTCTGGGACAACCGGTGCGCCAGAGAATAGTCAGTAGTATAGTCAGGGGCGAGGTTAGCCTCGTTGGGTTATAGCAACAATGGCTTGTAACTAAATTCCACGATCTCCTTCAGCAAGTGGGTCGTACGCGTAAGGTTCTACCATTGCTAGTTAGGTACTTGATCCCCCTAGACTTGAAATCAAAGCCTTGGATTTTGGGTGATGAACCTGGTTGCTGTCAACCTTACGAAGTTCTTAAGTCATGCTCGCGGGAACATTGGAAGAGATTTCAGGACAGCTTGCCTTTTCATAGTTTTTCCGAAGTTGGGAGTCACAGGTTTAGGGTTTAGGGTTTAGGGTTTAGGGTTTAGGGTTTAGGGTTTAGGGTTTAGGGAACTATGTACGTCGCAGCAAACAGGTCATGTAACGTATGTCTGAACTTGGGGGTGTGAGCTACAACCTTGGGGAGGACAAGAACTATATAAAGGGCTTATGGTTCATATACCTTAATAGGAATTATAGTAGTTTAGGGTTTATGACCCCCCGCAATTTTAGAGTTCTTTCCGTCTCCAAGGAAGGGGAGCACTCTTTAGGGCTGTTGGGGTTGGTATTCTCAGGCGGCCCCTAATATTTTGGGTACCCCACAGGATATTCTGGATCTGGCCAACACCCTCTCCTTACCCCCAAAGGAAGCTCCACCTCACAACAGCCCCTGCCTAGCGTTTAGTGCTTAGGGTTTAGGGTTTAGGGGATTTTGGGTTCCCTCCTCCTCCCCCTTCCCAAACCGGGACCGGCGCGGGGGGGGGGTGTCCCAAACTGTGAAACTGTGCTTGGGTGTTCCTAGCATCATTGGATAGCACGATTTTGGGGGTGACTGAAAAGGGCCGAGATTTCGGACTAAACCCTAAACCCTGAACCTAAACCCTAAACCCTAACCCTAAACCCTAAACCCTAAACCCAAGAACTTGGGAGCGCAGGGCGCATTCCAGAAGCTGAAAGAGGCGGTCGCCGTGCTTGAGCACAAGTAATGATAGAGGGTTCAACCCTGAAATCCTAAACCCCAAGCCTTACCCCCTAAAACCCTAAAGCCCTAAACCCCTGAGCCGCCTAAACCCCTCAACCCTTAGCCATCAGAGCCCTCAGAACTTAGGGTTCGTGACTTGGTCGGGTTTGAGATTCACTAGGACCCGGAGTAGGCCCTTCTTTCCTGTTTCCAGGGTTTAGGTTCCCTTATAAGCCCCCATGTAAACCAAAAAGGCACCCTTCTCATTCCTAGGTTACTCTTGGGTCTAGTTCAGGCCTCCGCGACCTTCTTTTGAGCCCAGACACTTGCGTACACCGCACCCCAATCCCAGACCCCAAAGCCCGATGATGGAAACCTCAAATAAAGCGCAAACACTGTATAACTAGGACCCAGAGTAGGCCCGTATTCCTCCCTCCGATTTTTTTTTTTTTGGGGGGGGGGGGGGGGGGGGGTGTAATTTCCCGTATATGTCCGTTTAAACCTGCAGGGGTACCTGTGTATCCCTAGGTTACTCTCGGGTCTAGAACAAAACTCCAAACCTGAATCCCTGCATAAACCCTTGTTTGGAATATGGCACATCAGGCTGTAGTTTTGCTCTGTCTGTGGGGGTTTCGGGCCTTGGGCATAAGCAGGTTTCTGGGTTCACCAGAACGCCCCCGAGGTGTCGCACTAAGTCACTGAGTATCCCTCCAGCAAAGACCCTGGAGATGCCTCTTTAAAGGTTGCAAACCCCAACTGACCCACACGCTTACAGGGCGTTTGGCATTCGGTTTGCTGGCATGCCTAAGGAAAGGGATGCGCTAGCCCAGCCTGCAAGAAACCAAAGCAGCCGCGGCAGGCTGTCTTGAGTTCCTCCCGTCGAAAGTTCCATGCGGTGGGCGCGGTGGCCGGCGCTGTGCAAGGCTTATAGGGTTGGAGGGGTAGGTACCTAGGGAACCTCAGGGAAGCTTAGGGAGTAGCACGGAGTATATATATATATACATATATATATATAAATATATATTAAGGACCCTATAGACGGCGGCAGTCTTCAGTCTTCGTGGGGTACGCTTTGATTTGACATCTCGGGTTGACAGTTTAGGCTTGATCGTTTCAGGGGCCGTCGGCTCAATTCGGCAGATGAACACACAGCAACCCTAAACGTTAACCCTAAGCCCGACAACCCTGAGCCCTAACGGCGCCTCCAGCAGACACTTGGGTTTAGGGTTTAGGGTTTAGGGTTCAGGGTTCAGGGTTCAGGGTTCAGGGTTCAGGGTTTAGGGTTTAGGAGGGTTCCCTGCGCTTTGCTTCTTGCAGTTGCTGTCTTCGAGCAGTGTCGTTTGGAGGGCGTGGAGAGGCAGAAAGGCAAGCGCAAGCCGCGTGGGCATCTCTTTCCCCCACGTGTGGCAGCCCTTGCAGACCAAAAGAACCCTAAAATTGGGGTCATATACCCTATACTACTACAAACCCTGTGCACCTCCCCCTCAACCCTTGCCCCAGCCGACAAACTCTTCCCCTGCAAAACCCCGTAAACCCCCTAAACCCCAAACCCTAAACCCCAAACCCCAAACCCTAAACCCTAAACCCTAAACCCCTGTAAACCTTAAACTCCTCCAGGCGCGGCAAAGAGCATCGTGCACGCCTCGGCACTGAGGATGTCCAAGGTACACAGCGGCCACAGCGTCCGGAGCCCAAGGGGGGCGGGGAGGGGGGGGGGGGGGGGGAGGCTTAGGAAGCCCGAAACCCTAAACCCTAAACCCTAAACCCGGATTGGAGTTCAGGGTTTGGGGGCTTCGGATTCCCAGGGGTTTTCAGACTGAAAGTCTTAGGACCAGGGTGCATACGGGCCGTCAGCTTGGTGTTTCGGAAAGAAACTGGCCATAGAGGGCTTGGAGCTCTTCATTCCTGGTTTTCGTTCGGTCGCTGTCGCTGTGCTTTGACCTTGCGGACCAAACAAACCCTAAAACTGGGGGCCATATACCCTACCCTACTAAAATCCCTATCAAGGTATGTGAAGCACAAACCCTTTTACCGTTCATAGGGTCCCCAAAAGCTAGTTTTGCTGCTTTCCAGGAGCTTGTCGACCATCAGTTTTTTCCCAAAGAGCCCACATCCCCCTTAATTGAGGAATAAACCTAACATCATAATTATTAAGGATCCCTTTATGAGTTAAGGTCTATTCCTGAATTAAGGGGCATTGGGCCCTTTGGTTCCTTCAGTCTATGAGCTGCCGCTAGCGTTTAGGGTTTATAGGGGTTATAGGGTTTAGAGGGTTTATAGGGTTTATAGGGTTTAGAGGGTTTAGAGGGTTTAGGGTTTAGGCTAAAGTTTGAAGATCCTTGCAGCTTGCATCCCAACTTATAAACCCATCAAGCACTAATGAGGGGCTTGCGTTGTTGAACTTGTCTTTTGGTTCGCCCTGCTGGCGAACCCGAACCCTTACTGGCCACATGGGACCAGGCACCTCAAAAGGACTTCAAACCCTAGGGTTTGGGGCTTAAGGCTTAGGGCTTTTAGGGTTTAGGGTTTAGGGTTTAGGGTTTAGGGTTTAGGGTTTAGGGTTTAGGGTTTAGGGCCTTTCAAACCCCCCAAAGTACACAGCTTCGGGGAAAATCTGTGGAGCCACACACCTCCTGCCAAGGATGCCACCACGCCCAGGGTGCTACGCCACGCTGCCAGCAGCGGCAAGGACCGCTCTAACTCCGTTAGGGTCTAGGGTTTAGGGTTTAAGGTTTAGGGTTTAGGGTCACCCGCAAGCCTTCATTAAACTCCCTTAACCTTGACCCCCAAATGTCTAAGCCAAGCTAGAAACAGGACTTGGGACCTAAATCTAAACCCCAGGAATTGTAAGCCTTAGACCTAAAAACCCGGGAACTGTCAGCCCCAAGCCCTAAAAAACCTAAACCCCAAGCCCTAAGCCCTAAACGCAGGTGTTAACCCCTCGTGGACGCGAAGCTTCCCGAAGCCTTAACGAACTTCGAAATGCCAAGCACTCACCTAAGGTTCAGGGTTTAGGGCTTAGGGCTTCGGGTTTAGGGTTCAGGGTTCAGGGTTTAGGGCCATCAAGCGCCCGGGAAGCCGCTCGAAACTCTTTGAAGCAGGTTTATGGACATCACTGTTCTTGGTGTCTGAGTGTCAAGGACCGGGAGTAGGCCCTTTTTTTTCTTTTTTTTTAAGGTTGGGGTTCCCTTATAATCCCCTTAAAACCAAAAAGAGCACCCTTTTTATTCCCAGGCTACTCCCAGGTCTAGGAATGAATGTAGAGTTCCTTAAACAAGGAATATCAGTTGGGATGTTCCCCCTTGTACTCACAGTCCGTAGTCGGGATTCTTAGTATAAGGAGGGGGACACCCCAAAATCCCTAAATCCCTAAATCCCCAAATCCCTAAATCCCTAAACCCTAAACCCCAAACCCCAAACCCCAAATCCTAAACCTAACCATGCTCCATACATACAGGTGCCGCCAAGGTCGGCGGTCCCCAGTCCTTACAAAGGGGTTGGGGGTACGGAGTCCTCCCCCCTCAAGCGAGCTTTCAACCCTACAGTTGCGTCTTTACACCAGCCCTAAATATGAAAGCCCAAACCCCAAACCCTAAAACCGCAACCCCAAACCCCAAACCCCAAACCCTAAACACTAAACCCTTCGAACCCCTTTGTCTGAGTCGCAACTTTGCGACAAGAGGAGATGCCGGGCGGTTCGTCGCCAAAGGCGTCGGCTGTCAAGCAAAGGCGAGGGCCGTTTTTTTTGTTTTAGTTTTTTTGGGGGGTGGTTTCTTCGTTTTTTTTTGTTGTTTTTTTGCAGTGTCTTCAGGGTTTCTTCAGGGTTTATACGTTTCATAGAGTTCATAGGGCCTCGTCAGGTTTTTTCAACGGTTTCTTCAGGGTTTCTTCAGGGTTTCTTTACGGTTTCTTCAGGGTTTCTTTAGGGCCTCTTGTTTTTTTTTACAGTTTCTTTAGGGTTTCTTCAGAGTTTCTTTAGGGTTTTGTTTTGCGGTTTCTTTAGGGTTTCTTTAGGGTTCTTCAGGGTTTCTTCAGGGTTTCTTCAGGGTTTTCTTTACGGTTTCTTTAGGGTTTCTTCAGGGTTTCTTTACGGTTTCTTCAGAATTTCTTCAGGGTTTCTTTAGGGTTTCTTTGGGGCCTCTTCAGGGTTTTGTTTACGGTTTCTTTAGTGTTTCTTCAGGGTTTCTGGGTTCATAGGGTTTACCGGGTTTGTAGGGTTTAGAAGGTTCATAAGGTTTGTAAGGCTGGTAAGGTTTACAGGCTTTATGGAGTTGTTAGTGTCTATACCGCTTTTAGGTTTTTTTGGTTGGGTGGGAGGGTTGATAAGGCTTAAAGGGGGCTTCTTCAGGGCTTTTGCGGTTTCTTCAGGGGCTTGTAGGGTTTCGGGTTCATAGGGGTGAGGGTCTTTGGGGTGTTCAAGGGCTTTGAAGTTTGAATGGTGCAGGGCTTGTACTGCGGTTCCAGGTCTTCGGGTTGAAAGGTTCCAGGGGCGGCGGAGGAAGCCCAGGAGGAGGATGCTCATCCCAGGGATGCGGCTCCAGCACACCCGCGCCCGGCGCGTCGGCCCCCGCCACCCCAGGGGGCCGAGCCCCACCGAAGAAACGGTGTGGGGGAGGGGCTTTACGCTAGGACCCAGAGCAGGTTCTAGTTCCTTTGTTCAAGGGCTTAGTCTTAGGTTCCCTGAGAAGCCCCCTTTTTAAGACCAAGAAGGGTGCCCTTCTCATTCCTGGGCGATACTCTTGGGTCCAGCAAGGCTTTAAACGGTTTAAAGGTGTAGGGTTGAAAGGGAGAGCCCAGATGTCTCGGACTGCGAGGCTTGAGATAGGAACCCTAAACCCTAAACCCTAAACCCTAAACCCTGAACCCTGAACCCTGAACCCTGAACCCTGAACCCTGAACCCTGAACCCTGAACCCTGAACCCTGAACCCTGAACCCTGAACCCTACCCCCTTAACCCTTAAGCCTTAAACGCTAAACACCAGGAGCTTCGGAAGGCCGTCGCCTGCCTTCCGCAGCCTGCAGGACCACCGGCGTGAAGGGAGGGGGAGGGAGGAGGGTTTAGGGTTTAGGGCTTAAGGGTTTAGGGTTTTGGGGTTTAGGGTTTAGGGTTTTAGAGCTTAGGGTTTAGGGTTAGGGTTTGGGGGGCTGTCGTTTACAATTCGCGCTTCAGGTGCTTCCACTTCATTGGGCGTTGAATGCTTCAGGGTTTCATTCCCCAAGCAGCGTGTGCACACTGGCGGCTTGAGATGTTCCCCCTGATACTAACAGTCCTGAATCTTGGAGGTTCATGGTACTTATTAATTAAATATCACTGTCCTTATAACCCACTTATAAGCCCCTGAAGTGCGTACCATGAACCTCCAAGTGGGGATCATACTTGTGAAAATAGTACGCCCCGATCATAAACCCTATTAAGGACTGGTAGTATAAGGGGGAACATCCCAACTAACGGCTTCCGACGTCCAGGATGAGAGGGCGTTGGTGGATGTTGAACATCTCCATGGCTTTTGGATGTATCCCAGACCCCTCGGAGTGTCCAAAAAGCAGACTCCCTTAAGGATTCCGAAGAATGATCCAATAGTAGTAGTATAGGGTACTATTCGGGCCTACCCTAAACCCGAAGCCCTAAACCCTAGACTTTTTGGGAAAATTAGCACTTTCGGGCTCCCACATGGTCTTTTCACTGATTTGGGGTCTATGCGAGTCGTCATTTTCAGGGTCTGAAGCTTCAGGGCCACCAAGTCGGACTTAGGAAGTTTGCTTCACTTACATGGAGGATGCTCAGATCAGAGGGTTTGGGATGAAGCTTTTGTGCTTAGGTTCTAAGACCCTAAACCCTAAACCCTAAACCCTAAGCCCCAAACCCCAGAAAGCCCTACAACCCAAGCTGGGCCGGCCTGAGGGTGCAGGGTTGAGAGCAACCCTCTGCTGGTAAAAGCCCTGGGCTTGCTTGAAAGGCTAGTTCGTGGATCAGCCAAAGAGGATGCCCAGAGGATGCTCAGTCGTGTCGGAAGGGTTTAGGGTTTAGGGTTTAGGGTTTAGGGTTTAGGGTTTAGGGTTTAGGGTTTAGGGTTTAGGGTTTAGGGTTTGAGTTGTCCAGCCCTGGGGACAGCGTGGACTTCGAGTTGACTTCTGGTGAAACGGTGGAGATTGACCTCGAGGAATTCTATGAGTTCCTCGAAGTCACAGAGTTTTGGCCGGTATCTACGTCGCACTCGTCGCTGCAGTCTTTGAGGCATGCATGGCTCGTGGGGAGCAATTTGTAGAATGGATCAAATCGTTCCCCGTCCTTGCTGACTTGCAGGCTATGCTCAATAGCACCACCAGGAGTGCCGCCAAGAGAGGATCCTCCTCCAAGGAAAACAGGTCTTTCCCGGATACCGAGACAGCAAAAGCGAGGATTGCTGGCTGATCTGTCAGCGAGGGTCCATGAGGCAATCATGAGACTTGAGTACACCGATGCAGAAATCACTGCCATGTCCGTCACGAAGACATTGTAAAGGCAGCCAGGTGAAAGGATGTGTACTCACAGCCTACCAAGGCTAGGCTATCAGCTTGATCACAGCACTATCCTAGCAACCCTCCATTCCTCGACCCCAAACTCCCTACTCCCCTATCTTTCCCCAAGCCCGCAAGGGTTTAGGGTTTAGGGTTTAGGGTTTGGGGTTTAGGGCAAGTTTAGGGTTTAGGGTTTAGGGTTTAGGGCTACAAGCCCCCCAAAACCCCCAAAATCCCCTCCCCACCCCCCTCCAAAAGCGAAGGATCCTACCAGGATGTCGACCCCGCGCCGGCGCTTTCGCGGCGCCGCGCTGCCGCCGGGGCTGCACTTCTTTTACATTCCTAAACCCAGCAGGGGTTTGGGGTTTGGGGTTTGGGGTTTGGGGTTTAGGGTTTGGGGTTTGGGGTTTAGGGTTTAGGGTTTAGGGTTTGGGGTTTAGGGTTTAGGGTTTAGCCCTAAACCCTGAGTACACCCTAGATGCTAAACCCTAAGCCCCTGGCATCAAGGGGGTTTCGGTGATTCGGGGCTTGGGATATTGAACTGGGCCTCCCATGTAGGTTATACCCTAGGACTCAGAGTATGCCCTTACACCCCCAACAGAGCACCCTGTACTACTCTTGGGTCACTCATGGGAATCCTTAAGTGGATCGACTAGTTTTGGGGGGTCCTCCTTCCCTTTGTTCAGGTCTAGGTTCCCTTGGAAGCCCCGTTAAACAAAAGGGTGCCCTTTTTTGGGCTCTTGGGACTGCTTCCTAGGTGTGTGAAGCTCTGGGTTTGGACACATGACATGTGCGCCAGGGAAGTTTTTCAAATCAGCCAGACGTGATATGCAAGCATTGTGTAAGATCAGGTACGGTGCCGAACATAGAAGCTAAGCTTCCCAACACCCTAAAGCCCTAAGCACCTTAACCCCCTTAAGGCCCTGACACCCTAAAACCCGAAAGCCCTTAAACCCTCAAGCCTTTAAACCCTAAAGCCCCGCATAGCACCCCAAAGCCCTAAAACCCTGCTGCCTCAATGCCCTGAAGGCCCTGAACCCTAAACCCTAGATGGACGGAGGACCGTCATGGCCGAGCTACGTCTGGGGAGGGCGCTGAACCTTCGGTGACTGAAGAAGGCGAGGTGGTGTTATGACAGGTTTGAGGTTTTTCACGGTTTGGGGTTTTAGGGTTTGGGGTTTAGGGTGTGTCAGTTCAAGGGCTTGGCGTGGTGGGGCTTTTAGGGTGTAGGGTGTCGGATGCTTTGTGGTCTTTGGTACCAATAAGGCAGGAAGGACAGCTATCTTCTAAGCCCCAAAACGAAGTAAACCCTAAAGCCCCAAGCCCTCAAACCCAAACCCCACCTATAGGGGCCGGAGTAATTACTGATCGTATTCCCTTGTTTCCCTACATAATACGACTATAGCAACTCCAAACCCCTAAACCCCAAACGCCTAAATCATTAAACCCCCCAAACTGCGCCCTTGACCCCCAAACCCCTGAAGGTCTCGTGCGCTGCAAGCAATAGCTTCATGCGTCGCAGTCAAGCGATAGATCTGCGAGTAAAACAGTCCTGACAGGACTTGAAAAGGTGTCCCCGAACCCTAAACCGTGTATAAACCCTACAAGCACAAAGGCATTGGCAGGTAAGGTTGAAGGGTATGTCTATGTCTATGCACCTAAAATACACAACTTGATGATAGCGTACTAGCTCACGCCCTCCCCCACTCTGCCTGTGATAATAGGAGGCTGGGGTTTGGGGTATAGGGTTTAGGGTAACTGGGGTTTAGGGTTTAGAGTTTAGGAGCATGATTTCAGATCTATGCTCGCGGAAGGGGATCACTATGTCTTCCAGCACCAGCTCTGCTGCGAAACAAGCAGGTCCGTGTCTCCCCCTCCTGAGGAGGAGGAGGCTGGGATTCAACAAGAGCTGCACGACGTTTTTTTTTTTTTTAGCGTTGGGCTAGCCCTGCAACCATGCCCCTGTAGGGTTTAGGGTTTAGGGTTTGGGGTTTTAGGGTTTAGGGTTTAGGGTTTAGGGTGTAGGGTTTAGGGTTTAGGGTTTAGTAGGGCCCATAGACCCCGAAGCCTGAACCCGAAGCCTCATCGAAGGAGGGGTTCGCGCCGTTCTCAGAAGCCCTCCGCTGGGCAAAAGCAGGGGCAGCCCGCCGGTTGAATGCAGGTCTGCTGGTAGGTGCAGCTGCATTACTCCGAAACGCGTTAACCTGGTGGAGACTCGTTGGAATAGGGTTTAGGATTTAGGATTTAGGGTTTAGGGTTTAGGGTTTGGGGCGCGAGCATGATACTGTGTGCCTGGAGTCTCTGCGCAATTCAGCAGTGCATGCGATGGCTGGAGTCTGCGTAGTCTATAGGCGTTGCTGCAGGACCAGGACGCCTGAACCCAACATCCCGAGCAAGCAGTTGAACCCTAAAACCCCCAAATCCGGCCTAATGATCGTGGGGCGCAGGGTTTTCGGGTTTGTTGTTTAGGGTTTCAAGTTTAGGAGTCTTACTACTCCAAAGTCCAGAAGCCGAAGTGGCAGTAGCTTTGGGTATTCTGGGAAAACGCTTCCGGGGTATCGACGCGCACGAACATCGTAGCCATATTATGGTTACTAGAACTAAAAAATATGCCAAGAAGACCCTGCCTCATGAAGTAGGCCACGATACCCTGCACCCTAGCTCCCTGAACCCCAAACCTTTGAAACCACAGCGCCTAAACCCTAAACCCTAAACCCTAAACCCTAAACACCCCTCCATGAACCCCAAATTTGAGAACCCTGTTCGAGGGCTCCCGGGCCCGAAACTTGGACCCCCAAAGCCGTGATCCCCAAAACCCGAAAGAAGATCTTAGCGTTATTCAGGGCTTGGGCCTTGGAGACAATTTCCTGTGGTTTTCCCTAAACCCTAAACCCTAAACCCTAAACCCTAAACCCTAAACCCTAAACCCTAAACCCTAAACCCTAAACCCTAAACCCTAAACGGGCCATCCAAGGGTTGGTAAGGTGGTTTTGCAGAACAGCCGTCGGGCGCCAGCCATCTTAGAGCGTCTGAGCACGCAGCCGCATGCAGCCACGGGCAAAGCCCACACGCCCTGTGGTTTTTAAGGGAGTGGCGCGCATGCGTGATTCAGGCTGGATCTTGAGACGACGAGAATTGCAGAATGCTGCGGTTTAGGGTCTTGAGGTTTGGGTTTAATTTAGGAACGCTAAACCTTCAAAAGCCAGAAGCCCCAACTGAGAGAAGCTTCCAATCCCCTAGTGTTCGAAATTTCACGACCAGGGTCGAGGTTCGGCTTCTAGGGCTTTTAGGGTTCAGGGTTGAGGGTTTATAAGGGTTTAGGGTTTAGGGTTCAGGGTTGAGGGTTTAGGGTTTAGGTTGAGGGTTTAGGGGTTCTTGTGCTCTGTTTCTTTTTTAGGGCACTCTGTCGTACACGCGCCAAGTGCTGTACGAGAGCATGCCGGTGGCGTTGCAGAGCCTTGGAGTAGATTTCGCAAAGCCCGAAACCCTCAGCTCGGGATCTGGGGCGGGGGGGGGGGGCGAGCCGAGAATTAGGTGTTTATAGGGGTTGGGGTTTTGGGTTATACCGGGGATTCTTGAAAATTTTGTTCGGGATATATACGGGATTCCCCTGGGAGGTCGGGAAATGCTAATGTACATCCTCATCGCTCAATAGAGCGCTAGCTTTCCCTGAGCTTGCGGTTTTGTGACCCCCTTCGCCTCGGGTCGTTTTAGGCATATTACAATTATCGCATGATACTATTATTGGATTGAATTCTTGCTATCTCTTGTATTCCTAGCATATTATTTACGTATATAGTATTACATGAGACCCAGGAAAAGGAAATACTGGTCGAACTGCTTGGTCCGCTGTGGCATCTCATCCAAAGCACTACAGGCCAATGGACCTTCTGTTGTACCTCAACCCTAAAGCCCAAAACCTAAACCCTATAAGCCCTTAACCTTTACAAGTCGGCTCAAACAGCCCGAACACCCCAACTAATATGGCCTTTGGGCCCCAAAAAGCCCCTGAAATAAGAGCTCTTGGAGCCCGTGGGCCGATAGACACTCCCATGAGCCCTTCTTAGTAGCTGAGTGAGTACACTTTAGGGTTTAGGGTTTAGGGTTTTGCACTTTTTGGGGTTCTTATAGTCCCCTATAGAACTGAAAGTGTAGACTTCTGGGGTCGGCTTTTTGGAACTCAGCAACCAAGCTTCCATCAGCCCTTGATGCTAAACCCTAAACCCTAAACCCTAAACCCTAAACCCTAAACCCTAAACCCTAAACCCTAAACCCTGTGTCTGCGCCGCAACGCCTGGCTGGACAGCTCCCGAACGGGACTCTCCACCTTGCCCGCGCCCCGTGAGCTTGATCGTCGCACTGCGGGCTTGAAAAAGGGTTTAGAGTTTAGGGTTTAGGGTTTAGGGTTAATTAGGGTTTAGGGTTTAGGGTTTAGGGTTTAGGGTTTGGGTGGAAGGTTTGGAGCTTCGGGCGATTTGGGGTACAGTTTTTTCGGTGCAGAGTCTAGGATTTTCGGGGGGGGGGGGGGGAACCCTGGACCCTACCCAAAGGCTCCAATGTAGTTCCTTTTTGAGTGAGTTATAGGGGATTAAAGTATACTACCCCAAAAAGGTACTACATAGGAGCCTTTGGGTAAACCATAAACCCTACCGCGCCCTGCATTCTCAATCTAAGCGCCCGACTCTTCGATCAAAAAGGCTTCTTTGACGTCGAAGCCCTCAAGCCTACACCCCAGGGCTGGAAGGACTCCTCAGTTGGGTTTTCGTGCCCAGAGCCGTACTACAATCAGCCCTGAACCCTAAACCCTAAACCCTAAACCCTAAAACCCTCAACCCTACAATGAATTGTTCTCCGAAGGCAGAACAACGTTGTCATCGGCTGCAATGACGGCAGCGTCGTGATGTACCAGGCTTGAAGCAAGCCAAGAATCCCATGCCGGCTTGAGGTTAGGGTTTAGGGTTTAGGTTTAGGGTTCAGGGTTTAAGGTTTAGGGCTTAGGGTTTAGGGTTTAGGGTTAGCCGATACAAGACCAGGGTTTCGCCCCCAATGCCTTTGAAACCCTGAGGTTTTCGGAGTCTCCGGGCGGGGTGATCTCAAAAGCAAGACAAGTCTGTGGTTGTGGGTTTAGGGTCTAGAGGGTTTATTGTTTAGAGTGACTGGAGAGGTCAGAGAAAACTATGCCCCAGCCTCCGCACTCCGTCTCGAAAGTCCCTGTGTTGACATGGGGATAAGAGTTCAATTAGGGCTAGGGTCTAGGGTCTTTTACGGACTATAGTGTTTGGGGTCGTTAGAGGCACTCCAACAAGTACTTAGTCTTGGCTCGGTTATCCCCAACACATCGGCAGGTCGTCTTCTCGACCGTGCATGGGCTCTACCAGGACAATTCGCGGGTTCAACGGGTTTAGGGTTTAGGGTTTAGGGTTATAGGTTATAGGGTTTAGGGTTTAGGGCTTTTTGGCTTCAGGGGTGCGGGTTGAGGAGGTTGCTCGCACAGCCCCGACTCAAGGCCATTCTCGGCGTTTTGGGGGGGTTCAGGGTTTAGAGTTCCCTTAGGCCTTTCAAGGGTTATGGCCACTACTGTAGCTTTGTCATACTTGGGTACCATTTTACATTTTTAAGGCTACTTCAACCCAATAAGGAATATAAATTTGAATTTTTCATATTATCCCAGCCACGACTGTAGTTGGTCAGCTGGAGATTCCAGGGTTTGCAGCACCGCCGCCGTGAGTGGGAGGTGACTTTGTAAAGCTCCGAACCGAAACCCCAAGATAGAGAGTCGAGGGGTTCGGGATTGTAAAGGGCTTCCAGCCCCTAACCCCCCCTAAACCCTAAACCCTAAACCCTAAACCCCCAACCCTACTTTTGACACGCCTCGGCCGGGGGCGAGGCAACCCAAATCGGAGATGGCGGGTGTGAAAGTGCTGCTAGGATTCAGGGCCCTAAGAGATATTTCTTTTTGGGGGGGATCCTGTTGTAACGCGCAGGCTCACGTACAGACCAGGCGCCTCCAATGTGGGAGTAGTAAAGCCAGCAGTGAGGGCGGGGGCGGTGGAGGGGGTTGGGGGGAGGGTGGCGGGGAAATTTGGTGTAATTTGTGTAACAAGGGATCATTGTCTTGTGTTCTTTGGGGGTTCTTAAGCAAGTAGTGGTATAGGGTACTCCAGGTAAGTTTTGGGGTCTTCTTCGCAGGTTTCGCCGAAGCCTTTAGCGTTTGCGGTTTCGGGTTCAGGGTTGTATGGTTCAGGGTTTGAGGGTTCAGGGTTTGAAGGTTCAGGGTTTGAGGGTTCAGGCTTTCCGGGTTTTATGGTTTGAGGGTTTGGGGGTTTTAGGGTATAGATTGCCTCCTAAACCCTAAACCCCAAATTGTACCCCACATCCTTCGTCCTTGGGCCGGGCAACATCTGGCGGTTTAGGGCGTTGTGCGCCAGCACACCTTCACAAGCAACCCTACAGCAATCTTGGGTTCGGGTTTAAGGCTTAGGGTCGGGAATTTCCCCATGAAACTAACGGTCCTTAAGAGGCCCCCTTCTTATAATCTCTATCAAGGACTGTTATATAGTACAAGGGGGGACATCCCAAGTTTAGGGCTTAGAGGAACAGCGCAAAAGCAAGCAAAGGAACAAAGCAAATGCCCAGCTTGTTATAGGCTTCTTAAAGGGGGGCGCCCAAGGCTCCCTTATACGCCCTACTACTCCCTAAGGCTCCGTAAGCTTCCTTAAGGTTCCCTAGGTACTCACCCCCCATGAACCTCCCTAAGCCCTAACCCCTATACCCTAAACCCTCTACGGGCCCCCCTCCGTTTTCACCCTATAAGCCTGTGGTGAGGACCGGTATGCATACCGGGATGTCATGACTGACGCCCCGCGCCTGAGTTGAGGTTTCCACCGTAGTCTCCAGTTGTCCTAAACCCTAAACCCTAAACCCTAAACCCTAAGCCCTAAACTGTGCAGAGTTTAGGGATTTGAGGGTTTGGGGGCTTTGGGAGCCCTGCTCTCGCAGATGTCGCACCCCATCTTCCATCAATGCCCTAAAGCCTCCAGAGAAGGTGGTGAGGGTTTAGTGTTTAAAGACCCCAAACCCCAAACCCCAAACCCCAAACCCCAAACCCCAAACCCCAAACCCCAAACCCCAAACCCCAAACCCCAAACCCCAAACCCCAAACCCTAAACCCTAAACCCTAAACCCTAAAACCCTAAAACCCTAAACCCTAAACCCTCCACCCATCCTAAGCCCTCCCACGTAAGGTCATCATCCAGCATCTGGTCACGGAGCAGAAGGTCCGGATCAGGTGTAAGGAGCGACACTGCGGGATGAAGGGTTCCGAGCTTCATTTAGGGTTTAGGGTTTAGGGTTTAGGGTTTAGGGTTTAGGGTTTAGGGTTTAGGGTTTAGGGCTAGGGTTTAGGTTTCAGGTTGAGGGTTGAGGCTTTAGTACGAGGGCTTTTGGTCTTGCATACGCGCATCTAAGCCGTCGACGCGAACCCTTATACATCAGGCGGAGGATTTTCTAAACCAGTGGAAAACTTAGAGGACTCTAGGATGGAAACCGCAAGCAACTGACCCCCCAAAAAGTTCGAGAAAGGGGGCCATACTTTGGAACACCGCCCCAGCGCTTTGACATGGCAGGACTATGTCAAGAAAATTGCCGTTTATCGAGACCGACTGGCTGTACAGTTGCCAGACAAGGCAGCGCAGTTCGTCCCTAAACCCTAGACCCTTACACCCTGAACCCTAAACCCCGTCTGAAACCTAAACCCTTAAACCTTAAGCCCTAAACCCTAAACCCTAAACCCTAAACCCTAAACCCTACAAACCCTAAACCGGTATGTGCAAGCACCTCGTTGGTGTGGTAAGAAGTTGGTATCCCCTCGGCGTGTGCTACAATGGTGCTTAGCTTGGAGTGGTTCCGTGAAGGCGCTGCACATGATAGGGTTTAGGGTTTTGGGTTTAAGGTTTGGGGTTTATAGGGTTTGCAGGGTTTACAGGGTTTGGGGTTTATAGGGTTTGGGGTTTGGGGTTTTGGGTGAGCATGCTTATGGTTCGTTGTTTGGGAGAAGAAGAGACCCTGTTCGTATTTTTGTTCAAAGTTGTAAGGCGCAACTCAGGATGGTGATGGTGATGGTGATGGCGTTTGTGATGAGCATGATGGTGGCGATGCTGATGGTGAGCTTTGATCAAGCTGGGTTTAGGGTTTAGTGTTTAGGGTTTGGTTTAGGGTTTAGGGTTAGGGGTTAGGGTTTAGGGTTTAGGGCTTAGGGTTTAGGGTTTAGGGTTTAGGGTTTAGGGTTTAGGGTTTAGGGTTTAGGGTTTAGGGTTTAGGGTTTGGGGGTTTAGGGTTTAGGGTTTAGGGTTTAGGTAGGGTTTTAGGGTTTAGGGTTTAGGGTTTAGGGTTTAGGGTTTCGGGGGGGTTCTTTGGGGTTTGAGGCGATCCTCAGACCCCAACAGACCGTCAGCTGCTTGGGGCTTTTTTGAGGGAGTTAGGGGTTTGGTTTAGGGTTTAGGGTTTGGGTTTGGGGTTTGGGGTTTAGGGTTTAGGGTACTTCGCAGAGCTGAGATTGTTGATTGGGTCGAGAGTATTTAGGTTTTTTTGTTGAAAAACCCATTTAGGATTTTTTAAAATGTTTTTTTCACTTGGAAAGACCCTATATGCTCATAATCGGGTTGCCCAATGCGACAGGTGCTCATCTACGAGGTCTCTCACGAAGATCCGCTGGACATGCACTATAAGAGCCTCTATCTGCAGCGCTCCGCTACTTTTGGGGCTATGTAGGGCTTCTTAGTAGTAGAGGTAGGTAAACCTGTAGCCTTTTTGGGGTAATAGTATCCCCTTATCATCCCAAAGGTTAACCTTTAGTTCCCCTAGGTACTGGACAACTAAGGCTTTCTGTGATTCTGTGTTGCTGGTCTGAGGATTCTCCAAGCCGCAAAGTACCATGTGGGGATACACACTCACTTCACCTGGCCTTCAGTTGCTGCTTTTTTGGAGGGTCCCCCTCCAGTCTCCCTCCACCCCCCCAAGAACAAGCTACATCATGCAAGTAGGAATTGGGGAAGAAGGGCGGGAGGGCGGGGGTGCAGCGTACGTAACGCTTGCCGCAGGTCCCGGACCAACCCTGTTCCAATTGCTAAGGCCCCTACAGTAGTTCGCGTGAGCTTCGGATCCCGAAGTTCAACCGGGCATCCTTCCACTGGGTTTAGGGTTTAGGGTTTAGGGTGCCAATCCCAAGTTGTGTTTGGCGCGGAAAGGGGTTGAAGACTTGTCTGGGGGTTCAGAAAGGGGGGGGTTGTATATGGGGGCTTTGGGTTTAGGGCAGTTGTTGTTCATGCTTCGGCCCATAAGAAACACGGGCAAGGAAACTAACTACACCAGGAACTGTGGAATGTGGGGCTATAATTGCCCTGGTTTCGGCCGATAGTGCGCTTATGCTGTAGGAGACCACATGAACCCCAAAAGGTTTATGCCTCATCATATACCTTCATAGGCAGGGGTGTCGGGTATATTACTCTCATGAGATCCCCAGGGGGGGTGACCGAAGGTTCCGCCTTCCGTGACGGCTGGTCGCGGTATCCCTAAAAGCAGCGCTAAAACCCGACCTTCAGCCCAAGTGGAGGTGTAGAGCTGTTGTACATACTCCCAGTTTTTATCATGGTCCATGATCACGAACGACGTGGCATCTCTTAGTGGACTGTGAAAGGCTTGTTTATCATAGTAGTAGACTACGAAGGTAAGCTTTACCTTTTTGGGGATTCTAATCCCTATACAATCCCGAAGGTTAACCTTTAATTCCCCCAGGTTAAAGGACAACTACGTTGTCGTTTAATTTCTAGCTGGCATTGGCGAGATGGGGGATGTCTTGTGGCGGCAGACCAACCAGGAGACGTATGCTGCATGGTTTTGCAACGCAGTGAGATTCAACAAAGGACTCTACGGTTGGAATGAGGTTTAGGCTTCAGGGTTTAGGGCATGACCATGCGAGCAGCCCAATAGCCTAAGCAGTGTACATAGAACGCGGCGCATGCCGGACACCCGAAACCCCAAACCCCAAACCCCAAACTCTAAACCCTAACCCTTAACCCAAACCCTAAACCCTAAACCAAAACCCTAAACCCTAAAACCCTAAACCCTAAACCCTAAACCCTAAACCCGAAGAAGTCTAGACCTCAGCAAGTATCCTAGAGGTGATGCGTCGCAAAGGTGCCTGACAACATATTAAACTTTCTGGCCCCTTTTTCAGGAGCCTAAATAATCGGGCCAACCCTTCTAATAGTAGCCCCAAAAAGGGGCCCTATTTTAGAGAATCCCCCCCCCAAAAAAAAGGAAGTATATACATATATATATATATGTATATGTATATTTAAATATGTTATTATATTGGCCGAAGCACTGGAATATGGAGAGCCCCTCCCATCACCGAGCCAAGTCCCAAGCAGAGCCGAAGCGTGGAAAAAAACTGCCCAGACCCTGGGAGGATCCAAAAAGTAGACTTCCTTAAGGGTTCCTAGAAATCCAATAGTAGAATAGGGGGCTATTTGGGGGGGTTCTACTTTTTGGGATCCTCTCAAGGGTCTGGGTAGGTGAGCCAAAAACGTTCTGGCATGAAGCCTGCCATTCTTGACGGTGGTGTCGCGATTGCTGATATCCGTGGGTTTGACTGATCTTGCCTGTAGTTGTATGGCGTGCGCCGTAGTTTTTTTTTCATTAAAGGCTCTGGCACCTGCACCTGTAGCGCTGCGTCGGTACCCTTAAGACTTCAAAGGCAGCAACCGCATGTGCCAACACCGAGCGGTCCCCTTTCCGCAGCCCAGGAATATTGAAAAGATCAAGCAGCGGGCTGAGATGTGCATCTGAGAGAATCTGAGTTTTCATGTTCGCGCGTCTCTGGAATTTTTTGACTGTGGCCCAGGCAAAAATTCGTTTGCTCCCTGCTTGTGGCCCGGGCCTTGGACTCTTCCGTGGTTGGGGCTCATGTGATCTTAGGCTTGGTAGCCCAGTGGTACCCTTTACCCCCCTTTTTGGTTCAAGGATCCCTTGCACAGTAACCAACCCAAGAAAGAGTACCCTCATTAGAATGTGGTTACTGGGCTTCCAAGTAGTAGGCCATCATGGTCATGCAGGGGGAGAGGGCAACCCGCCATCGGCGCGCGAGGGAGGTCACGACGAACCCATCGCCAGGACGCCGTGCGGAAAGCCTAAACCTTTCAACCTTCGAGCCTACCCTAAACCCTATAAACCCTATAAACCCTATATACCCTAAACCCTAAACCCGCTCAACCCCAAACCCCGTGACTTTTAGCCCAGCAGCGTGCCCAATGTTTTGGGGATTCTCATAGGGCATTGTAAAGACTCAAGTCCCCTTGCCGATAGACAGCCGAGTGCCAGCTAGGGTTTAGGTTTAGGGTGCACAATCAGGGAATTGAGGGCTTGCTGGGTTTCGGGGCGGTATTTTTTTAGGGTGCTTAGGGCTTACATGGCTTCATTGGGTTTACGAAAAGAGGGGACTGCTAAAATGGACCCCCATATGGTAAGGTTCCCTTATCACGAGGATGCCAACAAGGTACCCCTAATTCCGCAAACCGCCCATATGAGTGTTAGGTAGCCAACTACGATTAATTGGTGTTTAGGCAGGTGCCGCCAATTCTCGAACCCCCCGTTCAGGAGCGAAAGCTGCAGCTTTATTCCTTCCAGGGTGTTCTGGAAAGGGTCCGAGCCACAGATCCTGGTTCAGGGTCGAGTGTTTAGGCTGTTTCGGGTTCGGGTTTAGTTAGGGTTTAGGATTCAGGGGTTCGGCTTGCAGGATGCGGGTGTGGTACCAGGGGCCAAATGGCACCAGTGTGTGTGTGTGTGTGTCGTCGGTGAAGGTTAGGGTTCGGCAGCAGGTTGCGCATACCAGTCGATGGGCATACTTGATATGAGAGCTTTTGCTAGGACGCCCCCAACAAACCCAAAAATTCTAAAACTCCTACATCCCAAACCCCAAACCCTAAGCCCTAAACCCTAAACCCTAAACCCCAAACCCTAAACCCTAAACCCTAAACCCTAAACCCTAAACCCTAAACCCCAAGTTAAGGCCCCCAAACCCCTGAAGGGCTTTGGCTTCAGGGAGAACCCAAAGCATACCTTGTTTTTTGTAGGTTACCCAAGAGTCCTTGATACTATATCCCCCTTGGGAATTATTTTTATTTTTGTCTATAGAAAACCCCAGGGGATATTAAACAGCTTGTTGTTATTCAGGTGCTAAGGGGGAGTAGAGTATGAGGAGTTTCATCACTCGTGCCTCCAAGAAGCAGGCTTTGGGGCTCTTAAGCTTGGGTGTGATATTGCTTGAAGTACATAAACTTGCTAGGGTTTAGGGTTTAGGGTTTAGGGTTTAGGGTTTAGGGTTTAGGGTTCATGGGCAATCACCGCAAATGCGGCACCACAAGCATCACGAAGTAAGTTTCGGGATGGAAGGCTGAGGGATTTAGGGAGCCTTGGGTTGATTAATTAGGGTTTAGGGTTAGTTTAGGGTTTAGATGTGCTGTGAAGAGACGGATTTCCTGACTCCTGAAGCCCAAGATTTGAAGGTTTAGGGTTTAGGGTTTAGGGTTTAGGGTCTAGGGTTTAGGGAGCCCAAAACCCTCAACCCCCCAAAAGCTCGGCACCTAGGAGTGGAATTTGGATGCCCTCATCCGCTACATCAAGGCATGTGCTCGCAGATGTCGAGCCGGGGACATTCGTTTAAGATCCTTTCGAGGACTTGGTACGCACTTTCCGATCAGCAAGCCGCAAGAACACCCTAAACCGTGCACCCGACACCCTAAACTCCCCAAACCCTGTGATTGATTGAGCCCCAAAGCCAAACACGCCCCAACTAGATGATCAGAGCTCTCTAGAGAACAGGCACCCTTTTTCTGCCCTTTGTGGGAATTTGCGGGGATCTTTTATTTTGCGTTTTTGAAGTGAAGGGGATCTTATCTTAGAAGATTTTCCAGTGGTTTCCCGGGCCAGCCTAATCGCAGCGCCTTAACAGAAACATACAGGCGGCCTTCCCCGGTAACGAAAGGCTAGCCGTGGTGAACCTTTGGGGTTCCACAGGTTGCTATTGCTCCACGTGATGCGAGCCCATTGGCGCTCACTTTGATGCCTTGAGCCCGATCCCTCCCAAACTCCCGCCCTAAGCCTATACCCTGAAGGCTCCCATGTGGTTCCTTTTTGTGGGTTAGCTAAAGGGATTCTAGTACTCTAAGGATACTCCCCCAAGAAGGTACTGCACAGGAGACTTGGGGTACCCCGAATCCTCAGCCGAGACCCTTGAACCTCGATGCAAACTCCGCCCAAAGCAGACAAACTACAATCGACTCTCCAAGGCCCGACCCTCCATCCGCAAAGATGCCCCTCCCCCACCCAGCCCCCACCCCAAAAAAAAAAAAAAAACAAATAAATACACGTTATTTATATATATATATATATATATATGCAGATGGCTGTTATATCGAGACGAATTCTCGAAACCCCCACCCCTAAAGAAAGACAGCGTGCTGATTGCTCAACCAACTCCAAACCCTTAGAGCTCCTCAACCCTATAAGCCCCAAAGTGAACCCAGTAGAAGCCCACAGTTCGCTTGCTGACCCCCATTGCCCGCGATTTTGCAAACGCTTACACGCACACACACACACACACACACAAGAGCGCGCGTGCACGAGTGGCCACGCACCACGCACAATGCACCCACGCGCGCACGCCCGCACGCGCGCGACGGAGGGTCGCGCGCACGCACAAGGACCTCGCGAGTATATTCGTGCGGGCCGAAGCCGCAGGTAGTCGGAGGCGCTCCCAAGCGAGAGGGTCTCCTCGTTGGCCTGAAGAACGGCCATGTCATGCGCCCTGGCCTGTTGGTCCAGGGTTTAAAAGGGACAGGGATAAAGGGTTCAGAGATTCAGAGGGTTTAGGGGTTAAACGTGGGTTTGTGGCTTTGAGGTTCAGGGCTTCGGGCTCAGGGTTGTATAGGGTGTTGGCTGCCCTGCACCCCAAAACCCTGAACCCTTGGTGGAGCTTCGGGGTGCTGAGGGGAGCAGAAAGGTTGGGGTCGTGGGATCGTGGCATGCTCGAGTTCCGATGCAAGCGTGTGCAGGTATAGGGCCCTGCACTCTTTACCCCTTGTTTTGGTTCAAGGTTCCCCCATAAAGTAACCAACCCAAAAAGGGTGCCCTGCACTCTAAACCCTAAACTCGAACCCTAAACCCTGAACCCTCCGAAAACCTTGGGTGAGAAGGCAGGCTTTTGGTGGCTCACGCACTATAGTTGAGGGCTTCGGGTTTAGCACGTTTGCGTGGGACTATTGTTGCTAGGACTCCTGCAATGAGTTGCCTGCAAGAAGGCCCCAATTTGAGTTCCCAACTGCGATACCCCGGGTTGCAGAACCCCCTTCGCCATGGAGTCACCGTAAAGCGCGTTCGCAGCAGGAAAATATTTGTGGATAACGCCTTTCCCGTGACTCTCATCAAGCAGGAGCACCAGTGTGATGTGGTCTTGTTGCTTTCTTTTTTTTTTTTGCGGGGGGGGGGGGGGGGTTTAGGGTTTAGGGTTTCGGGTTTAGGGTTTAGGGTTTAGGGTTTAGGGTACAACAGTCCATGGAGGCAAAGGTAGACAAGCTCCACCCTCAACTAAACCTCGACCCAGCAACCCTATGCCCCCAGACCCAGCCCGGGAGCCCATGTGTTGGGCCTCAGCAAGAAGGGCTAACCTGAAACTAGCAAGTCGCAACTGCGCTGCAACCCACATGCTCAAGCCAGGAAGGCGCTAGATGCAGGGTTCAGGGTTCAGGGTTTAGGGTTTAGGGTTTAGGGTTTAGGGTTTAGGGCTTGGGGAGAAATCTGAAAGCCCTTGTCTAGGTCGCAGAGTCGGCCCTTATGACTCATGACCCTCTTTTGCTTGTGTCAGGTCTGCTTTTTCTATTTATGAGCCCTACTCAACAACAGAGATGTAGCCTTGTCTCTTCCGAATTGCCTCTCTACCTAGCAGCCCGAAAGCCTGAGCTGGAGTAAGCCCGTAGCTACCTCAAACAGTGTAAATTGGGTTTAGGGTTTGTGCTTTAGGGGGTTTGTCCGCTGCTTCACTCAGACTCAGACCAGCGAAGAGACAGAGCCATTGAATGTGGTGTCCATGTTGAGGGTTTTAGGGTTTAGGGTTGAGGCTTGAGGGTTGAGGGTTTGGAAAGTAAGGTGTCCTGCACAAGCACGTGAGGCTGGGGTGAAGTTGGTCATGAGGGCGGGGACTTCTGCACTGTTACTTCTGCCGGAAACCCTACACCCCTCAACCCTAGCCCTAAACCCTGAACCCTAAACCCTGAACCCTAAACCCTAAACCCTAAACCCTAAGCCGGAGGCTCTCAAGTCGGGAGCAGAGAGACTGGAGTACAAGAGCGTTCGGGTTCTTAGTCCACGGAAGCCACATACACCCGGGAATCCCAAGTCGCCTCCGGCATCAACCACCCTAAACCCTCCTAAACCCTAACCATAAAACCCTAAGCCCCAAATCTCCTAATCCCCAACCTTGAAACCCTAAACCCTGAAACCCTGACACCCTAAACCCTAAACCCTGAACCCTGAACCCTACACCCTACACCCCTGAACCTTAAAACGGGGCCACGGCAGGCGACCGCAGTGCGGTGTCTCGACCTTTCCTGCAGGAGCGATTGGCCAGCTTCTAGGATTTAGGGTTTGGGGTTTAGGGTTTAGGGTTAGGGTTTAGGGTTTAGGGTCTAGGGTCTAGGCTCTAGGGTCTAGGGTCTAGGGTCTAGGGTTTATCTGAGGGTCCATGCACCTAAATAATGAAGACTTGCACCTTAAACTGCCTCCTACATAGGGACTTTGGGGTCCAAGTATAGACGAATGAGGTACATGGACCCTTAGGTTACAGTAGCCCTGGCTTTCGGGTCCGATTTGTAAAGTTTATGGGGTTGGAGCGCCCTAAGCCCCAGAAGAGGCGAAGGGTTTAGGGTTCAAGGTTTGGCTTCGGGCTTAGGGTGGATGAAGGGTAGTGAGAAGTATCGTTATGAGAGATGTCCTCTATGACCTGCATTTCTACGTAGCAGATGAACCTTCACCCCATTCATGTTCTTATCCGAGAGTACTTACAATTCTGTAACTATAGGGGGGTGGGGGCATACAGACCCCAAACCCTATACAAGAAGGGGCCGTCTACTCTAAACCTGCAGTATGCAGACGCTAAACCCTGTAAAGAAGGGGCCGTCTAGATGAAGATCTGGCAGCTGGAAGCTTGGTACTCCTCTTCAGTTTAGCGTTTAGTGTTTATAGGGATGCACATTGATGAAGATTGCGGGGGGCTCAAACTGCCTGAAGGGGTTTGGGGTCCGGGCCCGTGAGCGGCAGGCGAAAGAAGCTAGCAGTGGTCGATGAGACCTCCAACCTGCTGGTGTGCGAGCCTCACTCTCTTGGCAAGGTTTAGGGTTTAGGGTTTAGGGTTGGCGTCAGAATTCAGTGTAGGCGCTACGGCTTGAGGGCCTCAGAATCAATACGCCCTAAACTTCAACGCTCGAAGCTCATATTCAGGTGTGTCGTCAGCGTATTTGAGCCCGTCCATGGGGACTAAACGAACCCCAAAATGGGATCTGGTGTTTTGGGTTCATATACCTTAATTAGGAGAATTGTGGTCCTACCTTGTAGAATAACCGGGTTACCATGATACTTGCTAAGTGGCTACCTCAAGGCCTATGCTCTGTAATTCCTAAGTTGTTCCCGAATCCCTAGTAGGCTGCAGTTTGGCGAAGTGTATACCCCATTCCCGTACCTCGATGATTTTGAATATGCCCCCCAAGCAGGGCCACAACCGAAACCTTGCACACCGAAAAGCCGAGCCGCCCTAAACCCTAATTCCTAAACCCCAAACCCTAAACCCTAAACACACATAAAAGTCTGAACCGCGCTGAAAGCTTTCGCCGGCCACCCAGGTATGACCTTGACACGCAGCAGCTGCTGTATCAGGCATCGTAGAGCAAAGCATTCTATTGCACTTAACCCTAAACCCTTATAAACCCTTAGAAACCCTATAAACCCTTATACACCCTTAGAAACCCTATAAACCCTATAGCCCTAAAACCAAACATTTCGCATTCCACGGCTCGATAGGGATTAGGATGACGGGGCACCCTCAGCCCTGAATCAAACACCGATTTCCAGAACCGGCCCCCAGCGCAATCCCAGGGGTTTCGTGGGATTTAGGGATGAGGGTTTAAGACTTAGGGTTTGGGCTTTGGGGATTTAGGGTTTAGGCTATAGGGTTTAGCGCCTGGGTTTGAGTTTAGGATTTAGGTTTCTGTTGCCGCAGCAGACTCAATCATTACATGGGCGGAGTCGTCAAGCCATAGTCTTCGAGCCCTAAATTCTGAAGAGTTCTTCTCGCTTTCGGACTGCTAAGCCCGTAACCCCAAACTCCCAAACTTTCGACAAACTAGAAAGATGTACCCATGCTCCTCGTTCTTTCCTTCCACTTTTCCAAAGGAAGCTGGGCAAAGTTACGCTAGACCTATTACGCCGAAATTCACCGAAGTATTCAAACGACCAAAACCTCAAAGTTAAAAAGCTCGAATTTCTCCGCCTTCCAGCTGGACATCTAACATGCGAAAAGCCTAAAACCCGAAAACTCGCAAGCCATGAAACCTTCTAAGCCCGAAACGCCTGCAGCTCACCCCCCCCCCCCCCAAAAAAAAAAAAAAAACACACACACACAAGAAAAGCAATCCCAAAACCCTAAACTCTAAACCCCGAACACTGAACCCTGAACCCCAAAGCTCCAAAATGTCTAAAACCCTGAAACCCACCACTGAACCCGAACCTTAACTGCCCACAAATAACCCCATGAAGCCCTATAAAACCTAGCAAAACCCTATAAAGCCCTTTAAAACCTAATAAAACCCTATAAAACCCTATAAAGCCCTATAAAGCCCTATAAAACCTCATAAAACCCTGCAAAGCCCTACAAAAACCCTATAAGGCCCTATAAAACCCTATAAAACCTAATAAAACCCTGCAAAGCCCTACAAAAACCCTATAAGGCCCTGCAAAGCCCCAAGGCCCGAAAGCTCCCCCAAGTGTCTGAAGCAATCAGCGCCCGCGCCAGGAGCCAAACGCCAACAGCGTAGCCTGGAACACGGAGATGGAGGACCTCCTTGGTCTCGGATGTTTAAGGTTTAGGGTTTAGGGCTTAGGGTAATCAGGGTCATCAGGGTTTAGGGTCATCAGGTTTCAGGGTTTAGGGTCATCCGTGATCAGGTTTGAAGATCGCCCGAAACCCTACGCACTAAACCCTAAACCCTGACCCCTCATTGTGTGTGTGTGCCTAAGTTACCAACATGATATTTGAGCCACACGGAACAAGGTCCGTTTCCCAGAAAATGAAGGGTTGGGACTGGGATTGGGAGGTCTATAGGCGTAGAAGCAAACCTAAATCGGCTGGAGCATGACCTATTTGAGTTGCACAGGTGGCAGGTACGGACCGGAATAAGCCCTAACCCTAAACCCTTCATTCGGGGGCGGGGCGCAAGGAAAAAGGGGGGTTTGGGGGGTCCAAGCCAGGATATGCTGGCCTACAGCGGCAGCAACATGCTGCGCCTCGGTCGCCTTACTCCCGAAGCTCAACTTTTAGGGTTTAGGGTTTAGGGCCCGAAGGTCCCCAAAAAAAAAACAAAAAAAAAAGTGAAAGGCCTTAAGTAGATACAAAGGGTCTCCGGCCCTGAGGGCAAACATTCTTAGGGAAGTTTAGGGTTTGATGCACCCAAAGCCCTCAAACTAGACAAGCCCTGACCTTTAACCTTCTCTAGAACTCCCCTCCATTGAGCAGGGTCGCTGCTTTTTTTGAGAGGGAGGGCTTAACCTTTCTAAGGGTAGTTATATGAGCCCTGAAAATGGTCCCTTGCCTCCTGGAAAGGCTTCTGTAGTGGGCCCTCGCGCTGTTGCGGGCTTTAAGGGGTGTAGAAGGGGTCCCTATAAGGGCCCCCTACCTAGAAGCAACTACCCTAAGACCCTGGAAGCTTCCTCCCTGATTCTCCATGCCCAGGTGCATCAAGACAGGCAACTTCCCCCCCCACATGCAAAAGCTCCAAGGTGCCTGGAGTTTAGGGATTCAGGGGGTTCAGGGGTTTAGAGGTTTAGGTTTTAGGGTTTAGGGGTTTGGGGTTTAGGGGTTGTTTGGGGGTTGAGGGGTGGAAGGGGGTTTTTTAGGGCTTGAGGGGTGTAGGGCTTAGGGGTGTAGAGGTTCAGGAGTTTTGGGGCTTAGGGTTTAGGCAGCGTTTGGGGGCGTTTCGGGGGTTCAGGGTCCTCAGGGTTTTGGGGGAAGTTTCTTTTCAGTTCGGGGTTGCATGTCTTAGGGGTATCAGGGTCTTCTTGGGTTTCAGCCTGCAAGTTAAGCTGAGGAGGGTGAGCAAGGGACATGGGTTGGTGTAGGGTTTAGGGCTTCGTGTTGGCGCGTCAGATGCGACCATTGGAACAGGCTTTCGGGTTCAGGGCTAAGGGTTCAGGACCAGTGTTCTGCTTGCCCCTGCTTGATGAAACCTCTGTTGACAGAACACGCTAAACCCTAAACCCAAAACCTTTCGGGGATAAGGTTTACGGAGAATTTGCTCTTTAGGGCTCCCTTAAGGCCCAACGGAAGCCGCGTTAAAGGCTTCCATGAGCCATACTTCGGTATCATACATCTTATGTACCTTCTACAACCCAAGGGCCCATACTTCAGACCCTTTAAAGTACGTCAGGTAAGGGAACTGTCGAGCCCATGACTTGGAGGACACCCATTATCGCTGAACTACAGAGCCCCACGGAGCTCTACGATACTTGGGGGGGGGGGTTCCTTCTTGACTAGGACCCAGAGCAGGCCCTTATTCCCCTTTTTTAGGCTTCTAGTTCCCTTATAAGCCTCCTTAGCCCATAAAGGGCACCCTTGTTATTCCCAGGCTATTCTTGCGTCCAATAGATCTAGGAACTTAAGGTTCTTTGATGAGGGCCTGTCTGGGGCCGTTCATGCGGGGGCTTTTTGGTACCACCCCAAAAGGACCCACAATGATCACAGGGTTATATATGGTGAAGAACACGTTCTCCTTCGTCGTGTTTAGGGTTTGGGGTGTCTTTATTCCGGCAACTCAAGTCAAGATCATTCACAAGAACCCCCCCCCCAAAAAAAAAAATAAATAATAAATAAAAAATATATATATATATATAATAACAGAAGCTTAACCCTAAACCCTAAACCCTAAACCACAGGCTTTGTCGTGGGCTTCAAGGGCTCCAAGATCTTTTGTCTGCACCTTCGACGCACGTCGCGGCAGAGGGGTCTTCATTTCCTCAGCCTGCGAACCGTAAGCCCCCTACCCAAAAGAGTAGGATTTAGGGTTTAGGGTTAAGGGCTTAGGGTTTAGGGGTTAGGGGTTAGGGGTCAGGGGTCAGGGGTGTAGGTTTCAGGGTCTGAGGTTTCGGGTCCAGGGTTCAGGGTAGAATGTTCAACGCCAACCGCAAATTTCGGTAAAGCCCCCCTTGGTTTAGGGTTTAGGGTTTAGGGTTACAAAACCCTAAACCCTAAACCTTATTTGGGGATCCTCAACTAAAAGTGGTGAGAACGTACATGGTGCGGCGTCGCTGCCCACCACCCACCCCCAACCAAGCCCACCCCAATTCAGGAGGGACCTGTGTATTTAGCTTCTTTTAGGGTTTAGGGTTTAGGGTTTATGGTTTAGGGTTTAGGGTAGCTTCTACTACACTTGCAGATTTGGTTCTGTGGGCAATGGGACAATGTTAGTTTTCTAGAGCGGCTCCTGCATGGTGCAGGCTCCAGGTTCGGGGATGGGATGGTTTAGGGTTTAGGGTTTAGGGTTTAGGGTTTAGGGTTTAGGGTTTAGGGTTTAGGGTTCAGGGTTCAGGGTTCAGGGTTCAGGGTTCATGGTGCAGTTGCAGGGATCAGGGTTCGGGGTTCGGGGTTCTGGGGCTTGCAAAAGCCTTAAGAGCGTAGGACCGCAGGAATTCTTTGTGGTGCTTTTACTGTAACTCTAGATCCTTAGCCTTTTTGGGCTTATTGGGTCTCTTAATAAGGCAGCTAAAAGTTTAAGTTATAGCTACCCTTCTGAGTGCAGCCAAGAATTCTTCAAGCTCAGCCTTTGACCCTCAACTATTGGGCGCGTTTTCCCCATTTGAGGTTTGGATTCCCCTTTGAACGGGCAAAAGGGGTAGTCTTTGTCTAGTCCATTCTGAGGCACTACATTTCAATGCAGACGATCGACGTGCCTCAGAGCGCGTCGCTGTACAGATATATCGAGAAAAAGGCGGGGCCCTCAACAACTTGGAAGAAAACTTGGAGGGAGCGAGGGGGAGGTGAGACCCTAAACCCTAAACCCTACATACACCCTAAACCCTAAACCCACAAAAGCCTCACCTTCGACCTCTAAACCCTTAGCGCCTAACCCGGAAACCCCATGCACCTTGTAACCCGGTAGACCCTTGGAGGCTGTCGAGTTGGCACTTCGGGATGACGTCCTTGACCCTTTCGGGGGTTTTGGGGCCATTTGAGGTGAGGTTTTTGAGGTTCAGGGCTTTCTGGCCTTGAAGGGGTTTAATTTTGGCTTTTGGGGTTCAGAGGCTTTGGCTTTTCAGGGGCTTTGTGGTTTGAAGTTTGAAGGGTTTAGGGTTTAGGGTTTAGGGCTGTACCCCGAGTCCTAAACTCTACACTTGGGCTGCCAGGATTTCGACACCGCCTACAGGGTTGCCTGCTTGGGTGTCACAGAGGTGCGCGGGCTCTGGGAAGGTTCGCCGTGAGCCCCACAAACCACCCGATTTTTTATAGGTTCCTGAGGAATCCCAAACCCTTAGCCCTAAACCCTAAACGCTTTTTGTAGGTTCCTTGAGGATCCGACCAGGGGCTTTATAGCAACAGCCTTCAAAAAGAGGTTTCTTCAGCCTTTGTCCTTTTCGCTTAGACTCATTCCGGAGACTCTATCTACCTGTTTGATGTGATTCGTGCGTATGGCTTTTAACCCCAAAACTTCTAGATCCTGAGCCCCAAAACATTCATTATGTACTTGGTTTGTCCTTGCGCAAAGAAGACCTACACGTTTCATGGCGCGGCGCATGGGCGATTCTTCGATGTGCTCCGCCTAAACCCTAAACCCTAAACCCTAAACCCTAAACCCTAAACCCTAAACCCTAAACCCTAAACCCTAAACCGAATGCAAGCATGAACTCCCAGCACCGAAGTCGACTTCATCCCCAGCAAAGCCCTCCGCACCTGAGCCGTCAGAGTCGACGTCATCGTTATCGCAGCTCGCAAATGTGCAGCACTCCTGCCTAAACCCTAAACCCTAAACCCTGAACCCTTAAACTTTTGAACCCTAAACCCTGAACCCTGAACCCTAAACCCTAAACCCTGAACCCTGAACCCTGAACCCTAAACCCTAAACCCTAAACCCTAGCTCGATGCATCAAGACACAAGTCCACTGTGTGTTGGTACCTTTTGCAGCTCCCCAGTTCGTTTTTCCTGGGCAGATTGTACTGTGCTTCGGTTTTGGGGGTTTTTCGGGTTTAGCCTAAACCCCCCTAGGCCCCTCAAACCTTAAGACCCAAAAGGGCCCCAGCAGTTCGATCAACCTCCATGTAAGGGTGGGGTGTTCAGGGCTGAGGACAGAGGAGCTTAGGATGGTGGGGTAGCCGGCTCCCTGCCGCAACGAAAACCTAAAACCTAAACCCTAAACCCTAAACCCTAAACCCTAACTGGCCCTAAACCCTAAACCCTAAACCCTAAACCCTAAACCCTACTGGGCCAGGCAGACTGGCGACTTCTCGCCCTGGACGCCCTGCAGAGCCTACGCTTCGACATCGCCCGAAAGGCCACCGTTTTTTTGGGTTTCTTAAGGGTTTTTTAGGGTTTAGGGTTTAGGGTTTAGGGTTTAGGGTTTAGGGCCACCATTCTTTAGATTCTTTTACGTTGTTTGGGGCTTTGTAGGGTTTAGGGCTCATGCTCTCTGGCCACCGCTCTTCTTTTTGATTTGTTTTTGTCCGGGTTTTGAGGGGCTTAGAATGGTGTTGTTTGGTGTGTTGTATCAGGTTTCTTCGTTTCTCGTTTCATTTCTTTGAGTTAAGGGTTTAGGGTTTAGGTTTTTTAGGGTTTAAGTAAGGTTTAGGGCTTAGGGTTTAGGGTTGTTAGGCTTTCTTTTAAAAGCCCTTGGAGTTGAGGACGGGCGTAAAGGGCCAACGGGCTTCTGGGGATGAACTCGAAAGGGCTTCGGCTTTTGACGGCTTGCAAAACGGGCGCTAATGTCTTGTATTGCTTCTAGACATTGGGATGTTGCCCCCCCCCCCCCCCCCTTATACTAAGAGTCCTTAATAGGGATTGTAATAGGGGTAATGTCTTTTGTTGCTTCTAGACATTGGGATGTTGCCCCCTTATACTAACAGTCCTTTATGCTAACAGTCCTTAGTAGGGATTGTAATTGGGGGAGCTCGAATCCCTATTAAGGCCTGTTAGTATAAGGGGGAAGGTCCCGATCTATACATCTGATTTGTTTAAGCTTGCTGGCTGAAAGGGCCACATTGGGTTACAGGATGTTGCAGGTCTGACAGTGCCAAAGAAAGGCTTACAGCGTTCTCTCCTCGGTTACTCGGAACCCTAGCATCGGGCTTAGAGGTCTAGATTGCAGGGCTTAGAGGTCTTGGTTTAGGTGTAGGGGTTGTTGGGTTGAAAGTGTCTGTCGTAGTAGGGCTCAAGCATTGGGGCTGTTGGCGGTTTAGTTGCTAGTTAGGGGTCTTAAGGTTCAGATGCCCTCAACATCCTAAACCTTAATCTCTTCGCGCATCTGGGGGGGGGGGGGGGAGGGCATTGCCCCCCTCACCTCGAAGAACCCTTACATTCGGATCTATAGGCTTAGGGTTGGGTTTAGTTGTTATGTTCCGCATGCGAGTCTTGTTTTGGATATACTATCAGTCCTTAATAGGGGTTATAGTACCCCCCTATTATAATCCTCAATATATTGAGGAGAGCCGTGCTTGATTCTATGGCCATGTACTCAGAAATAGAGTCTAAGTCCTGTCAACCGCTAATCTTGGGGTGTTCCCCATTCTACCAACAGTCCTTAATAGGGATCATAATCAGGGTACTATAGTCCCGATTAAGGACTGTTAGTATAAGGGGGACATCCCGACCTAATCCTATAAACCCTAAATCCTGTAAACCCTCACCCTCCGGGCGTTCACTCCCCCTAAACCCCTAAACCCTAAACCCTCAACCCTGAACCCTGAACCCTAAACCCTAAAACCCTAAAAAAAAAAAAAAAAAAAAACTCCAAAGCTTGCAGGCCTTCATCCGGATCAGGGATGTCAGGCGCCAAAAACTCACCGGACGGTGGTAGACTCGTAGGACTTGTCCTAAGGGTCCATGTTCCAACAGAGTATGTACTTGGGCCTTGCAGGGGTTCCCCTACATAGTAGCTTTAGAGCCCAAGTATATACAATGCAGGTACATGGATGTTTTTTTTTTTTTTTTTTGGGGGGGGGGGGGGTACATACAGTTTAGGGTGTTGATGGTTCAGGGATATGCGGTACCTGGGGGGTTTAGGCGGCTTTATAAGGTGTTGGTTCCATGTTGTTTTGCTGAAGGCTTTCTATCTTCTATTTTTTTATTTTCCTCAAGGGTTTATCATATGGATAAATAATACACCAAGAATGGATGTATGGATATACAACAAAAATAGTTAGGGTGTGGTTTCGGGTAGGGCATCCGACATTCAGAGGCTAACAAGACCTCATCCTAGGCATGGAGGATCAAGTCACGTCCTAAACTTCCGTACCCTTCGACCCTGGACCAGAATCCCTACACCAAGGACAGAGACCCTAAAGCAACCACAACTACAACAAAACACATACGAACACGTATTTAAACGTAGACCAATATGAGTATGCATGCATTCATGTATGTTTATGTGCCTACATATATATATATGTATGTATGTGGTATAAGTTGTTGGCTATGTTTGAGCCCCGAAGATTCCAGTCTTCTGGGTTTTTCAGGGCGTTGGAGAAGTTTGTTTTTTTTTTTTTTGGGGGGGGGGAGGCTTTGCCAAGCCTTGAAGCAACTACGGGCTTGAGGTCCAGTTTCTGTCCCTACTTCCCAAAAGAACAGGTTGATGTTTTGAGGGATTCCAAGGGTTTGGGTGGCTGCAGAGCTGAAGGTGTTGAGGGTTGATGGTTGAAGGTTGAAGGTTTAGGCAAGGAAGGGCTTTAGGGCTTTTGAGGGGCCGGTGGAGCGGTAAGGGCCGTACTAGTTCTGTGCTCAGAACCCCTAGTTTGACTGGCTTTTACTAAGGAGTTCGGACCGCCAAGTCGTTCCTAACAGCGCCAAAACTACATCCTAAGCGCTAAACCCCAACTAAACCCCAAATCCACAACCCTAAGCCCCAAACCCCACACCCTAAACCCCAAACCCTAAACCCCACGCACAAAATCCCTATGCTTAACATTAAAACCCTAAACCCTAAACCCTAAACCCAGAGCTTTGCGCCAGGTATATCGACCTGCTGAACCGAATCACGCAGCAGCACTCCCGAGCATGTTTGGACCGAGCACCCAAGACATCCCTGTTTAGGGTTTTGGGGTTTAGGGTTTTTGGGGTTTAGGTTTTGTTTTTTTAATCTGGGTTTAGGGCTTTTGGGGTTTGGGGTGTTTGGGGTTCAGGGTTTTCGGGGTTCAGGGTTTTCGGGGTTTTGGGTTTAGGGCTTTTTGGGGTTTAGGGCTTTTGGGGTTGAGGGTTTTGGGGGTTTGGGGTTTTGGGCTTTTTTGGGGTGTTGGGGTTTAGGGTTTTTTGGGGTTTCGGGTTTTTGGGGTTTAGGGTTTGCGGTTTAGGGTTTTGGGGTTCAGGGTTTTTGGGTTAGGCCCTACACCCTAAAGCCGCAGATCTGTTGAACCCGAGTTCTGTCGACCCTCTACACCCCTAGCCCTGCCTAGACCAGCATTTCTTTGGGTACCTCATCCAGGACCCGGAGTAGGCCCTGATTCCTTCTTTAGATTTTGGGGTTCCCTTAACGGAGTATTGCACCCTTGCTATGGCTAGCCTAGTCCCGGGTCTTTCACTGTCTTGCTGTACTATGCTAGCCATAGTTCTGCGCAAGTGAGCCCTAAACGCAGGGGAGGTAGCGTTTAGGGCTTCTAGAAACACCCAAACCAAGAAGGCACGAGCAGAATATGTTGAAGAGTTGAGGGATGAGGCTCTGGGATTTGGGGCAACACCACTTCTAGAAGGCTTCTCCTAAACCCCAAACCCTAAACCCTCATTTTGAGTCAACCTTGACAGCATGGCCCCCCGTGCTAACTTGTTTGTTGCATAAGGCAGGGGGCCGCAGGGTGTTCTAGGGGTGTGGGTTTACAGGGGGTCGAGGGTTTAGGGCTTGGGGCCCCCCCCCCCTCCCCCCCCCGAAACCCTAAACCCTAAAACCTAAACCCTAAACCCCAATGTGGTATCCTGATTAGTGTGAGGGGCCCCCCCCCCCCCCCCCCCCAAACTAAATCCACCCCCGTAATAGTGTTAAAAAAAAGGGCCCCCCCCAAACTAATTTTCGGCCCCGGCCCCCCCCCCCCCCCACCGGCTCCTCTTCATTTCCTCTTCGCTCCTCTTCCCTCTCCTCTTCCTCTCCTCTTCCTTTCCCTCTCCTCTTACATAATTAAGCTCAGGTAAGCTCAGATGAGCTCAGCTCAGGTAAGCTCAGGTAAGCTCAGGTAAGCTCAGTAATTAAAGCTAAAGGTAAGAGCTCAGGTAAACTTAGGTACCCTCCCCCCGAAAACCTTGACATTATTGTGGGGGTGCAATTTTTTTTTTTTAATGGGGTTCGGGGCAGCACGTGGACTACCCCCTTCAAAATTTGATGGCTAGGCCTCCTCAGATAAGCGAAGTCATAAGGAATCCTTGTTTTCCGGCCTGGTCGTCGACCCTGAACCCGGGAAGCTTGAAGGCGCGCCCCCCCGCCCCCCTCCCCCCGAAAACCTTGACAGTATTGTGGGGGTGCAATTTTTTTTTAATGGGCTTCGGGGCAGCACGTGGACTACCCCCTTCAAAATTTGATGGCTAGGCCTCCTCAGATAAGCGAAGTCATAAGGAATCCTTGTTTTCAGGCCTGGTCGTAGACCCTGAACCCGGGAAGCTTGAAGGCCAGCCCCCCCCCCCCCCGAACTCCGACTTGAAGCTGCTCTTCTTTTGCTCTTTTCTTTCA